>OZ020254.1:16896245-17228132 GCA_963971285.1 Astropecten irregularis | reverse complement strand
CATCCATACTTTATTGTCAGTTACTGATCAATGTTAGGATGATAAATGTATGAAATAAGACAGTGGCCGATGTGCTATTTGATTCATATTCATTTCTTTCAGCTCTCTATTAATTTGCAATGTTGTTTTCTTGTCACAGGTTTGATCTTATTCAACTTTGCTGGACCTGATGTCCTGATCTGAGCTGATGCCAGGCCCCCTGATTCCAGCAAGGCAACCAGTTATCTGTCCATCAGTCAAGGGAGACAGTCATCATGCAGCCACCCAGCCCAGCCATCTAGTCTGACTGTTCAACTAGCCATCCCCTTAGGAAGCAGTCATCCAGTTATTCAGCCAGCCAAGAAGATGCCTCACTTGGATTGGGACAGGTACAAAATAAAAGTCATACATTCACAAAATAACCACAAGGGAAACTGACGAGATTGATATTGAAAAGTCATTGAAAAGTTGACACAAAAAAGTTGAAGCGGGATTCGAACCAGCCATCACCCTTTCAGTGAATTAAAATATATCCAGTCAGTTACCCTTTTTGATGATTATTTCATGTATATATCAAATCTGTTTAAAGGTAATATCATACTTTGGTTTTTGTCAAAGAAAGACAGATTTTATGGGTAAAAGTATGAAGGAAGATACAGTAACAGTCATCTGTGAAAATTTTAGTCCCATACGATGCCCACTTTTTGAGAAAACAATGAAAAACGGCCACAGTATTTCTTAAGTATTTTCTCTTTTATTTTTGATCTTTTAGAAGATCAAAAAGATTTTCGGTCGTTGTTTTACTAATTTCTGGAAAAATACACCATATCAGGTGAAAACATTTTAACAGTAGGTTTCTACCACCACCATCTTCATACCCTGAAAGTTATGCGTAAATCTGTCAACATTTCTGTTTACCAAAGTATGATACTACCTTTAATTGTGAGTGCGGTTCTGTGACCTTCACCAAATGTGTTATCCCTAAAAACAACAAATTTTCCATCAATGAATTTATGTTTGATATGGATTAGTCAGTTTATGTAAAATAATTTATCAAATTATGTTTCTTTGTCTGTATTAGGTGATCTTGTCAAGGCATTCTACCAATGAGATGTCACCCATTCCAGTGATGTTGCCTGTCCAGTACTAGAAGGAGTCATCATAAAGTAAATAGAATTATTTCATTTATTATTGCAACAATATTTGTGCATTAGAATTGTTTTTATGTAACTATGTAAGTATGTAACTATGTAATGTCAGATGTTAATGTAGGTGGTAAATCTCAGCAGGATTACTCATAAAAACTTGCAGCTATCAGGCTCTGGTGGGATTTGAACCAGGGACTATTAGGTTACTACTTTAATAGGCATGTTAGATAATTTGTGGAGCTTACATTATGAAGTAGAGAACTCAATTTACATTGGTGCCTCTGATGGGATTTGAACCAGAGGCCCTGTTTATGCTTATAGGTTAGAGTTTAGGTGATCAAAGACAATTGTGTGATTGTGGTGAATGATGACAGATCCACATGGTGCCCCTGGTGGGATTTGAACCAGACACCCCTTAACTTGAAAACAGAAAAACTGTTAAATGAACCTTATCTTATGAACCTAGCGAACCAAGTGGGCTTTGGTTTACCTCCATACATTGACATCTAGTTTTGTTTACTTCATTGATGTGTAATTTATTGTATCACACATTTGTATTTTTTGCTTGTTGTACTGGAGAAGCACTCAATGCTATGACAGCTGAATGTTCGTACTAATCAATGCTGAACAAGGAAAGGATTATTTGTAGCGGTAATTACAGTTAAGGAAAAAGGTGATCGATGTCACGTGACGTTGTATTGCTGGTAGCGACGTTTCGGCTGCTGGAACTGTACATCCCTGGATTCCCGCTTCCCACCATCCAGCAACATGACCACCGCAACGCCACTGACGGAACCACCGAAGCGCACCGAAGCCACGCCGAGGACACGCCCCCGACCACCCATGGAGTGAAGCATACGACGCCCACCCGAGCAGACCAACAGGATATAACGGACATCGTAGCATCCAGTTCTTCAGTTGCCTGATGAAGGCTAGCAGTTCCAGCCGAAACATCGCTACCAGCAACACGACATCACGTGACATCGATCACCTTATTTCCTTATTGCTGAACAAGTTGGCTTTTGCAATTTATCTGAAAAAATGTCAAATTCTTGCCTGAGATGGCCATGATATGAAGAGGAAAATAATTTGTAGATTTGGTCTTTCTTGATCCAAAACTATGTACAGGTTTTATGCATACAAACAAATGCCAACAACTCTTTAAACTTGTGAATTTCGTCAAATGCAGTGTAAAGTGGTCATGTGCATTGTGTGTTTCTGACAGCTAGCTAGGGTTTATGTCAAAGTTGGGATGGATTCATGACATTGTAGTAGTATTTGTAGTAGTATCCCCAAATTATCACACTGCCTTGGTGGCAAACCAATTTAATTTCTGTATTGTTCATCACACCTTGTGTCCACGTAACTGAAAAACCATTTCCCCTGGGTGGGAACTGTTTATCAGGTCCACTTTTCCAAAATGATGTTTCCTCTGAAACATTCTAAATGTGGCATTTTGTGAATCCCAAATTCTACCATCAAGTTTTGTTTTTTTTACATTTCACTTTCCTTTTTTCCTTCACAAATGGATCCATCCCTTCTCATTGTAAAATGTTCTAAAACTTACATAGTGGTTCAGGATTTGGTATCATATTTAGACGTGTAGAAAATATATATTTCCCTTTTTTGCATGAATTTCTTTGAAAGCTATTTTGGAAAACTTTTTTGTCCCATTTGATCTCTAGTTCTAGAACATCAATTCTAGTCATTTTTGGAATTGTTCTGAAATGTCAGCATCATTTTCCTCTTCATGGATATAATGCATGTAATTAGACAGTATTGATCATGAGTCCATATGTTTTCACTCACAATCCTTTCTACATATTTTAAGTGAATTTCTCATTCTCAATTTCAAACTACTGTATTACCAATTGTTCCCCTGGATGGGACTTGAAAACAAACCTTTTTTTATGGCAAAATTCCATCTCCACATATTTGAATGTGATTCACAATCCTGAACCATATCTTTGCTAAAGAATCTTAAGTTTATTGTTTTTGCGTGTTTTAGGGGTCATTCTTTTGAAGTGATAGGAGTTGAAGTTTGTGTCTGATGTCAAAAAAATATGGGTTTGATAAAAGTTTCAAATTCATCTTTCAAAAATTATTTTCAAATTCTTGTATTCACGGGTAATTTTTGGGTTGAGGTACATAATATTTATCCCATTGTTATTCAATTTATTTAAATTTTTCTTTTCTTTTTTCTTGTCTTGGTTTTTTTTTGGGGGGGGGGGTTGGCAATGATTTTTTATTTTTGGAAAATTCTTTTCCAGACCTTATGAACAACTCCATCATTTCAAATGAATGCACTCTAAAATTCCATTTTATTGCCTTTTTCGTAAAAAAAATGTCTGTATGTCGGTATGTGAATTTCTCCAACAGACAGATTGATCATGCACTGCTATGCAACAATAACAATCTAAAATTCTTATGTACACGTACAAGAAAATGCATGAAAATTCATGCAGAAGCCCTGAAAAAAAGCATGCATATTTTTGTTCATGTTGCGCACTCAATACTATCATTTCCTACACACAAACACTGCGTATCTTAAAATGTTTCATTAAAAACGTCCGAGACATCATGACAAAATTGATTTTTGCAAGCAAATCTTAAATGGTGTCTTCAAAACTAAAGACACCAAAAACCAATTTTTTTTTGCATCAGGACAACACAAAACCTTTCTTATCTAAAATGTTCTTCCCATGTAGATTAACACATGTTAAGGAGCTGATATCAACTCTGTTTGTTGGAGTAATTCTCATACTGTTAATTAAAACTGTTATAATCTGTTGTTAAAGTGTTTAAATCCTGTACAGATCAAATACACATAGGAAAGAAGCTCAGACGAGCATGTGAGTGCCGGTTGGTGCGTTCCTCTGCTGTCTAGGATGTGGAGCAACTTTAATGACCCGGGTGCATTGGTTGATATGCGTCAGCTTGAGTGAAACCTGTCTTCAGTGTTGCTGGTATTCTACTCTGTAAGTGTTCTGCCTCACATGATTTGACAAGCTCATACCCAAATTCTGCTTGCGGCAAAAACTAGAAGAAAGGAATTGATTGTTGTACACTAAGATGCTGGTAGCGCTTGTATGATTGGTGCGAAGGACAGAGGACCCTTTTTTTGCACAGTTTTTTTCGCACTGATACTTTTGTTATCCTAAGTTGGTACCCTTCATCTTACTGTTCCTGTGTAACCAGGTCTCTTTTCAGGCCGGTCATGATGACCAACCCTTTTGCATAGGACATCTGCTTCTGATCTGAGGGGGCTCTTGACCTGATAGATGATGGTGACCTCTACTCAGTTGTTGATGTGATGATTAGAGAAACAGTTTTTTGGCATTGCTGGTTTACTTTGTTATAGTTCTCAGGTTTTGACCATTGGTTTCACTTGTGTAGTAGAAATTAGGGTTGTGTAGGAAGGCATGAGGGACCATTTAAAATATAAAGCAAGCTGTAGTGCTGTGATAAAATGATGACATAAAAATAAATATTTACATTTTACTAAGAAGACCACAGTAATTTAACCAAAGGACAGAAATTTAAAAAAGCTAAAATAGCTAAAATAACCATAATGTAATCAAATCTTCATTTTAACTTCACCCTAAAAATACTGACATAATCAGTACATTTACCGCGATTGAAACTTAAAAAAACTAAGTGAAAACATATCAAAGAATAATCCGATAACAATAACGAAATATGCAAATAATTGATTACCCTTCACTGACGTAGATAAGCATTTCACTAAATGCTTTTTGAAAGCACATGAAAAAAATCATGAGCTGGCTCAGGTGGGATTCGAAACCCACGACCTCCTGCTTACTAGTGCAGATGCAACAAAATAATTAGGAACAAACAAATATGAGGACATTTTCAGAAGGCCCCCAAAGGCTTGGCTTTTGACAAAAACATACAAGCGATCCATGTTGCAACAGAAACCTAAAACAATGATATAAATTTAACTTAAGAAAGGCACCTAAATATTACTAGTTGTGTAATAGAGATTTTAAATAATGAAAAGTTTAGGAACAAACCAATATGTGGGCATTTTCAGAAGCCCCAAATATAAATGGCCAAAGTTATGCAGATGATGTTGCATCAGAATGATAACAAATGATAATTAAAAAAAAATCAAGTTAAAGAAAGATACACAATACAAATAATAAACTTCTACTGCAAACTGCTCATCATCCAAAATAAAGACCTGAAATATATCAAATGCTTTAGTTTTTTGATAAAAATGAAAGATCCTGCTAAGATCAAAATGCGTCAGGGCCCTCCTTACTCCAAGTATTTAAGCACGATACATTAACTTCAACCTAAATATTAGTTTGTGTATTTTTAAATAATAATTCAATTCTTATAAGGCAGGTGGAATACAAGAAAGATTTCAACTTAAACAAATCACCAAACAATTTCCAGTAATGGCATGTAAATAATCTTTAAGGACATGCATCAAGGCTTTAACCAGTGGTCTTCTCAAAATTTTGACTAGTATGCACCATTTTTAATCAGAAGATTAATTTATTCATGCAGATCTAGAATAAATCAGTAAATCACTTTAAAAAATATGCTACCAGTACCATAGGATACCTTGATAATCGAGACTAGAGAATGCAATAGGTTTAGGATTCCTAAACCTATGGTATAAACCATCTATCTACATTAGGAGTCAATTCACTTTAGTTCACTTCAGTATTTATTTCCACATAGGTCAACATATTGACAAAGTCAATATAATTATTGAGATTAAAAACAAGCAAGAACTAAATAAAAACATTTAAAAAATAATCAGAAAATGCAAACAAAATGAATAGGTTAGAACAATAGGTATAAAAATGGCCATCGACAAAAACATAGACGATCCATGTTACAACAGAAAGGAATAATAGCTAGACAATTAAGTGTTTGTCCCGTGGACGAACACTAAGCTGTTCTGATTTTGTTTCAATTCGCTTATTAGGCTGCTTCTTGAGAATTGTCTATATCTGTAAGCACTGATTCTACACTTAGAGTAAGCAGTGCCCTTCAGACGATGGCTTCTACACATTGTATTTCCTATTTCAATTCATATTTGCATCCGTAGCTATGGTTACAAAAATGTGACAGACAATGCACGTTTTTTCTCAATATCTGATGTCATAATGACATCATCATTAAATAGGTAGATTATAGGTAGATCATACACACTGAGTTTCAAGGTGGCAGCATGCATATCTACAGCAATCTGTAGAAACGCTATTGTGCTAACAAATTGATTAACTTATTAAGCATTCAAATGACTGTCACATGCTTAAATAATAGATTAACAAACAAAAGCAAATTTCAATGCAAATTTGCCTGATAAGCTTTCATATGACTTACCTTTAGAGCTTTTAAAATAAAGCCAAGAATAAGAAGTGAATGAAATAATAATCAAAACATGATATTAATAATAAATAAAAATAAAAAGAAGGAAATAATCAAAAGCTATTTAAAACCTGTTCCACCCTGGAACACATCGGAACAGCCAATCAAATTTGAGCACCAGGATAATTAAAAGTTAAGGTATAAAATTAACAGATAAATGTAAAAAATACTGGTAGCATTCTTCTATTACACAAGTGAAACCAAGAAATCCATGAGGACATGATTGTTTCATTACTGTGCATATGAGTTCATGTTTTTTCAGTGGGTAATTTGTGATTCAGAATATATAAACTATCAAATTTTGCGCCAAAAAATTCATCCAAACTTTGCCGAAGTAAGCTGCATGTTGAACTTTTGTTTCTCTGGTCAGCACATCATCATCTGGGCTGAAGTTGTTGTCATTTTGAAGGTCAAGGACTCAATTAGTGATGGAGTGGAAGTGTCCAAATGAATCGGTCTTTATTTTTGCTTTTTTGCCACCAAAGTTCACCACCAAAATGTCTTCCAAGAACATATAGCGGCCTGGTTGCCCGAACAGGGGGTGAAGTCCGAAGTACACCCATGCAAGTCTATTAAGATTTAAGTGTACAACAATGAATCCTTTCTGAGCTTTGTTCAGGCCTTTGTTAGTCTTTACAATGCGCGGCATTTGCATGCCAACAAAAGCCTGCATAGGCAATGAGCTTGTTGAAATGTGTGTTGCAGAACGCCTATGGAGCAGAATACCAGGGACACTAAGTCAGGTTTCAACTCAAGAGGGCGCTTTATCAGCCGATGCGCTTGGGTCATTAAGTTGCTTCATGTTCTGGACAGTAGAGGGCGCACCAACCGGCACTTGCATTTAAAAAAAAAATAATAAAAAAAATAATTGACACGATAGACAGTGATCTCTTTTTGCATTTTTATTTTGTCAATACCTGAAGTACCCCCTCTATGTACAAATATGTGTGGTTAACCAAGAGTACACTTAACTAGTTTTAAAGGGACTACATTGCAAACAGCCTCTCTGAAAAATGGACAACAGTAAGAGGGCGCTATTTGAGCAGACTTTATCCTGCATCAACAGCGCCCTCTCACTATGGACCATTTTCAAAGATGCTTATTGAAACAGTTCCAACAATACAAACTTCTGGCAATTCCCATGTGACCTCCATACATATTAACCTGACACAGCACAGAGGTCATATGTAAATAACCTAAAGGTTGTATGACTGGTACACATTTCAACTTGCAATGCAGCCCCTTTGCAAAGATGCCATTTAAAACCTAACCTATGACCTTGATTTTCTTACTACAGCGCAAGCAATGCAACAGAAATATGAAGGTTTTAGGCTTGTAGTTTTGTACGAATGGGAGAACTTGCGAAATAGCAGAACAGATGCAAAGAATACATGTATTGACTTTTGAATGTTGACGCGCATATCAAAGTTTCTTTCTTTGTATTCCTTTTTGTATTTGCAGGAAAGTGCTTTTCGGTGCAACACGATGATTCTAATGTGAACGAACAAAGTCAAGCAATACGCAATTCTGATGTTACTTTTGAATGTTGACGCGCATATCAAAGTTTCTTTCTTTGTATTCCTTTTTGTATTTGCAGGAAAGTGTTTTTGGGTGCAACACGATGATTCTAATGTGGACGAACAAAGTCAAGCAATACGCAATTCTGAGGTTGGAGCGCAGACAATTTGGAAAGGTCACAGAATAATGTATGGATCGGCACCCTTTAAACCAGTAGAAACCTGCTACCTTAAGTGAGTCAGATTCAAATTGTTGTTTCCGAATTTGGTTTTCTTTTACGTGGCTAAACCAAAATAAACTTGTGCAATTTAAAATGGAAAATATATCAGAAACTATTTGCTGATGTTATCCCTTTCCCCTGGTTGGGGCAACTTTCTACAATGATCAGGCTTTTCCACTAAAACATTCTAAATTGTTTAGACATTTTACTTTCCTCTTTTCCTTCACAATTTTTGAGAATAATTTCTGTTTTTTTGCTCTGCAATATATAAAAATTTGGGTACAAATTTCTGGTTGGAAAACAACCCGGTGATGTTGCGAAAAAAATTCAGATGCAGGTATTTAGTTTTTTTTTAATGACTTAAAAATTTGACTTAAAAAAAATCAGTCAGTTTCCCTTGTGGTTATTTGATGATCTAAGTAATATTTCTTTGAATTCGCTTACTGACTCAGTTAATGGTAACAGGTTACATGTACCTATGGTTAACCACTTAAGGTATGGTGATAATTTGCCAGCTGATAACGTAACTCATGTCAATTGTTGATGAGGATTTTGTATTTTTGTTTTTAATATACATGTACATGTAATTCCAAAATTGCCCCAAATATCCTTATTTCTTGAAAATAACTTTTGTAGCTGTATAGTTTGTTCAACAATGTTGCACTATTTGACACAACCATTTTTAGAATCAACTGTCAAATTTTGACTTTTGGAGATGTACAATCTACAGCCTTCGTTAACAAAATCGGATTTTCCATACATAAAACTTAAAACAGGCCACTTTTTTAGAGAATTGTTTTTCATAAAGCATCTTTTTCTGTTTTTTCAAAAATCTTTCAAGAAAATACCTTTCACTTAATATTCATTTATTGCGACAGCTTAAATCATTACTTGAAAAGATACGTAACAAGGTCAAGGATATCAACTGGCAAATTACCAACCATTCACATCATTTCAATGCAATGCCAAAAGAAGACTGGAATCTGGTCAATAATGTGCATTTCTAATACTTCATTACTGCTCAATTTGTAAGTTTGGTACATGCATATGAATCAATCTGAAGAAACTAAATGTTTACTTGTATTTCAACAGATTTGTGTATAATTCAATAACTCCTTGTGTTTGATACTCATCAAGAAAAGTATAAGTATTTTAGGTCCACTTTGTTTGGTAGTGCAAGAATTTTCAAATTCTGAATATTTTTAAAAGCAAAATAGACACTAAGTTGAAAAGAAAATTAAAAAAATCCTTTGCCGCGGCTATTTGACTGTAAATATGACCAGATACCAGAAATTTTTGGTTCAAATAAAAGCACACAACAAATGAGTGCACTAGGCACTCATATCTTTAATCACTTCAATGTACAATAACTGTTAACGAGTCATCTAACTGTGAAACACGGTTTGCCGAATACAGTTCTTGAAGTTGCATATCGTAGTTTCTTCTAAGGCAGGAGTCTCTGGTTCAGATGGAGGCATAGATATTTCTTGAATCAAGTTGAATACTCCATTCTTTCAACCAATGAATTGGTTATATTTGTTCATCTTGGTAAAAGAATTCAAACAGTGTAATATACCATTGTCTATGGCCGTGGGTCAATTTGCTTCTGTCATGTGGCAAGATTTGCTCCTGAAATTTGGGAATAATTTTGTAGTACTAATTTGAAATATTTCTTCTATATTTTTTATTTTGAAGTGGAAATCTTGTAGCTGAAGAAATGTTGAGATGTCCAAACACATGCCGACACTTCACTTCTGATGTCATTCAGGTAGATTTACACGGAAGTCATCTCTTGCGTCGTTAAAGCCAGACCATCTCAGCATTTAAAAGATCTGAACAAGAAACAAAACAGAATATTATTTACATAAAATATTATGCTTCTTTGAAATGGAAATTAATTTGAGCAGAATGCACATTCTGGGAATCTTTCGCAAATGCCGAGAACAACCCTTCTGTGATTGAAAATTGAAATACTAGACACTCCTTTTTTTTTTAATCGTTAAAAACCTGGTAGTTCTCATGTTCTTAAAGAGTGGAAGAGTTCCACAGATGACCATCACTTTGCTAGTGATGCACAAAGTTATGAGTCAAAGTCAGAAAATAGTCTTGCATGTTTTCCAAATATTTTGTAACATTTCAAAATATTGAAAAGTGAACAGAGACCATTTTGACTGGAGTGGGATCAGTTTCCCTTATGGTTATTTGATGATTACAGTATTTCAAAATATGATTTTATTACAGATAATTACAGATATTCATGTTTTTTTCTCTAACCGACCAGCATTAAAGGTAATATCATACTTTGGTTTTTGTCAAAGAAATACAGATTCATGGGCACAAATATCAAGGAAGATACAATAACAGTTATCTGTGAAAATTTCAGCCCCATACGGTGCCCACCTTTTTGAAAAAACCATGGAGAATGGCCACAGTATTTCTTAGTCTTTTCTCTTTTATTTTTAATGTTTAAAAGATCATAAATAATTTTGGTCACTGGTTTTACTCTTTTCCGGATAAATACAGCATTCAGGCAGAACAATTTTAACGTTATGTTTCTACCATCTCCATCTTTATACCCTGTAAGTTATAGGTACATCTGTGAAGATTTCTGTTTCGGTATGCTACCAAAATATGATACTACCTCTATAAGACTGGGTCACTAATACATTATACATGTAAAAGTCTTCCATTTATAAACGGTTTTAAATGTTGAAGTGATTTTAGGCAGGTATGTGAAAGTCTGAACTCTATCTGAGCAGTTTCTCAGACAATAAAGAATTGAAAAATTACTTCAGTGTTATGGTTCTATAATTTATGTCGTCCCCCGTAACGTTATTAACATTATAAAAATAGATATTGTAAAAATGTAAGCATAATTCTATAATATTTGAGCCTCAAAAAACGGCATGGTGCCACACTTGCGGCTCTCGGCAATAAATTGTCATAATTTTGTCAGGAGAGTAATAAAACCTACCCTTTTGGCCTCCAGAGTTTCTTAAAAGACAAACCAAGCCAAGAGCTTTCTCAATATTACGGGAACCTTCCATTTTACAGGGATTTTTTAAAACACGGATGACGGAAATTGTTGTGATTTTTCCCGTGGAGCAGACATCGTGTTACCTCGACGGAACGCAGGCGTGAAATGGCGCGTCTTGATTTGAACAAAGCATTATTCCCATCATGCTCTAAAATCCATTCAGAATCACTGGGGCATTCAATAAAACAGCGCCCTCTATCTATTGTATTAGGCAAAAACAAAAGCCGGAAGGTGACGTCACTTTGTTGCTAGTCTTGTTTCAAGTCGTTATTAACCCGGTAAGCCTAGAAAGACCGTACATTGTGGTCTATTTCACTACGATCGGGATAGCAACGACTTGAAAAAAGACTACATACAGTTGTAACCTAGTCTCTTTTCAAGTCCGTACTATTCTGTGCGAGGTGAAATGGACCGCAAAGTACGGTCTTTTCAGCCGCGCCCAAGATATTTCAGACTTGAAACAAGACTAACACTGCCCACGTGTTCCTTATCTATTAGTCAGTAGTTAGTCTCTTTTCGAGTCTGAAATGCACTGGCGAGGTGAAATGGACCGCAAAGTACGGTCTTTTCAGCCGCGTCAAAGATAGTTCAGACTTGAAACAAGACTAACACCGAACACGTGTTTCTCGTCTATTTTTAAGTTTAACGGACTGCTAATTCCCTTAATTTAGATATTTGCTTGATTCAGATAACCAAATAAAGATTTAGAATGCCTGCTAAACATTATTTTACCGACGCTAAGACCAGTTCAGGCTTGAAAAGAGACTAACTACTGACTATTCGGTAAGGAACACGTGGGCAGTGTTAGTCTTGTTTCAAGTCTGAAATATCTTGGGCGCGGCTGAAAAGACCGTACTTTGCGGTCCATTTCACCTCGCTCAGAATAGTTCGGACTTGAAAAGAGACTAGGTTACAACTGTGTGTAGTCTTTTTTCAAGTCGTTGCTATCCCGATCCTAGTGAAATTGACCACAATGTACGGTCTTTTTAGGTTCATCGGGGATAGTAACGACTTGAAACAAGACTAGCAACAGAGTGACGTAGCCCCTGGCCTATTGTTTTTTGCCTAATACAATAGATAGAGGGCGCTGTTTTATTGAATGCCCCAGTGATTCTGAATGGTTTTTAGAGCATGATGGGAATAATGCTTTGTTCAAATCAAGACGCGCCATTTCACGCCTGCGTTCCGTCGAGGTAACACGATGTCTGCACCACGGGAGAAAACACACCAATTTCTTCATCCGTGTTTTCACAAACTCCAATAAAATGGAAGGTTCCCGCCATATTGAGAAAGCTCTTGACATGATTTGTCTTTTAAGAAACTCTGAAGGCCAAAAGGGTAGGTTTTATTACTCTCCTGACCAAATTATTAGATTTATTGCCGAGAGCTGCGGCAGAATAATTTCAGGGTGCGGCACCATGCCGTTTTTCAGGCTCAAACATTACCAAATGATAATGTTAATAACGTTACGGTAGAGGACATAAATTATATTTTCTGATCAAACACAATAAGAACCAGATATTAACTAAATTAAACAATTATAACAATAAAGCCACAAAATTGAAGGCAATGTCTTTGATCATTTTTCAATAGGATATTCTTTATTGTCTGAGAAACAGCTCAGATTTCTGGCTTCATAAAATCACACACAAAATTTAAAACTGTTTGTAAAAGAGGAAGACTTTCATAGGTGACCCTCTCAGTCTTAATGCTGGTCCGTTCCTACAAGTAATATAGAATATACAAGAATATATCATATTTTGAAATGTTACAAAATATTTGGAAAACATAATGACTCATTTTTTAGACATTGACTCATGACTTTGCACATTACTAGCAAAGTGATGGTCATCTGTGCAACTCTTCCACTCTTTAAGAACATGAGAACTACCAGGGTTTTAACAATTAAAAAAGAAAGGAGTGCTTAGTATTTCAATTTTCAATCACAGAAGGGTCGTTCTTATGCATTTGCGGAGGATTCTCAAAATGTGCATTCTGCTCAGTCAAGTTAATTTCCATTTCAAAGAAGCATATTATTTGTGGTCTCTGAAAAATCACATCATTTTGTTTTGTTTTTTCTTGTTCAGATCTTTAAAAGGCTGAGATGGTTTGGATTTGACGTTTGAAGAGACAAGAGATGACCTCTGTGTAAATCTACCTGAATGACATCACAAGTGAAGTGTCGGCATGTGTTTGAACATCTCCTGGAAATGTCTTCACCTACAAATCTCAATTTAACCAAGACGAATTTATACTACCGATTCATTTGTGGAAAAATGTATCCTTCAACTTGATTCAAGAAAAATTTATGCCTCCATCTGAACCAGAGACTCCTGCCTTGGAAGAAACTACGATATGCAACTTCAAGGACTGAATTTGGCAAACTGTGTTTCACAGTTTATGGACTCGTTAACAGTTATTGTACATTGAAGTGATTAAAGATTTGAGTGCCTGGTGCACTCATTTGTTGTGTGTTTTATTTGAACCAAAAAACTCTGGTATCTGGTCATATTTACTTTGGAAAAGCTATGGCAAAGAATTTTAGGCCAAGTGTTCATTTTGAAAATTTCCTTTCAACTGTGTGCCTTTTTTGCTTTTACATTTGTTCACGATGGGAAAATTCTTGTCAATATCCAAACAAAATGGACCTGAAGTTGACGTGTATCAAACGCAAGCAGTAATTGAATTCTATGCAAATCTGTTACGATCTACAAGTTAAAATTAGATTGAATCATATGCATGTACCAAACTTACAAATTGAGCAGTAATGAAGTATTAGAAATGCACATTATTGACCAGATTCCAGTCTTTTTTGGCATTGCATTGAAATGATGTGAATGGTAGGTAATTTGCCAGTTGATATCCTTGACCTTGTTGCCTATTTTTTCAAGTAATGATTTTGCTGTCATAATAAATGAATATTAAGTGAAATGTTTTTTCTTGAAAGATTTTTGAAATAACAGAAAAAGATGGTTTATAAGAAAGGGTTTTTCTCTTTTAAAATGGCCCATTGTAGGTTTCACGTACTAAACAAAAGACGTTTTTGTTAACGAAGGCTGTACAATGTAACATCTCCAAAAGTCACAAATTTGACGTACAGTTAATTTTGAGATGGTTTTGTGTCAAATACTGCAACATTATTCAGCAACTATTCAGCTGCATATAAAAGTAATTTTCATGAAATAAGGATATTTGGGCAATTTTGGAATGATAAACAAAAAACCTCATCAACGATTAACAAGAGTTACGTTATCAGCTGGCAAATTCTCACCATACCTTAAGTGGTTAACCATAGGTACATGTAACCTGTTACCATAAACTGAGTCAGTACAAAGCGAGTTCAAATATTACCTGTGCTAAAATTGGCAACCTCTCTTGGCATGTTAACATGTGTTATACTTTCTGGTTTTTATTTGTACGCAGCGTCAACATTTTTCTTCAAATTGTAAATATCTGCATCTGAAATTTCTTCCATGTTTTGCAAATACATTTCCCAT
Organism: Astropecten irregularis; assembly: GCA_963971285.1. NCBI lineage: Eukaryota > Metazoa > Echinodermata > Asteroidea > Paxillosida > Astropectinidae > Astropecten > Astropecten irregularis. The sequence goes on along the minus strand of OZ020254.1, from coordinate 17,213,324 downwards.
TAGGAATTTTTACAGGACTTTTGATACATTGCAGCGACAAAGAAAAATTCGTTCTAAACAAAAGATTCTTAGGTACTGGTTTTTTTTTTTCATTTTGAATTGCACATTTTGATTTAGTGTAAAAAATACACCAAGTTTTGAAGGGACAATCTGACTCAATTAAGGTAGCAGGTTACTTACTACTGGTATCAAGGGTGCCGTTATTCTGTGTCGTTATTCGTTATTCTGTGACCTTTCAAAATTGTCTGCTCTCCAAAATCAGAATTGCGTATTGCTTGACTTTGTTCGTCCACATTAGAATCATCGTGTTGCACCAAAAAGCACTTTCCTGCAAATACAAAAAGGAATACAAAGAAAGAAACTTTGATATGCGCGTCAACATTGAAAAGTAACATCAGAATTGCGTATTTGCTTGACTTTGTTCGTCCACATTAGAATCATCGTGTTTCACCCAAAAGCATTTTACTGCAAATACAAAAAGGAATACAAAGAAAGAAACTTTGATATGCGCGTCAACATTCAAAAGTCAATACCCTTTGCATCTGTTCTGCTATTTTGCAAGTTCTCTCATTCGTACAAGCCTAAAACCTTTACATTTCTGTTGCATTGCTTGCGCTCTGATAAGAAATACAAGGTCATAGATAAAAACATTCAAAAGTCAATATTCTTTGCATCTGTTCTGCTATTTCGCAAGTTCTCTCATTCGTACAAGCCTAAAACCATTATATTTCTGTTGCATTGCTTGCGCTCTGATAAGAAATACAAGGTCACAGATAAGGTTAGAAATGGCATCTTTGCAAAGGGTCTGCATTGCAAGTTGAACGTGTCCCAGTCATACAACCTTTAGGTAATTTACATATGACCTCTGTGCAGTGTCAGGTTAATGTGTATTGAGGTCACATGGAAATTGCCAGAAGTATGTATTGTTGGAACCGTTTCAATAAGCATCTTTGAAAATGGTCCATAGTGAGAGGGCGCTGTTGATGCAGGATAAAGTCTGCTGAAATAGCGCCCTCTTACTGTTGTCCATTTTTCAGAGAGGCTGTTTGCAATGTAGTACCTTTAAAACCAGTTAAGTGTACTCTTGGTTAACCACACTTATTTGTACATAGAGGGGGTACTTCAGGTATTGACAAAATAAAAATGCAAAAAGAGATCACTGTCTATTGTGTCAAATATTTTTTTATTATTTTTTTTTTAAATGCAAGTGCCGGTTGGTGCGCCCTCTGCTGTCCAGAACATGAAGCAACTTAATGACCCAAGCACATCGGCTGATAAAGCGCCCTCTTGAGTTGAAACCTGACTTAGTGTCCCTGGTATTCTGCTCCATAGGCGTTCTGCAACACACATTTCAACAAGCTCATTGCCTATGCAGGCTTTTGTTGGCATGCAAATGCCGCGCATTGAAAAGACTAGCAAAGGCCTGAACAAAGCTCAGAAAGGATTCATTGTTGTACACTTAAATCTTAATAGACCTGAATGGGTGTACTTCAGACTTCACCCCCTGTTCGGGCAACAAGGCCGCTATATGTTCTTGGAAGACATTTTGGTGGTGAACTTTGGTGGCAAAAAAGCAAAAATAAAGGCCGATTCATTTGGACACTTCCACTCCATCACTAATTGAGTCCTTGACCTTCAAAATGACAACAACTTCAGCCCAGATGATGATGTGCTGACCAGAGAAACAAAATTTCAACATGCAGCTTACTTCAAATTTTGGATTAATGTTTTTGCCCCCAAATTTGATAGTTTATGTATTCTGAATCACAAATTACCCACTGAAAAACATGAAACAATCATGTCCTCATGGATTTCATGGTTTCACTTGTGTAATAGAAGAATGCTACCAGTATTTTCTACAATAACCTGTTAATTTTATAGCTTAATTTACCTTTTAACCATCCTGATGCTAACATTTTATTGGCTGTTCCGACATGTTCCAGGGCGGAACAGGTTTTAAATAGCTTGAGATTGTTTTTGTTATTATTATTTTTCATTATTCTTTATCACCCTTCCCTAGCTTTTATGTTGTGATTTTTGTTTTAATACTACACTTCTTATTCTAAGCTTTATTTTTAAAGTTCAAAAGGTAAATCATATGAAAGCTTATGAGGCAAATTAGCATTAAAAACTTATCTAATTTGATCATTTGTTTTTTAGGAACATGGCATAATTAGTCAATTATGAGCCCTATTCTTCATCTGCAATAGTACTGCTACATCTTGTACATATGACACCATCATGATGTCATCAAAAAGACAATTTTCATTTTACCCCCGGAATAATGGCAGATCTCCCTGACATTTGGTGGGTATGATATCTGTGCTATATAATATACCTGTTTAATGATGAAGTCATTATGACATCATCAGATATTGAGTTATTTAACTTTTTTTTATTCGTTCGTTCTTTAGAATTCAACCTACATGTGTATTTACGGTATGTCAAAACTGTTTGATATTTTCAGTGATGATTTTGCTATACAGAATGGAAGAAAAAGTAATCTTAAAAGATGAAATTTAGGCTTTACACCCCTATATTTTAGTAATCATTGCTACGGATACAACCAAAGCTACAGAATGTTGTTATAAATTGGCCTAATGAGTAAATTAAAACAAAATCGAAACAGCTTAGTGTTCATCCACGGGACGAACACTTAAATTTCTAGTTATCATTTGTTTCTGTTGCAACATAGATCATCTATGTTCTTTTTAGTCAATGGCCATTTCTATAATTATTGTTTTATTCCTATTTCTTTTGTTTGTCACAGTGATGCGACTGATTTTAATATGTTTATTATTTTTATTGAGATCTTGCTTGTTTTTAATCTCGATATTTACACTAACTTTATCAATATGTTTACCTATGTGGAACTAAAGTGAACTTAAGTGAATTGACTCCTAATGTAGATAGATGGTTTATACCATAGGTTTAGGAATCATAAAACTATTGCATTCTCTAGTCTCGATTATCAAGGTATCCTATGGTACTGGTAGCATATTTTTTAAAGTGATTTATTGATTTATTCTAGATCTGCGTGAATAAATTAATCTTGGTGCATACTAGTCAAAATGTTGAGAAGACCACTGGTTATATAAAGCCTTGATGCATGTCCTTAAAGATTATTTACATGTTATTACTCAAGATAGTTGAGAGATTTTTCTTTTTTGTTTCAACGTGGAAATCGTTCTTGTGTTCCTGAATTGAATTATTTTAAATCTGTTTTACACAACTAATATCTAGGTTGAAGTTAATACATCTTTCTTTAACTTGAATTATGGTATTATCATTATTTGTTTTTGTTGCAACATCATCTGCATAATTTTGGCCATATATATATGGGGCTTCTGAAAATGGTCCCATATTGGTTTGTTCCTAATTATTTTGTTATCTAAAATCGCTATTACACAATTAATGTTTAGATTGGAGTTAACGTAAATTTCTTATGTTTAACTTCTATTATTGTTTGTTACTGTTGCAATGTGGAATTTATAAATGTCTTTTTAAAAGACATTTCTTTGCAAGCCTTTAGGGGTTTCTGAAAATGCCCCATATTGGTTTGTTGCTAATTTTGATCTGATTATTCCTTGATATGTCAGTTTCATTTAGTTTTCAAACTAATTGTACTGACTTTGTCAGTATTCTTAGGGTCAAGTTAACATGAAGATAACTTGCTAGGTTATTCTATGGTTATTTTAGCCTCTATATTTTCATTTCTGTGGATTTTTGTTGCTTAAATTACTGTGGTCTTCTTAGCAAGATTTAATATTTGTTACAGCACTAAGGAAAATTATGTTATCATTTTTTATCACAGCAATAAAGCTTGCTTAATATTTTAAGTGGTCCCTCTTGCCTTCCTACACAACCCTAACTTCTACTACACAAGTGAAACCAATGGTCAAAACCTGAGAATTGTAGCAAAGTAAACCAGCAATGCCAAAAACTGTTTCTCTAATCATCACATCAACAACTGAGCAGAGGTCACCATCATCTTTCAGGTCAAGAGCCCCCTCAGATCAGAAGCAGATGTCCTATGCAAAAGGGTTGGTCATCATGACCTGCCTAAAAAGAGACCTGGTTACACAGGAACAGTAAGATGAAGGGTACCAACTTAGGATAACAAAAGTATCAGTGCGAAAAAAACTGTGCGAAAAAAGGGTCCTCTGTCCTTCGCACCAATCATACAAGCGCTATCAGCATCTTAGTGTACAACAATCAATTCCTTTCTTCTAGTTTTTGCCGCAAGCAGAATTTGGGTATGAGCTTGTCAAATCATGTGAGGCAGAACACTTACAGAGTAGAATACAAGCAACACTGAAGACAGGTTTCACTCAAGCTGACGCATATCAACCAATGCACCCGGGTCATTAAAGTTGCTCCACATCCTAGACAGCAGAGGAACGCACCAACCGGCACTCACATGCTCGTCTGAGCTTCTTTCCTATGTGTATTTGATCTGTACAGGATTTAAACACTTTAACAACAGATTATAACAGTTTGAAATAACAGTTTATGAGAATTACTTCAACAAACAGAGTTGATATCAGATGCTTAACGTGCCAATCTACATGGGAAGGAAATTTTAGACAAGACAGGTTTTGTTCTGTCCTGATGAAAAATTGCTTTTGGCGTCTATAGTTTTGGAAAGAACATATCACTTTTATTTTTGGCACAAATCAATTTTGTCATGTTTTTGAAAAAGTTTCGAATTTTAAGATACACAAAGTTTAAGGGATTTGGGACAATTTTTTGTAAGAAATTATAGTATTGAGTGTGAAATATGAAAATATTTGCATGCTTTTTTCAGTGCTTCTGCATGAATTTTCATGCATTTTCTTGTACGAGTACATACAATTTTGTTTGTTATTGTTGCTTATCGGTGCATGATCAATCTGTCTGTTGGAGAATCTCACATACTGACACATGGAAAACATTTTTAAGAAAAAGGCAATAAAATATAACTTTGGAGTGCATTCATTTGAAATGATGGAATTGTTCATATGGTCTTAAAACAATTTTGGAGAAAAAAATTGCCCCCCCCCCCAAAAAAAACAAACATGAAAAGAAAAAAAAAGAACAAATGAAAACCCCAAATGTACTATAAAAATGTGATAAATAATTTGGACCTCAACCCCAAAAATGTATAATTTTAAAATAATTTGAAAAGTATAAATTTGAAACTTTTGTCAAACCCAAATTTTGGACATCAGACATGTACAATTCCAACCCCTGTCACTTCAAATGAATGAACCCTAAAACATTTACAAATTTAATACTTAAGATTCTAGAAAAAGATATGGTTCAGGATTGTGAATCACATTTAAACATAAAGTGGACATGGAATATTGCCATAAAAAAGGTTTGTTCATCAAGTCCCACCCAGGGGTACAATCGGTAAGAGTCTGAGATTGTGCAGAGGATGAGAAATTTATACGAAATATGTATGTAGAAAGGATTGTGAGTGAAAACGAATGGACTCAATACTGTCTAATTACATGTATTATGTCCATGAAGAGGAAAATGATGCTGACATTTCAGAACAATTCAAAAAATGACTAGAATTGATGTTTTAGAAATGGAGATCAAATGGGGAAAAAAGCTTTCTAAAATAGCTCTCAAAGAAATTCATGCAAGAAAGGGAAATAAAAATTGATATTTTCTACACGTCTAAATGTGATACCAAATCCTGAACCAATATGCAAGTTTTAGAACCTTTTACAATGAGAAGGGATGGATCCATTTGTGAAGGAAAAGAGGAAAGAGGAATGGGTGAACAATTTATGGCGCAGCAGCTTGATAAAATTTGATGGCAGAATTTGGGATTCACAGATGCCACATTTAGTATTTGTTCAGAGAAAAAGCCTGATCATTGTGGAAAGTTGCCCCAACCAGGGGAAAAGGGACTAACATGAGCAAAAAGCAAAGTGGCAAGTAAATCCGATAAACAGTTCCCACCCAGGGGACATGGTTTTTGTGTTACATGGACACAAGGTGTGACACACAATACAGAAATAAGAATTGAAATTGATTTGCCACCAAGGCAGTGTTATAATTTGGGGACTAAAAAATGCTAAAATATCATGAATCCATCCCAACTTTGACATAAACCCTTGCTAGCTGTCAGAAACACACAATGCACATGACCACTTTACACTGCATTTGACGAAATTCACAAGTTTAAGAGTTGTTGGCATTTCTTTGCATGCATAAAACCTGTACATAGTTTTGGATCAAGAAAGACCAAATCTACAAATTATTTTTCTCTTCATATCATTGCCATTTCAGGGAAGAATTTGAATTGTTTTACGTAAATTGCAAAAGCCAACTTGTTCAGCAATTAGGAAATAGGTGATCGATGTCACGTGATGTCGTGTTGCTAGTAGTGACGTTTCGGCTGCTGGAACTGCTAGCCTTCATCAGGCAACTGAAGAACTGGATGCTGCGGTGTCTGTTATATCCTGTTGGTCCGCTCGGGTGGGCGTCGTATGCTTCACTCCGTGGGTGGTCAGGGGCGTGTCCTCGGCATGGCTTCGGTGGTTCCGTCAGTGGCGTTGCGATGGTCTTGTTGCCGGATGGCGGGAAGCTGGAATCCGGGGGTGTAACAGTTCCAGCAGCCGAAACGTCGCTACCAGCAACACAACATCACGTGACATCGATCACCTTTTTCCTTAACTGTAATTACCGCGACAAATAATCCTTTCCTTGTTCAGCATTGATTAGTACGAACATTCAGCTGTCATAGCATTGGGTGTTTCTCCAGTACAACAAGCAAAAAATACAAATGTATGATACAATAAATTACACATCAATGAAGTAAACAAAACTAGATGTCAATGTATGGAGGTAAACCAAAGCCCACTTGGTTAACTAGGTCCATAATACAAGGTTCATTTAATAGTTTTTCAGTTTTCAAGTTAAGGGGTCTCTGGTTCAAATCCCACCAGAGGCACCATGGGGATCTGCCATCATTCACCACAATCAAACAATTGTCTTTGTTCACCTAAACTCTCACCTATGAGCATAAACAGGGTCTCTGGTTCAAATCCCACCAGAGGCATCAATGTAGATTGAGTTTTTACTTGACAAGTTTCTCAGATAATCTAACCTTATGTTTCTGGTTCAAATCCCACCAGAGGAAATATATCAGTGTTGAAATCCTTATGTCAAATTCACAACAAAGTAATTGATCACACAATTGTAGCTTTGGGTTTTTCTCTCGCAGGTATTTGGTTGGTCTCTGGTTCAAATCCCACCAGAGGAGCCTGATAGCTGCAAGTTTTTAGGAGTAACCCTGTTGAGATTTACCACCTACATTAACATCCGACATTACATAGTTACATAGTTACATAAAAACGTACAATTCTAATGCACAAATATTATAGCAATGATAGATAAAATAATTCTATTTACTTTATGATGACTCCGTCTAGTACTGGACAGGCAACATCACTGGAATGGGTGACATCTCATTGGTAGAATGCCTTGACAAGATCACCTAATACAGTCAAAGAAACATAATTTGGTAAATCATTATACATAAACTGACTAAATCCACATCAAACATAAATTCATTGATGGAAAATTTGTTGTTTTAAGGGATAACACATGTTTGGTAAAGGTCACACAACAGCACTCACACTTAAACAGATGTGACGTGTACATGACATAATAACATTTAGTCAATTAATTAATGAAAACGTATTCAATGATAGGAAACAGATACTTCATGGTCTTTCAGTCAGAGGTTCAGTCCCACCAGAGGCAACATGTGGATTCTGATATCCTTCACTATAATCACACAAGTTTATTTGATTAATAAGCTTTGACCTGTTAGCATAAAGAGGGTCCTTGGTTCAACTCCCACCCGAGGCACAATGTGGATTGGGTTCTCTAGTTGATCATACGTTTCTTATATTTCAGGCAGATATATTTGAATGGAAAGTTTTTACTATCATCATCATACTGTGAAAGTCACATGTAAATCTGTGAGGATTTCTGGGTTTTTTTTTTATCTTACCAATCATGTGTTATCCCTTTAAGGTTAAACATCTTGACTAACATTTAGTAGGAGAAGTCACACTTACTTGATTGATGCATAATTGATTCCAGATGATGCTCATGGTACCAGCCATGTTGTGTGTACTGATGGGAAATACAGTGAGTACAGTCACTGGTATCTGGGGTCTTGGCATCAGTTGAGATCAAACCTGTGATAAGAAAACACCATTACAATGGACTTGTAAAATGGGTATGGTCTCCAAATAAATACTCTCCTATCAGCTTAACCTCAGTGATTGACAATGTACAAGGTACAGGTATACAAATTCACAAGCAACTGATTCCAGATCCTCTGAAGCTTAATTGTGCTGGCAAAAGTCTTTCTGTTGCAACGTTCATGCTTCTTCAAGATGCAAGTTCTATAAATTCATAACTTTTATTTTGTACCTGTGGCAGTCAAAGTGTAGCATCTTCTTGGCTGGCTGAATAACTGGATGACTGCTTCCTAAGGGGATGGCTAGTTGAACAGTAAGACTAGATGGCTGGGCTGGGTGGCTGCATGATGACTGTCTCCCTTGACTGATGGACAGATAACTGGTTGCCTTGCTGGAATCAGGGGGTCTGGCATCAGCTCAGATCAGGACATCAGGTTCAGCAAAGTTGAATAAGATCAAACCTGTGACAAGAAAACAGCATTAAAAGTCAACAGAGTGTTAACAAAAATGCAAATGAAACTGAATAAAACAGCACATCAGTCAATGTCTTATTTCATGAAGTTTATTTTAGTCCTGCAAGCACCACCAGATAAAATTTGCAACTTGGTCCTCGTATGGATGAACAAGTCTGAAAATCTAGCAATAATTGTTAAAATGTACCTGTCCCAATCCAAGTGAGGTATCTTCTTGGCTGGCTGAATGGCTGGATGACTGCTTCCTTAAAGGCTGGCTAGTTGGACAGTCACACTCTCACTGGCTGGGTGGCTGGTAACTGTCTTTTCCTGATGAGACAGCCTGATGACTGGTTGCCTTGCTGGTATCTGAATGAATTGCATAAATTAAGATCAGGCTGTGCAAAGTTGATTGTCAAACCTAGGATAAGAGAAAATAAATAAATTAAATGCTGATATAATTGGAAGGCTGGTGAAAATGAGTGCTTGCGAATGTCTCATTCACTAGCCAAGCAAGCAAGTGAAATGATAAAAAGTCATCAAATACCCATGAGGGAAACTAAAGGGATTTTAAGTCATTGAAAGGTGAATAATGACAAATTTACTGGAGGTTGCCGGTTCGAATCCCGCTCCAGTCAATTTTTCAACCAGTGATCTCCTGAATACCGTACAGGCACTCTACCAACTGAGTTATCCAGCTCTATGTTAGTGGTGTCCCTAATAGTCAATTATCTTATTTTGAAAATAGATATATTAAAAATAGACATAAATGAGTGCTTGTGACAAACATTTAAAACGAGGAAACCCATGCACTGCCTAAATTTCCTGCAAAGAACACCTGATAAACAAGCACAGCTCATCAGAGTCTGAAGTACAGGTACATGTACCATAAGTAGATGGGTGTCTGTCCTTGGTATTTGTTCACCAATTGCTGGTTGACTATCTTCCCATCAGCATAAATGCCCCGTCACACACTACCAATGTGGCTAGCTGGAGCTATAAAACCGGAGCACAAAATTAACAACCACGAGAAAATTGGTAGACCTCCATCAAGATAGTACTTGACTTATTAAAGCCCTACCTAGCTGATCTTACTCGCCGGAGCGATACCGGAGCACAAATTTGTCGATTTGTGGGGATCAGTACTAGTATGGTAGAACTACAGTTTCATTGCTAAGAACGGTCATACATCGTTAGTACATCGGCAGGACTATGGTATCACATCAGTACCAGTACGGCAAAATTGAGGTCACCGGAGAGCCGCTGATTAACGGGGTGGTACCGGTGCTCTACAGATCTTACAGAAGCCATACTGGTGTACTGCCGATGTACTAACCGTTCTTAATGATGTGAAACCATTCTTAATGATGTGAAACCATAGTACTACCGTACTAGTACTGGTCCCCGAAAATCAACATATTTGTGTTCCGGTATCGCTCCGGTGAGTCAGATCAGCAAGGTGTGACAGGGATTTGCTATCTTGACGGAGGTCTACCAATTTGTTCGTGGTTGTTAATTTTGTGCTCCGGTTTTATAGCTCACATCAGTGAGTGATAAGTGGCCAATCCAGCATTGGCAGACAATGTGCATAATACTTGTAAAAATGTACCTGTCCCAATTCCAGTGGGGCATCTCGGCTGGCTGGCTGACTGGCTGTGTATCTGGCTTGTTGGCTGGTTGGATAGTCACACTCTGGTTGACTGGTGACTGTCTCCCTACATAGATCAGATGGCCAGCTGGTTGGTCAGTACAGTGGAACGCCACTATAACGAACACGCCAGGGTTCACAGAAATATTATAGTGGTCATTTGTTAAAGTGAACAATGTTCAGCAGCAATCCTAGGCTGTAGCTCAGCGCGGAGTGACGTCATTCCAACTCGCCGACCTTGGAGCGATAAACAAAGCATTAAGTTGTATGGTTTTTAAGACGAAAAGCTGCGAGAATTGTTTAATCTTAGTAGGCTATATGGTACATCAAAAAAGGATTATTGTCCGAGAAAAACTATGACTAGACAATGAAAGTCGTACAGAACAGGATTTCTGCTCCTTGACAAAAATATCTGGAAAACAATTCTCGACAACGGACAGTTTGTGCGTGATTTGTCCGTAGCTTGCGCCATCTCCCCATTTTTTTTGTATCGGTTGTCAAGTTATGAGATTGAAAGTACCCGGATCATGTCCGCGCTGATCTATACATTGTACTTAAAGTTTTAAACATTGCGAGCCAATTATATGGATGATGTTTGTTATATAGATCAGCGCGGACATCCGGGTACTTTCATTCTCATAACTTGACAACCGATGAAAACTAACGTGTAGATGGCGCAAACTACGGACAAATCGCGCACAAAACGCCCATCATAGAGAATTGTTTTTCGAATATTTTTGTCAAGAAGCAGAAATTGTATTCTGTATGACTTTCATTGTTGAGTCATAGTTTTTCCTCAGACAATATCCTTCTTTGAAGTAGGCCTACCCTGTAATAAGATTAAACAATTCTGGCAGCTTTTTGTATTAAAACCTGTACAACTTAATGCTTTGTTTTCATCGGCTCCAAGGTCAGCGAGCTGGAATGACGTCACTCCGGGCTGATCTATAGCCAAATGTTCAGTATAGTGGTATTTGTTATAGCGGGCTTCCACTGTACGTGTATGTAAATACAGTAACAGGTCAACTTGTCTAGCCCCTTACCAACTCACCTCCTGACCGGCAAGTTTAGTACAACTAGGTTACATAGGCCCCCTATAATTAAAATAACACGGCTCATGAAAATATAACTAACGTTAGAACTTGGCACTCTCACCATCCAAATTCACGTTTTTATCGACCAAAATGCTTATTTAATCCATGGCAGAAAGGTTCAACAAGGGGATATTTATCAACTTTTAGCCAAATTATACCAAGATACATTACCTGTTACCTTGAACCATGGAGAAATAAGTTGTCTTTTCTTGTGTTTATGTGAGGAAATTGCCATTCGTCTGCTGCATGGCTTCTAAATGAAGGCCGCCCTCTATAGTTGAGTATTCACAGCTGCAGTCAAGGGAGTGGTGGATGAAATTAATTTTAAGCTTCAAAAAAGTTCAAGGGATTAATTCTGCACCCGCCATGTATAATTTCACGGCCTCGCTAAGCACACAAACTTGATAAACATGAAATTTCTGTCTTAATAAAAACAGATTAATAACCAAATTTTCATGTGAATTGTGTATCCTTTTGTTTAGCCCCTCCCCCCGAAAACATGCAACTTGAAACAAAAATGCTGGAAATTTGGAAAATACTGGATCTTTTCAATTATTATGCATCATTAATTGAAAAATGTGCTATGTATTAAAGCTATAGGTTGTTTTTCTACACCTAATAACACAACAGAAGCGACTGCGAAGGGTCTAGCCCCCCCTACCCCCACCCCCCTCCCTCGCCCCCCCCCCACCCCCCCCCCCCAAAAAAAAATATATATATGAGGCCTTCTAGCCCCGCCTCCCCCCCATAAAAAAATATATATGGGCTCTTAGCCCCCAGAAATAATTATTGGCTCTAGAACCGCGCCTGACCACTTGTGATTGTTCTTTGGCTGCTGTTCGCTGACCATGAATATCAAATGGAATTTTTAATGGTGGTTTGTTTTATTGATTAAGACATTTTTTGCTAAGCTGAATTTTGTGTGCTTAATAGCTCCAAGAAATTGACTCCAGTCAATGTTCTTTCCAGAAAAAATAACCAATTGTATTTCCTATACTATATGTATATTTGACTTCTTCAAAATCAAGCCAGAACCAGATTAAACACTGGGTTGTGAACTGGCACCCCTTCAAATCTTTCCTTTATTTTAGACATGAATAACAAGGTACTAGTTCATATAGAAGTTGTTTATTTTCCAGGTTGGTCCAGATAAAGGGGCAGTGCCAAACAAACTGAAAGATTAAATCCCATACAAGACATGCTTCTTTCTGTCTTTTACTTGTTTTATTACTCAAATATCCACTTGTATAAAGTAAATACAGTATTTATATTTGCATAGTCTTACAATGCAATTTGACGGTTTCAATGAAAATAAAAATTATTTATTTATTTACATTTATTTATTTATTTATTTATTTATTTGATTTATGACCATGGGTTAACCATTCATATAAAACTGATCTCCCATTGGTCCAAGTATTATACAGAAAAGTAAAAAGATATGATTTAAAGGCAACTTCATGCTTTGTTTTTTTTGCCAAAGAAATGCAGATTCATAGGCAAAACTATCAAGAAAGATACAGTAACAGCCATCTGTGAAATTCCAGTCCCATACAGAGCCCACTTTTTGAGAAAAAAGATAAAAACTCTAACGGTATTTTCAAATTTATTCACAGGAATTTTGATCAAAAGTGTCTTTGGTCTTTATTTTTTAAACTCTTTTCTGGTTATATACAGCATTTCAGGCAGAACAATTTTAACGGTATGTTCATAACCATCACTATCTTTATACACTGTAAGTTATAGGTAAATCTGTAAAGATTTAGTATGTTATTATCTTCAAAAACCTTCTAAAAGTAACGTTGCATAGTTAACGACAAAATACCTGTAGTACATTAAAACAAACAAAGTATGAGTTTACAACCAGCGACAAAATGAAATAAGAAACGGCAGATCCAGAGACAATAATCTAAAATGTCTGACAGTCATCCAACAATCTAATAAAAGACTTTACGTTATTAGGGAGAGGAGTCTTGATATCAACTGGTATAGATCAACGATATTTAAACATGTTCTTATCACTTTCAGTTCATGGGCGTGGAAGAACAATGTTACCCACAACACCATGTGTAGTATTATATGAATGGAATTCACTAATCCAAGTGGAAATGTCACACAAATAATTTGCAACAATCCCCTTAAGACACTTCAAGACCATACATTTCAGCTGAAAATCACGTCTGTCTGACAGAGTGACCCAACCCATGCAGTGAATTCAGCACAAATGATGATGAAGTCCAGGGCAGAACTTGAAGAATAATCTTGCCTATTCTATTGAGAAGTACATGTAATATTTGCAGATTTGACTTGCAAGTATATTACTCCAAACTAAATCACAATCATCAAACTGAGGAAAAAATAAAAGTCTTAGCTATGAGATTGAGTGAATCAATAGGAAGAACCATTTGAACTCTGTGGAAGAATACTGATATACACTTATTAATACGCAAAAATAATATGATCAATGTGATGCATGGGTCCATTTTAAATAACTATCGATATATACTCCCAAGTAGTTTACACAATGAAACCTGTTCAAAGCAAATGTTATTGACAATAACATTAATATCAGGCTGCATGCCCATTTCTTGCAAGTTTCTGAGCAGAGCCAATCAACATACAATTAGATTTATTAGCATTCAGACAGAGTCTGTTATTGTGGAGCCACTGAGTAGTACTTTACATATCTTGATTCAAGCATTGCTTTAAGTTCTCAATAGTTTTCCCAAGCATAAAAAAATGGGTAATATTCGCACAATGTCTGGCTTTGATTGATCTTTGTCTCGGGTCCAAATACTCATTGTTAATCCATTCTGCTTTTTTGGTTAAACACTCAAATTGTTCATTTCGGCATGAACATCACAAACATTCATAAACAACTCCTTAAACAAACACCAGGCTGTATTAGGACTGTCAGCTCTATATAATAAATACCAAGGTTGAGCAATAAGATCACTAACAAAGGCTTGTATGTACATACCCATAATGCCACATTGTACCTTGAGACTTACGTGATGTAAAGATCAGGGAATGGTCACTTAAGTTCAAATCAACAACCCCGCGTTTAAGTTACAGACTGAGTTAATTGGTCCTAAAGTGGTCAATACAAGTACAACTGTGATCAGTCACTCTTGTAGCTGTATCTATTATCTGGTTCATTTGATAAACATTAACAATTCTCTTCAGTTTAATAATATATATACATGTACACCCTTCATGCTCAACTATCTTTAATTATTTTGCATTTTATCAACTTAATTTTTACATCAGTAGTTTATAACAAAAGCACAAAATCAGCCGACCTATTGACATTAATTGTTATGTTCCTTTGCAGCAGCCAGCTATATACTCGACAAACATGTTTTGATAACTACCACCCAACCCCAACTGGAAACATGTCATTAAGCTGGACTCGTCTTGACATAAACGCCTATGTCACTTAATTTCATATCTCCCATTTACTGAGGTAAAAGCCCAGACTTGAGTGAAGATATTGAACTTTCTCAAAATGCAGGAAAGCTTGCTTTTGATTGAATGTGAGATGTAAGGCTTGAAAAAAGCAAACAGTAGAACTGAATAAATTATATACAAATATTTGATCGAATCATGATAATATACATACACATGCATACATTATATTATAGCAAACACTATATACACGATTCGGTTCATGTCAGTGTGTAAAGACAATTTCCAAAAGCAGTCACGATAGTTCTTTTACATCAGCTATTATCCGGAACACTGTAACACGGTGCAGTACAAAACAATCAAAAGGGAGAGAGCAGAGTCCTTAAACAGGTTGAATTCTACAGGTGTTCTATCCCAAATACTACAACAAGTGTTTTCTTGCTATAGGCATATCTGTGAAGTTTGCACATGTATCACGGCAGTACACGGCATACAACTTATTGTACATAGAGAATGATCATATTCACATTGAATTCACCTCGTCCCCCAAACTGATGTTCTCTTGCATCACATTTGTACAATTTTACAGTCTGCAACTTCAATCCAACAGATTATTAAACAATGGTTCTCACCTTGCTGGTTATGCTATCACAAATTACATCATTACAGGTTTCATGATCAGAACCGAATCTTCATTTACACAATACTTGATACACTCAACTTGATTGATTGATTGATTGATAACGCAGTGTTTCGGTTCTTTGGTTTATGAGATTTCATTGAATGGTGAGCGTGCTGTCAATTATTTCCTCATTATGTGATATGATATTTAAGCAAACTACTTGACAATAAGGAATTGTCCAGATTCAATTTCCTTGAGATAAGGAAGGTTTTGGCCAACCACTTGCCTAACAACATCTTCATTGAGGCCAATGTTATCAAGTGAAAGCTCCTCTAGTTCAGAAAGACCCCGGACATGATCAGTCAGACGTTTCACTGCATCCAAACCGAATGTATTGTTATCAAGACGGAGCGATTTCAAACAATGCCCAGCAGGGTGGATGCTGATCAGATCCGGTACGTCATCGTCTACCAGCCCACATCTTTCAAACTGCAACCCCTCCAAGGATGGAGTAACAATAGGAACCAGGTCAGTCACGTGGCCATGGATGTTGATATCAAACAGATTGAAATCAAACAACTTGCACTCCTTCATTCCCTTGACTATGTCGATGGCTTCATGGCATGATCGCTCATCCATTGTGAGCCTGAATTTCCCCACTAGTTTAGATACCTGTGGCATGAATTCTGACATATCCTCTGCATCATAGCGTGACCTCTTATCAATACATACTTCTAATTCAAATCGATCACGCAGCCCTGGATCAATCGACCCAAGTGTATCCATGAGGTGCCGCATATCTCCTTTCCCTTCAGCAGACAGGGTGTACCAAACTTCTACTGGCTTGTCAGAGCAAATGATGCCGCTAACAATAGCATCCTTCAGAACCGTCAGGTCTTCACTTGTTGAGATTCTGATATGACTAGCAGTAGCAGCATTCCAGATCAGTGGTTTAACAACATCTTCATCGAGGCCAATGTTATCAAGTGATAGCTGGCATAGTTCAGGAAGACCCTGGACATGATCAGTGAGCCTTTTCATTGCATCCAAACCAAATGCATTGTTATCAAGATGGAGCGATATCAAACCATGCCCAGCAGGGAGGATGCTGATCAGATCTGGTACGTCATTGTCTACCAGCCCACATCTTCCAAACTGCAACCTCTTCAAGGATGGAGTAAAAATAGGAACCAGGTCAGTCACGTGGCCATGGATGTTGATATTAAACAGATTGAAAGCATACATCTTGCACTCCTTCATTCCCTTGACTATGTCGATGGCTTCATGGCATGATCGCTCATCCATTGTGAGCACGAATTGCCCCACTAGTTTGGATACCTGTGGCATGAATGTAGACATATCCTCTGCATCGTAGGACGACTTCTCATCAATATATACGACTAATCGTATCTGATCATGCAGCCCTGGATCAATCAACCCAATTGTATCCAGGAGGTGCTGCATTTCTCCTTTCCCGTCAGTAGAAACGAAGTATCGAACTTCTATTGGATTGTAGGAGTGAATCTTGCCACTTACAATAGCATCCTTCAGAAGCGTCAGGTCTTCACGTGCTGAGATTTTGATAGGACTAACAGCATTCCAGATCTGTGGTTTAACAACATCTTCATCGAGGCCAATGTTATCAAGTGATAGCTGGTCTAGTTTAGGAAGACCCTGGACATGATCAGTCAGACTTTTCACTGCATCCAAACCAAATGTATTGTTATCAAGATGGAGAGCTTGCAAACCATGCCCAGCAGGGAGGATGCTGATCAGATCCGGTATGTCATCGTCTACCAGCCCACATCTATTAAACTGCAACCCCTTCAAGGATGGAGTAACAATAGGAACTAGGTCAGTCACGTGGCCATGGATGTTGATATCAAACAGATTGAAATCATACATCTTGCACTCCTTCATTCTCTTGACTATGTCGATGGCTTCATGGCATGATCGCCCATCCATTGTGAGCCTGAATTGCCACACTAGTTTAGATACTTGTGTCATAAATGCAGACATATCCTCTGCATCATAGTGTGACCTCTTATCAATATATACGACTAATCGTATCTGATCACGCAGCCCCAGATCAATCAACCCAATTGTATCTATGAGGCGCTGCATATTTTCTTTCCCTTCAGCAGACAGGTGGAAAGTAACATTACCTGAACTGATGTTACCACTCAGGAAAATATCCTTCAGCAGCCTCAGATCTTCAGCTGTTTCGCACTCAGTAGATAGATTTATATGGAGCTGTGATGGGCGGATGCACTTGATGTAGTTGTGCAGTGCTATTAGGTCCTCCTGGTTCTCAATTTCTACTTTGCTCGGTGGGTCTAGTTTGCTCACCAACTCCTTTGATCCAGATTCCAGTAAAAGCAACCGTGCCAATCTGTGCAGCCTTTCCTTAATATCATGACCCTGCATCTTCCTTATATGTTCCAAAATGAACCCAGCTGCGAGTGACGACATGCCGCAAACAAACCGAAGGAAATATTCCATCTCATAAACATTATCTAAGGTGATCTGTTCTAATTTCAGAAGGAAATTGTCTCTGTCAGAATGAACCATCTTGGCCAGACAGTATGCTGCAAAGTATTCTTGGAAAGACGCGTGGAGGAAACTTGCGACGTCCACCACTTTCAACCCACTTGCTACTCTTTCCTTTTGAAGGAAACCAAATCTACACCCATCTTCCAAAGTAGACTCTCCATATCTCTGAATTTCTTGTGCTTTGAAATTAAGTGTTTTTTGCCTTGGATCTAGTAATCCATCCAATGCGAGATGTCCCAGATTGCCCC
The DNA here is from genome assembly GCA_963971285.1 of Astropecten irregularis. Taxonomy (NCBI): domain Eukaryota; kingdom Metazoa; phylum Echinodermata; class Asteroidea; order Paxillosida; family Astropectinidae; genus Astropecten; species Astropecten irregularis. Next base: position 17,195,086 of record OZ020254.1, on the reverse strand, counting down.
GAACTGATTTCATTGTGTTTTCATTCACTCTCTTATTACGTCGGTCAAAAAGAGCATCTACAAACTCTGTAAAGAGTGATGTCAGTGTATCAGGCAAAGATTCTGATTGATTCTCCCAAAGTATGCACAAAAATTGTGTTATGAGTGGTTTATTTGCCAGTGTGCGTAGAGATGGGTTTGATTGTAACCTAGCAATTAATGATTTCATGCGGTCGGTATCGTCTTTAAAGTAAGATTGGATATACCTGTTGATTGTTTTGGATGTGAATCCCAATGTTTGAACCCTAGCATAATTAGGGTATTCATTAATGACATAATTTTTCATATCTGGCCGTGCTGTTACTAGGACAAAGCTCTCTTTCAAGACATTGTTATGTAAGATATCCTTGACTGTATACACACCTTTTTGGGATTCTAAAACATCAGCTGGAATCTCGTCTAATCCATCTAACAGAAATGCTGTGCGTTCTTCGTTATCATCAATGATCTCTTTTAAATGCTGCTTGTCAAGTTTAGTATTAAGCAATTTAATTTGATCAAAAATGGCCTGTAAGACACAGCCTGTCTTTTGCATTTTTTTCAACTGAACCCAAAACACAAATTTGAATGTTGAAAGCTGACCTTTACTGCATACAGCGCTGTCATAGGCAGCCTTCTGTAACAGTATCGATTTACCAACCCCAGTTCCACCATAGCAAATTACCTTCAAGTTCCCTACCTTTTTTACATTGAACAAATCTTCCAGTGATATGGGTTCTGTGTGAAATCTGTCCAAAATCTTATGCTCCCCAGAAATTATTTCTACCTGTTTGAGTTTCTTTTGTGATTCCAGTTGAAGATCTACTGGACAGAATCCCTTCTCAATATTTACTCTTTGAGAGGGATCGGCTGGATGGAGGGAGATGGTGCTCGCTGTATCCCTGTAGTACTTGGTAAGTTCTTCCTGGAGATACTCTATTCCTTCACGGCAGGTAAGTCTCACAGCTTCTGAACCGCTATCTGAAAAAACAGAAACGAAAACAAAACCAAACAAAATGAAAGATATATGGTCGGAGCACATACTTGAAACATCTTACTATTATAAACAAAATCAAATTCAATGCCAACATTATTTCAAAACTAATATTTATCTGAGATTTGGAAATAACAAGGTGCCCCAGTTTGCCAGATTAATACGGATGAAGTAGTAGGCCTTGATATATTGTGTGAGCTCATGTAGTTATTTCACACGCATATTTCTTACCCATATACATGTACCTTGATTTAATACTAGTCAAATATATCTTATGGTCCAATATGAAGGTGACAGAAAATTCTAAAGGGTGTGTTTTTAGTTATAGTAAGCCTGTCATAGCATTGGGTGTATGTATCTTTAATCACCTGAAGGAAACAAATGGAAAGTGAAAAGTGCATAATAAGGAACTGTACCTTTGTGAGGTGTTCCCATGTTGATATTGATAGTAGGTTGTTGTACTGTTCCCATGAAGACCGGCATATTATGACCAGACACATCCACCTTCTCCACAGCCAGGTTGACCTGCTGGCGATTGGACACGTTCAGTACATTTTGTTGGAGCTGAACTTGTCCCAGATTCTCTGGACACAACTGACCTGGAATGAGCGTTGAACAAATTGATATATGTATATCATGCACCAGCAGTCAATATCTACACTGTATGGCGCTCACTTTGTTATGATATAAAATAAGAAGCGTTCTTTTTCTAATCCTTTTCTCATTTTCTGTCAACTGCACTGTGGATGCCATTTCTTTCATTTCTAAACTTCATTGGTTATCTGTCAAATAGCATCTGTCTTTCAAAATTCTCCTCATGGTTTACAAGTGCTTACGCAGTATTTCTCCTTCTTACTTTATATCAACCAAGCAGAGTAGGACTCTGATCTTCTAATAATAAACTTCTTCTGTCTATTCTTACTGGGTTTATAATCTTTCGGATTAATAAGATGGTCCAAAACAACTTATTTACAATCAATAAAACCTTACCTCCGAGCGGATTTTCTGAAAGCCAAGTGGATTGGCTGGTGGTTGCATGCTCTGTGTGTTGGAGATGGCTTGTTGCTAGTGCTGTAGTCTCTCTTGTCTCTCCACTAGTACTGCCATCATCCTTGTGTTTAGAGTCAGGATCCATCGTTGCTGTAGCTGTAGTCTCATTGGTCTTCATCCTCTTTGCTGGTGGTGTATCTTTTGCCTCTACACTAGTACTGGTATCATCCTTGTGTTTAGAGTCAGGATCCATCGTTGCTGTAGCTGTAGTCTCTCTTGTCTCTCCACTAGTACTGGCATCATCCTTGTGTTTAGAGTCAGGATCCATCGTTGCTGTAGCTGTAGTCTCTCTTGTCTCTCCACTAGTACTGGTATCATTCTTGTGTCTAGAGTCAGGATCCATCGTTGCTATAGCTGTAGTCTCTCTTGTCTGTCCACTAGTACTGGCATCATCCTTGTGTTTAGAGTCAGGATCCATCGTTGCTGTAGCTGTAGTCTCTCTTGTCTGTCCACTAGTACTGGCATCATCCTTGTGTTTAGAGTCAGGATCCATCGTTGCTGTAGCTGTAGTCTCTCTTGTCTGTCCACTAGTACTGGCATCATCCTTGTGTTTAGAGTCAGGATCCATCGTTGCTGTAGCTGTAGTCTCTCTTGTCTCTCCACTAGTACTGGCATCATCCTTGTGTTTAGAGTCAGGATCCATCGTTGCTGTAGCTGTAGTCTCTCTTGTCTGTCCACTAGTACTGGCATCATCCTTGTGTTTAGAGTCAGGATCCATCGTTGCTGTAGCTGTAGTCTATCTTGTCTGTCCACTAGTACTGGCATCATCCTTGTGTCTAGAGTCAGGATCCATCTTTGCTATAGCTGTAGTCTCTCTTGTCTGTCCACTAGTACTGGCGTCATCCTTGGGCCTGCGCCCACGAGATGAAATGCCTCCAATTTTAGTGTATCTGCATTGGACGTGGATTTGCAAGATCAAATATGGCGACCAAGATCCGCGGCGAAACAAACAGGCCCCTCATGTTAAGAGTCAGGATCCATCGTAGCTGTAATTGATCCTGAATAATCCACTGTAGGCTCTGACCTGAACACCTGAAAAATGAGTATGGGTAAAATCTTGTGATAATCTCTGGTCTTTTATACTTGGATTACTTGAAGAACTAGAAGGCTCCTCTGTGAGCCTTCTACTGAGCAATCTGACTTTTCTGAATGCCTTAAGGGGCCGTCCATAAAGTATGTACGCACGAAATGGCAACTTTTCTGACCCCCCCTCACCCTCTGTACACATGGCGTACGCAGTGGTCCAACCCCCCCCCCCCCTGTACGCATACGCATTCCATATTAGGTTTTTCACTTCTCATGATACCTTGCTTTAGCATCATTAAAATGTCACAGTAATCCGGTACTGTAATGGGAGACTTTTGGAGAATCGGTCTTGAGTCAGCAGCGCACGCGCAAACCATGGTTCCGCAATTGTGAGCATGCGCGCGTTGTATTGCGCGTGCGTGCGCGTGCGCTGTTGACTCAAGACCGACTCTCCAAAAGTCTCCCATTGGGACGTCACTTTCTAATTCTGAAATGAATGACTAAAGTTTAACAGGTTTTTATACATTCATAGATGTATTTTCTATTTTTTATTATGTTGAATAACAAAAAAAAAAGGAAAAAAACAAAACAATCCCGGTGCCTTTTTCCCCTTTTTTTACCTCTCTTTTCGCGCGATAATACTATGCAAATTTTTCGTTTGCGTACGGTACGCATTGGCCCTTCGTGCGTACGTACTTTATGGACGGCCCCTAACGCTGTGGGTGAATAGACACTTTTTCGTGAAAAAAAATTATTCAGGTTTAATCATTATCTAAGAATAGATGGAGGAGCTGCAACGTTTTACCAAAATTCCATTTACAGTGTATAAGTTTCTGTTTTCAAATTAATAGCGTTACAGCATCCTGTATGAAAAGTCATAGTGCTAGAAGGCTCACGGAGGAGCCTAAGGGTCTAGAAATATATACTTAGATATAATTGCAATTCTGTTTTGTGGATTTATTTTCAAGTGCTGCATCCCATGACAACTCGCAAATTATGTTATAATCCTCCAGAATTGTCCACATAATAATGATAATATAAAATTGTTTATCTATTATTATCTGAAACCAAGCAAGCAATCAAAAATAACACATAATACATGTGGGTCAATACGTACATGTACACTGGTGCATTGATGTCTGTTGATGAGTCAAGGGTGCGCCAAGTTCACTCCATCACCTTTCAGTTGATTGTAGCTTCGTAAACTGCCAATTTGATGCATAGTAAGCAGTGCATGTAGTGGAGTCATGAGGAACAATATGCGACTGCCATACCATCATGTTACATAGTGTACCAGGTACTGCAACATGTAGTGCATAAACCTGCGGATGAATAAAGATAAGGTGCCTATTTAACTGTAGTCATACAGGATATCCATTTTGTTTGCAGTAGTCCCCATCTTATGTAGTTTTGTGCACAGGTTTCTGTATGGTCAATCTTTAGTCAGTTGCAGTCACTTTGCCAGTCAGGTACAGTGACAGATTGTCCACATGCAGCAATGGACGTAGAGCTTTCAGTTTGAAGCACCAAACACTTCTGAAACTACTACATTTTAACGAGCGTAGATTCTGGCTTCAAACACTTTCAGTTTGGTATATGAATTGATTTTTGTACACTGACTGTATTATGTGGACTGACGGAACTACTTTCATGACATACACGCCCATGCACGGACTACTTTTTTTCCATCCGCTATCCTGATTGTAAATTGCGAGTATCCTTCCTGATGATTAAAGGGTACCTGTAGCTAGGTTTTTTTCAGTCAAGTTATTTGTTAGTGTATTAAACACACAGGCCAAACCAATGGCAAGTCAGTTTTGTTTCAAACCAGTTTTTGGTTTTCCTTTGGATGTCTTTGCAATATAGTGCGCATATCATATGCATAGATGTGGAAAACACTCAATAATGATAATTTAAAAAAAGAAACAAAACAACTAAAACCAGAAATGTTTCGGTAACTAAAAAGGTAGCTCTCATGGTTGATAGAAATAAACATATTCAACACCAGTTGGGTGAGTAAAATGTCTTGCAGAAAACCCATAACATAACTTCAACTTTAAATTCTTGTGCACAAAACGAATGGGTCATCACTGCTGCATGTTACCTTGATGACATCATAGTTTTGCTTATGAATATGAAAATTCTAATTTGCATACAAGATAAAAACTCTGCTTTGATTCAAAGCAATAAAAAGGTTTGCATAAAATCTAAAGCCAGCAGTTTGAAAATCTGAAACATCGCGCTAGCTTTACCAAATTCAGACAAGTTTCAATGCTGATTTAATTAGCAGTCATTTGTTATAAAATTATTGGCTGGCAAATACTGACATGAACTCAATGTAGAAATGAAAGTGACTGTACACAGGATATCCTCGAAGTACAAGGAAGTTCAAACACGTTCAATGTTCTGTTAGAATTTTGGGTTCAAAATGTCAGTGTCATGCGATCCTGTACAAGGAAGTGGTTTCACTGGTTTGTCACACAATGACATTGCACCATTAGGTGTATTTGTGAGTATAGGACGAAAAACCAGATCATACGACCTGCTGTTTCCTGTTCTTGTTTGTCCTCTCCTAACTACTAAGTTCTTGTGTTCTCGGATAATCTTGTTGTTATTGTTTCCAATCGATAGATGGTGATTGCTTCACGCTTTCTTGTAATTTAAACAAACTGATCATGTTTTGATTCAGTACATTGAGATGGGTACTGATAAGAATCCTATAAGAATCCTTTAAGAATCTGATAAGAATCCTATAAGAATCCTTTATGAATCTTATAAGAATCCTATAAGAATCCTTTAAGAATCCTATAAGAATCCTTTATGAATCTTATAAGAATCCTATAAGAATCCTTTATGAATCTGATAAGAATCCTATAAGAATCCTTTAAGAATCTGATAAGAATCCTATAAGAATCCTTTATGAATCTTATAAGAATCCTATAAGAATCCTTTAAGAATCCTATAAGAATCCTTTATGAATCTTATAAGAATCCTATAAGAATCCTTTATGAATCTGATAAGAATCCTATAAGAATCCTTTAAGAATCTTATAAGAATCCTATAAGAATCCTTTATGAATCTTATAAGAATCCTATAAGAATCCTTTAAGAATCTTATAAGAATCCTATAAGAATCCTTTATGAATCTGATAAGAATCCTATAAGAATCCTTTAAGAATCTGATAAGAATCCTATAAGAATCCTTTATGAATCTGATAAGAATCCTATAAGAATCCTTTATGAATCTTATAAGAATCCTATAAGAATCTTATAAGAATCTTATAAGAATCCTATATGAATCTTATAAGAATCTTATAAGAATCCTTTAAGAATCTTATAAGAATCCTATAAGAATCCTTTATGAATCTGATAAGAATCCTATAAGAATCCTTTAAGAATCTTATAAGAACCTTATAAGAATCCTTTAAGAATCTTATAAGAATCCTTTAAGAACCTTATAAGAATCTTTTAAGAATCGAAAATGAGATAAGAAAGGCCTTCATAAGAAATAAAGAATGAAAGCCCACTGACTGATGCAATGGAATCACGGTGAGTTACAGTCCATCATTTACCTACCTGGCATTCTCCTCTGCTTGCAGAATATCATCAGGACCTTTGGACAATCTTGCCATTCCTTTGAAGATGGTACTAGCCACGATGCCACTGCATATACTGTCTTCAATCCTCTCCCAGAAGAATTTAGCCATCTCCATCCTAACACACAAGCACAAACAGTCAATGTTCAAAATGTTCAATGTTCGAATCCCGCTCCAGTCAATTTGTCTTCACTCACGTTTCAATGACCTTAAATTGATCCGTACAAGTAATAAACTCCTGCAAACTGCTCATCAGCCAAAGTAATGAGCTGAAATATATAAATGATTAGAGTTAGGAAGGAGTGCTTGACACATTTCAATCCTAGGAGGAACTTTATCCGATAAAGGCTTTTTTTTCAGCCTTTGATAGTGATCCTGCTAGAATCGAAAATGCGTCAAGCCCTCCTAACTCCAAGCATTTTATAAAATTAATCCAGTTTTAGTTTCCCTTGTGGTTAATACATGATGATTGTATTGATTGAAACGCTGCATCTTTTGAGTGATCCCCCATGTACTGTTTCTCAGATTGCATACTGTGAAAGTCACATGTAAATATGTGAGGATTTCTGGTTTTTGGATCATACCAATCATGTGTTATCCCTTTAAGGTTACTCGTCTTGACTAACATTTAGTAGGAGAAGTCACACTTACTTGTTTGATGCATAATTGATTCCAGATGATGCTCATGGTATCAGCCATGTTGTGTGTACTGATGGGAAATACAGTGAGTACAGGCACTGGTATCTGGGGTCTTGGCATCAGTTGAGATCAAACCTGTGATAAGAAAACACAATTAAGATGGACTTGTAAAATGGGTATGGTCTCCAAATAAATACTCTCCTATCAGCTTAACCTCAGTGATTGACAATGTACAAGGTACAGGAATAGAAATTCACAAGCAACTGCTTCCAATTCCCCTGAAGCTTAGTTGTGCTGGCAAAAGTCTTTCTGCTGAAAAGTTCATACTCCTTCAAGATGCAAGTTCAATAAATGTATGTATTCTAATCTGTACTTGTGGCAGTCCAAGTGAAGCATCTTCTTGGCTGGCTGAATAACTGGATGACTGCTTTCTAAGGGGATGGCTAGTTGAACAGTCAGACTAGATGACTGGGCTGGGTGGCTGCATGATGACTGTCTCCCTTGACTGATGGACAGATAACTGATTGCCTTGCTGGAATCAGGGGGTCTGGCATCAGCTCAGATCAGGACATCAGGCCCAGCAAAGTTGAATAAGATCAAACCTGTGACAAGAAAACATTCAAAGCACCACCAGATAAAAATTGCAACTGATGTTTTTGTTGTCATTTGGGGACATTTTTGGCGAAAGTGTTGTGAAATTGTTTTTTTTTCCTGTGTACGACACATTTTGGGCAATATAGGCCTAATTCTCTGGGGCGCTAGACCGACCGTCAACCCCAAAAGTAAAAAAAGGGAGTTCAGCGCCCCAGTTACTGGGTCTAGTTTACTGTATAGAGCTGGGTACCAGCTACCCTGAGTGTACTAAACTGAGGTAACCCCCTTTAAAGGTATTGTACCTGTAAGTAAACCCAGCCCTTACCAAAATATAACTCTTAATTTGCGCCCTGGCTGTGGTAGGATTAGGAACGCCCAACCAAAGTTAAAGGCATTGCATACATTTGGTAATGACTCTTAAAATTTATGGCAATAAAAACTTACTTGGTGAGAAGTACAGCTGCTTTGGATAGTATAATGCATATTGAGAAACGTTCAATTCGAAGTAGGCCCTACCGCGGTTTAGTGCTGTGCATCAAAAACGGATTTACGGGCTCCCGCTTAAAATCTTGCCATCCGGTTTCAAAATTTCAAAAACGGTATAACGAAACCAACATTTTAAAAAGTAGACTGACGTTTGCCCAATAAATAAACAACCCCAAAAGTGTAGACTGTATAATACATACTTGAATTTCAGTCGTTTTGGGGTCCATTTTGCCAAGCAGAAACAAACTTTTCGCAAACTTGATTAAACAAATATTGCGAACAGCCTTCCGAACGCGACGATCGCTCGAAAGAAGACGTAAACATATCGCGTACGATGCATCATGAACACCGCATGCCCACCACGTGGCCGCATGGCCCGGACCATGCAGCAGCAGCATTGCATCCAGAAAATTCCACGATGTGTATCTGCGCCGCAGCATTCAAAGCATACATTATACACCAGTACACAGTCGCCAATTCGCAATCGGGCCGGAAGTGGAAGCCTACATGTCGTACGTACAACGTGTGTATTTGGTGCATGCATTCAGGTTGCGCTCGGTACCGTGGATTTCGGCCGGCTTCAATGCAGATTTTTCGGTAAGAAATGTGACATGTCACGCTGAGCAAGTTATGAAAGATTCTGACTGAATATTCTGTAAGGTTGCCAACACCAAATCATCGCAAGATTCCCAAACACGCACGTAGATCGAGACCAGAAACTGAATGTATACGTCGGCACAACGATCGTTGTACTTGTAGCATGTTTTACACACTCCTACATACAGCGCTATGCATCATTTGATCGTGCACATTATCGACACGTGCGTAATATAGCGCTATCATTCATTTTTATGAATCGGAGCTCGGGCAACCGCTAATTTTTTCAAAGCGTTTTCCGGTTTTCAAAAGCTCCGAAATTGCACAGCACTACCGCGGTTATGGAAAAATATGTCACTTTTTATCTCCAAAAATTATGAATCTGAGAAGCGTTATGGCCGTAACGCTTCTCAGCTTTTGAGTAACTGTTCTCTGGCGTGAAATAACCGCTCTAGTTTGTCGCCAAAATCTCAAAAACGCTAGGCCTACCACCTTTTGAATTGAAACTTTCACAGGTTAGTTTCATGGTATTTATATATACAATTATATTGGTTTGAAACAAACAGTAGGCTCAAATTACCAAACGTATGCAATCCCTTTAAACATGCAAAAGTAGACCCTAACTCTTTCCCTTTGCTTACCTGATAGTGACAGCATCATCCGTCAATGAATGAATACTGAACGCCGATATATTCATAGCATTCTGACAAGTAGCACGCCAAGTTAGATAGAATTTAAAGATCTTCTATTACTTCTTCAAGCATGTCAAGCAAACGTGGTCATGGTGGTAGCCATGTTGAATTGAGCGCCACCAATTGGCAAAAATGTCATGATGTGTTGAATGACAGAGGGCGCTTTCGGCTTTCGATTTGCTGGGTGCATTCGTTTAGCTCTCACCACGAGTCGACACCAGTCAACCTTATCGCTTGTTTTGCGCAGTAATTATATATTATGCAGGGCGAAAAGGGCGGATAAAAAATAATAATAGGGAGGTGGAGACTCAAAAAGAGAAGAAAATGTGATTTTACCCACTTCCTCACACTATTTCAGGGTTAACAACCGGTTTTTTGGTTTGTATGCTAATTAGAATGTCCATATTCATGAGCAAAACTGTCATGTCATCTGGGTATTTGAGAGCAGTAACCCAATTGATTTGTGCACACAATTTGGGGTTGTTTCATTGGTTTTCTGACAGACCTTTTCCTCCTCAATGAAATTTATTGTGCCAAATATGTTTATTTCACTCAACTGGTGATGTAGTTTCTGTGGGTCAAGTTTGCCTCTTCATTTCTTATGTTTTTTACATTATATTTTTGCTGTTGGTTCTTCACATGAGTATGCATGAAAATCCCCCATTTTTAAAAGCCATTCAAACGAAAACCAAATGGTGGTTTGAAACTTGCCATTCATTATCTGTCAGTATATTCTCTGTATGAAGGCAATAAAATAACCTGACTGAAAAAAAACACACTGCATGAACCTTTTAAATAGTTTAGATCATTTAATAGACTGCTTATTAAAGAAAAAAATTTCATTCAAACAATTTTTGTTTTTGTCAGTGGCATTACTTTGGGATTTGGGCGATGGAAAAGGGGTAATTTAACTGGTCAACAAATTCATTTCAAAGCACAAACTCTGAAAAGACCATAATTTCATTTCTCATTGCAAGAGTGACAGGAGCAAGTCACACAACATTTTTATTTAAACATCTTTGAAACTATCAATGTCATGAATATTTACTGTGTTAAGATTGTGCAAACATTGTACTTATGTTTGGTTTCTCTCCCCCCCCCCCCCCACAAGACCAAGACCCCCCCCCCCCACCCCCAACCCTTTCCTAAATCCCTCTATCCATGAATCACTGTGTGAGGGTTTTAAATTATAAAAGTACTTATCAAAATCATACTTTGAGAGCATACCACTAAACAGAAATCTTCACAGATTTACCTATAACTTACAGGGTATAAAGATGGTGATGGTAGAAGCATACTTGTAACAAAATTCAGCCTGAAATGCTGCATTTATCTAGAAAAGGGTAATACCAAAGACCAAAAGAAATTTTGACCTCAGGGAGATCAAAACTCCTATGAGCAGATTATACAAATATTGTGCATGTTTTTCAATGTTTATTTTGTCAACAAATGGGCACCGTATTGGACTGGATTTTTCACAGATGACTGTTAATTACTGTACCTTTCTTGATTATTTTGCCAATGAATCTGCATTTCTTTGACAAAAACCAAAGTATGAAAATACCTTAAGCATTCTAAATTTCTATCACTAAAAATTGTTCAGTAACAACCCTGGTACTAGGGTATCAATACAGGGTAATTGGTTCAGTTAATATGTTGGGAGGTATATTCTTTGATATCCATGCAATAAACGCTTCAGAGTAGAGCTCTATTTTACCCAACTTCTACAGCATACATGTAGAAGAACCATCGTTTGTAATGAATTCACCCAACTTACAGGCATGCAACTTTTCCACCAAAAAAAAAGAAGAAATTCCAATCTTTATCATACTTTGCAGAGTGTTTTTCACTTTTCAATGGCATAAGAGTGAAGTGAAAAAAAAGGAAAATCAGCTGATCCGAGGAAAAGTTGCATGCCTGAACTTAGCACACTCATTAAACACAACCATATCTTACAAAATTATCTTAAATTTACAAAACTCCGTGAAACGTATGAACTCTAGATCAATTTTTTTTCAATACATGATGCAAATCAAATGCCACCAGCACTGATAATTTGTTAGGTTTGCTAAGTACCAAATAAAATACAAAATATAATCAATTAATAATCCTATATTATCATATAGAGGAGTTGTTAATAATTACAAAATGACAATAATTAAATTTAATTCATAACCCCTCGCTTAACATCATAAAGTATATTTTACTAAATAATTTATTCAAAACCTTTCAAATGTCAGGGATTATATTAAACAAATTACCAGTTAATCTATTACTTGTAAAACAATTTTTACACTTAAATTCGAAAATTACAACCATTTCTATTCATCTCTAAAAGAAACATTTATGGAGGGTGGAAATATAATACAATTTTCTTTTAATATAAACAAATCCTTTACAATAAAGTAAACAAAATTACCAAAAATATTTTTAAATGTAAAACTGCATACAAATAAGAAATTATATTAAAAAATAATTATTTCAGACATTATACTACATTAACATGTATTAGTCAATTCAACAGATGCACTAACTTTGGCTCTTGTTAATTCATTTTAACATGTCGTGCCAAATTAATATTATCAGTATCAATACCAGGTGACCATAATACACATTATAATGAAACCGGAGCAGCAATGGCAAAGTATTGAGGCCAAGGGTTAGGGTTAGGGATGGGTAATAATAGTAATAATAATATCTACAGTGGAATTCCACTATAACAAACAACCATTTTAAAAAGCTGTGTCCTCTTTGAGTGATCCCCCATGTTCTGTTCCCAGGTTGCAGCATTGTTGCGTGTATCATTGAAACGATCCCTGGGGTGTGGCGGTGTGTGCGTGGTTTCAACGAACAAAGATAGTTGACTATTGGGGTCGCCACCAACGTAGGGCTGGATGGCTCAGTTGGTAGAGCACCTGTACGGTATTCAGGAGGTCGCCGGATCGAATCCCGCTCCAGTCAATTTGTCTTTGTTCACTTTTCAATGACTTAAAACTCAGTCAGTTTCCCTTGTGGTTATTTCACGTATAAACAACCATTTTAACGGACAATATCTGAGCATCCTGCCATGCTTGTTATATATGCGTTCCACTGTACTTATATCATAGCTAGTGATAATTAGAAGATTCTCTATGCCATAATTTAATACATTCCTGAAACCTTCTCATCTCCCTGGGGAGTATACAGCCCCGGCTACTGTAAGGCGCACAGAGGCTAATCAAACACAAAGCCATCTCTACCCTCACAGGTACCCATTTACACCTGGGTGAAGAGGAGAAATATGTGACAAAGCATCTTGCCCATGGACGCAAGCACCACTAGCCCATGGCTGGACTCGAACCCACAATCTGTAGATTGACCACGAGAACTTGAGTATGACACGCCAGACTACTAGGCCACAGCACCCCAAATGGGCATGGTATGGGAATGAGTGTAGGGTTATTGGCATGGTATGGGAATGGGTGGAGGGTTATGGGCATGGTATGGGAATGAGTGGAGGGTTATAGGCATGGTATGGGAATGGGTGGAGGGTTATAGGCATGGTATGGGAATGGGTGGAGGGTTATAGGCATGGTATGGGAATGGGTGGAGGGTTATAGGCATGGTATGGGAATGGGTGGAGGGTTATAGGCATGGTATGGGAATGAGTGGAGGGTTATGGGCATGGTATGGGAATGGGTGGAGGGTTATGGGCATGGTATGGGAATGGGTGGTGAGTTATATAGACCCCTATCTCAAATCTCATATCAACCATGTAGTTGCACCAGCACGTTTCAGAACAATAATGTGACATTCTTTGCCAAACTACTTATACATTATTTTGTTTCAAAACTCGTAACAAATTATTGGAAACAATATTTGGCATTGATGAGTACAAAGAACACAAAGAGTGAAAATATAGAAAATAATCATGATATTATAATACTTTTGACACATTTCAAGCAGCTTGTCACACACATTCAATGGCAGCTCATTTAGTTTTTGACAAATCAACGAAGGCAAAATAGACCCTCTGATATCATGAACATAAAAATGTGACCAAGAATCAAATGGGTTGTACTTTGTTTGTATCGGTAAGAGGACATTGCAATTATTCACTTGATTAACCCCTTCAGCCCGGAATTAATTTTGCTTTGTTTTTACCGGGCTCATTATCAGTCACAGGTCAAATAGAGGTCATCTGGCCGGGCCATGTGTGCAAGGAGCTCGGCATAAACAATGCAGGCACACAATGGTTGAATACCACCGAACTATATCCCAAATTCCGTGAGGTTGTAATCAGTTGCACGCAGCTGTGTTTAGAGCTCACAGATTGCAGTCTGCTAAAAAAATGCTGATCTATTCAAATGCAAATCAAGGGTTGTGAATGTACATGTACCACAATGAGACAATTTTGGGACAATAAAGGTTCATTGAACCTTTTGTTCCAGACAGTACGCCCATTCAATGTATTTCAATGGAAATAACAAAGCAATCATGAATAATTTTTACGTCATGAGGCAAACTGCTATAGATGCTTCCCGGGCTGAAGGGGTTAAATAACATATCAGCATTATCAAGAAAATATTCCTAGTTAATAGATTTAAGGCTATGCATGGCAGAAGTACATAAGATAATTGATTTTGAGGTATTAAAACACCATGAGACAATAAATTATACTGTTTAATGAGTTGGGTGGCTCTTAAAAGAGCCGGTTAACTCAACGTTCCTGGCCAGTATACTTGTCTTCTCGTCTTTTGCGGATATACAGTATATGGCCGGAACATCCAGTTAATAACTGGCTTTTTTCAGAGCCACACAACTCAAACGAAGAGTAGGCCTATAATTTATGATAAACTGTGATGTATGTGACCTTATGATCAGTCCAATGGCTGCCTTTTTACAAGCAATATGGTAAGAGAATTACACAGTTAATTTCTCTCTTAATCCCAATGTCAATTAAATTTAACATTCCATTAATCACATATGGTACTCTTCAAGGGAACCAGTGTCCAATTTCACAGCCCTGGTTAGCATTTAAACATTTGCTAACCATGAAATTTCTGTCTTGATAAAAACAGGATTAAAAGCAACATTTCCATGTGTTGTGTATCACTTGTAATTGTTCATTGGCTGTTGTTCGATGACCATGAATATCAGATGGAATTTTTAATCGTGGTTTGTTTTATTATTAAAAGACATTTTGTGCTAAGCAATTTTTGTGTGTGCTTAACAGTTCCATGAAATTGGCTCCAGGTGATGAGGCTCAAGATGGAAGAACACGGATTCAAATCCAAGTTGTTCATATTACATCAATATATCTTTAGAAACCCTTTTAAACCATGCTTGAGTATACAATGCCATTATATAGTCTCAATTAAGCAACAATCTTTCATTATTTTGGAAGAATTTTTAGTTCACAGTTTAATAACGACACAAGGTTTTATAATCACACGAGATATAATGTGATGGAAGTATACGTTTTGCTTTCCATTACACTGAATATTGCACACATATTTCCACTTAATATTCGCAGACTCCTGGCTTCCGTCTCATAAAATGTACACTAGTATTGACTTCTATAGCATAACATTACCACACATTATACAGTTATCAGTCTAAAAGGTGCAGTACAGGATTGGTAACAAACCAAAACAAAAATGTTCACAGATTTACGTATAACTTTCAGGGTATGAAGATGGTGCTGGTAGAAACATACCGTTAAAATATTCCTGCCAGAAATGGTGTATTTATCCAGAAATTAGTCAAACAAAGACCGAAAACAGTTTTGATCTCAGGGTAAGATCAAAACCACTTTTTATGTTTCATAAGAAAAACTGAGTTGGGTTTTCGCTATTTTCTTGTGACTCTGATGTCCAATTGAGCTCAAATTGTCACAGGTTTATTATTATTATTTCATGTACATGCTGGATTAGACAAAATGTGTGCTGTTCCTTACCAATCATGTATTATACCTTTAAGTTAACAACAAATTAAGCAAAGTAGTGTTTTGATTCATACTAGGATGCAGTTGCTGTAGAGTAGATTAGCTTATATTTAAGCAGGATGGTTCCAATATTTCATGAAGAAATCACGTAACAAATAATATTATCAGTGACCATGAATATTGTCTTCAATGCTAGTGGTGTTGAATTTTGCATTCTGAGAAAGCTTCTTCAGTTCTCAATAAAAAAATTACTAAAAACCCTAATAACTAGTATACAAGGCCTTAGAAAAGTGAACAAAGACAAAATGACTGAAATGGGATTCGAACCACAGACCTCCAGAATACCGTACCAGAACCCTTACCAACTAAGCTATCCAGCCCACTGTTGGTGATGTCCCTAATCATCTTTGGTAGAGCGCAGGTACAAATTTTTCTTTGTTCACTTTTCAATGACTTAAAATTAATCCAGTCAGTTTTGCTTTGTGGTTATTTGATTACTTTTAATTTAGTTATATTATTTTACTTACAGCTGCGAAACAACCATTGCTGACATTTACTTATCTTATGACTTAACGTCGCTACCGCGACGATCGACAAATGTCTTGAGTCTTGTCATTTGAGCAGCTACGTCGTGCTGTAGAGCTGTCACAATCCGAGCTACTGCTGCTCCTATTGCTGCTGCAGATTCGTTCTTGTCTGCGAGTTGATGCCAGTCATCACGTGAGACGCCAGGCGGGCACTGTTCGAAAACAAAGAATTCATAATTTAAGATACCGTTTTTTGAAAATTGTGTTTGGTTAAGAGCTTTTCACATGAGATGCCATATTTTTTACTAGACAAGGTGCATGTGCAACTTACTATCACATGGCCAACAATGTACTAGCCCATGGCAACCAATGTACTAGCCCATGGCAACCAATGTACTAGCCCATGGCAGCCAATGTACTATTTGCAGTTGTGCATCTGTATCAATACCGCATATGACAATGACATAAGTATAGTATCGAAAAATTAGTATAACATTTTTTTGAATTTTCTTTCGAGTACTTGCAACTGGGATCAACTTCACCGAGTACAATTTGTCGAGTTCGGGGACGAGTCCGAGTACTAAATTACGAGTACGTGCCGAGTACTTGTTTTTCTTGAGTACTTATGACCGAGTACGGGCCAAGTACTTATTGGTACTCGAGTTGTACTCGAGTTGGAGTACGAGTACGAGTACTCCAACACTGCCCCTGCAACTCAAAAAAGGAAACCCAATTCAGCAAAAAGGTTAGAGATTACGACCATTAAATACCTCAAATATTTTGAGTGGAACGTTGAACTTGCCACCTGCAGATCCTCCTGTGCATTTAATAGGAATGACTGTATGATCACTCCATGTGAACTCCTCAGCTTCATGAGCAGCACCAGGACCCCCTAGCACACCAACAAAAAACATTTATTAGCTCCATAATTTAAACATTACATGTGTATAATGTGGGGCCTGTTTGTTTCAGGAACGCGATCAGTGATCCTGCACGCAAAAGCTGCTCTGGATCCCATTGTAGCGTATCCTGCATGGGACATGAGGTATTAAAATTTCACCAAACTCATTGTAACTTACTTACAATTGTAGGACTTATCATACATAGAAATCAAACGATACAATAAGTTGTCCTTCGTATCTCGAGTTTCGTAGGGCTTCGTGAAATTGACCCACGAATTTGTAAGATCACTGATCGCATGCCTGAAACAAACAGGCCCCTAGTGTTACTGTGAGTGGATCAATCTTAAGATAACATCAGCCTATTAGGCTATTCCAATTGTACGTTCTATTAACATAATTCCTTTTAAAGGTAACTTTGGTTTGTTTCAAAGAGATGCAGGGGCAAAAATATCAAGACTTATACAGCAACAGTCATCTGTGAAAATTTCAGTCCCATACGGTGCCCAATTTTTGAGAAAACAGTGAAAAGAGTGCATGGTATTTTCAAATCTTTTCACAGGTTTTTTGATCTTCCGAAGATCATAACTGTTTTCGATCAATTAGATAAATACTGCATTTCAGGCAGAAAAATGTCAACAGTATGTTTCTACCATCACCATCTTTATACCCTGTAAGTTATATGTAAATCTGTAAAGGTTTCTGTTTTGGTATGCTACTAAAGTATAATGTTAAAATTTAAATTTCAAGGATTATCTAAAGATTCTGACACCAAAGGAAATAATGCTGGGCTAGTTATGATGCTATAACAATGGGTGCAACATTAATTTCAATTTGGGAGGGGAGTCTCACCTTCAATTAGGATACAGATATCGAATATTCGGGAGACGATGGTCTCTCTTTGCCTCACACTTTGACCTACAAACACCGTCTCTCCAAAAGGTACTCTCTGAAACGTCTTGTCCTTGTTTTGCCGTGCCTGCGGACTTCGATCCTACAAAAAGTCAAAAGTGAAATGTCAAACAAGCATTAAGATTAATACAAGTGATAAACTGCTGCAAACTGCTGATCAGCCAAAATATTGACCTGAAATATATCAAATGCTTGGAGTTAGGAGGGCCTGACATTTCGATCCTAACAGGGTCCATCTCAAAGCCTAAATGACAAGAGGACAAGAACATGCAAGTAAAGATACACATAAATGGATGAGAGGATCAGAATAAAGGGGAACAGAGTGACCAGGGAAACAGGGAAAGCTAGCAATAAGGCTGGGAAACCACAAAGAGAGGATATAGGTGGGCAAGTGTGGTCAGGGGAAGGGGACAAAGGGGTGTAGGGTGGGATAAAGATTCCCTGCATAGGCACTTTGAGCTGTTCGCCTTCTGCACTCTCTAATCTCTGCCTCCTATCAAGATTCTATTACCTGTTCATCTCTGACAGGTAGTATGTGCCACACATCTTTCACTCTCTCTAATCTCTGCCTCCTATCAAGATTCTATTACCTGTTCATCTTTGACAGGTAGTATGTGCCACACATCTTCCGCTCTCTCTAATCTCTGCCTCCTATCAAGATTCTATTACCTGTTCATCTTTGACAGGTAGTATGTGCCACACATCTTCCGCTCTCTCTAATCTCTACCTCCTATCAAGATTCTATTACCTGTTCATCTTTGACAGGTAGTATGTGCCACACATCTTCCGCTCTCTCTAATCTCTACCTCCTATCAAGATTCTATTACCTGTTCATCTCTGACAGGTAGTATGTGCCACACATCTTCCGCTCTCTCTAATCTCTGCCTCCTATCAAGATTCTATTACCTGTTCATCTTTGACAGGTAGTATGTGCCACACATCTTCCGCTCTCTCTAATCTCTGCCTCCTATCAAGATTCTATAACCTGTTCATCTCTGACAGGTAGTATGTGCCACACATCTTCCGCTTTCTCTAATCTCTGCCTCCTATCAAGATTCTATTACCTGTTCATCTCTGACAGGTAGTATGTGCCACACATCTTCCGCTTTCTCTAATCTCTGCCTCCTATCAAGATTCTATTACCTGTTCATCTTTGACAGGTAGTATGTGCCACACATCTTCCGCTTTCTCTAATCTCTGCCTCCTATCAAGATTCTATTACCTGTTCATCTTTGACAGGTAGTATGTGCCACACATCTTCCGCTCTCTCTAATCTCTGCCTCCTATCAAGATTCTATTACCTGTTCATCTTTGACAGGTAGTATGTGCCACACATCTTCCGCTCTCTCTAATCTCTGCCTCCTATCAAGATTCTATTACCTGTTCATCTTTGACAGGTAGTATGTGCCACACATCTTCCGCTCTCTCTAATCGCTGCCGCTCATCGAAGAAGCTCTTGGCTACACTCTCTCCAACTCCAAAGAATCCACCGGTGACCAACGTTGCATTTGGTAAATTGGCTAGAGCTTTACCGATCTCCCTGTGGAGATATAAGGGGTTGATTCATTTGTTACATCACTGATGAAAATTGGGATTGACCAATTGGGATTCAGCTCTAGGTCATGAATATTTATGAAGTATAGTCAAACTTACTTGCAAATATCGGCGCTCTTGTCGTAGTAGAAACTTGTTCCTCCAGAAATGTACACGCAGTTGCTGCCCGGTAACTTCTGGCATATGCTGCTTACCTATAAAGAAACAAATCCCCCAAAACAAGAAAATAAATTTTAAAAATATTCATTTTCTTGAACACGTAGTTCCCAGACAGCAATGGAATCTATGGGGGTTTACGAAACAGAGGCTCAGGCTCAGGCATCGTCTATGTCATCTATATGCTGAAAATATAGGTTTTCATTGAAGCTGAAGCTCTTTTTTTCTTTTCAAACCAGAGAATCTACTTCCGAACCGCAGCCAAAAGCCTCTATTTTGATACCCATTATTTAAGAATGGTTTCACGAAATGGAGCCGGAGCCGGAGCCTGAGCCTCCGTTACACCTTTAGAATTTCCCTGTGGGGACATATTCAACCTAGTGTGCTCAGTCTCCACAAGACACCAGATAATTATGCGTTCACAAGGTAATAATATACTCACACATGATGTAATTTGTGTTTCCATAGCTTCTACCAATGCACAGTCCTGCTGCAGAGGATTGAGGGCGCACTTCACTCTAGACAGCAGAGATTTCTTGTAGTCTGTACGCTTCACATCCTGCAATAGAATACAATCAGAATCAGGGAAACGTCACTCTCTCATTTTCAAATGAATGTTTAATTCAGACATGTGAGTAGGGGTTTTGGGCCAGTTAAAGGTAATATCATACTTTGGTTTTTGTACAAGAAACGCAGCTCCATGGGCAAAAATATCATTCAAGCATTTTCCTTTTTCTAAAAAGCTACAAAATAATCGTCTTACCTCAAATGTGCTTGTTCCGATCAGCATACTCATCCAGCCGGGCATCTCAAACTCCTCATATTTCAACGGGACAACCCGTTTACGTTGCTCACAGTAAAAGACCTGTCAATTAATAATATCACAAAATGTTTGGAGTTAGGAGTGCCTGACATTTCGATCCTAGCAGGATCTTTCTCGAAGGCTAAATGACAAGAGGACAAGAAACATGCAAGTGAAGTATGCATAAATGGATGAGAGGATCAGAACAAAGGGGGACAGAGTGACCAGGGAAACAGGGAAAGCATGCAATAAGGCTGAGAAACCACCTGTGGTGATTTTATTTGTGCCAAACCATTTCTGTGGGTCAAGTTTGCATTTGCAAGTTTTATGTTTTTTCATTATATTTTTGCTGTTGGTTCCCCACATGAGCGTGCGTGAAAATCCCCCATTTTCAAAGCCATTCAAAGGAAAACCAAATGCTTGTTTGAAACCAAAATAAGTCTTGCCATTCATTATCTGTCAGTAAATTCTCTGTCTGAAGGTAATACAATAACCTCATTGAAAAAGCACTGCAGGAACCCTTTAACAAAGTGTACAACTATTCAGAGCAACAAATAATCAGATCCTATTCTATGGCTATGTTCAGACACAGTACTCCAAAGACCAAAAAAAGGTCTACCTTTGCGGTCACAGCAGGAGGTCAAACATTTCATCCCAAACCTCTTGTGTTCATACTACACAGGGTTAAACTGAAAACAGTCTATCTCTGGTGTTTAGAAGTTAATCGTGTTGCATAACTCTGAAACTGAACTTCCCTTAATTCACAAGTAGTGATATAAAACACCAGTGAGTTATGCAACCCGCTCAAGGTCACTCTAAACCGGATGTGGTTGAGATAGACCGTTCAGATGTCTTAAGGCACATTTGTAGACCGGTCAACGGAATCTAGACCGTCCCTCCTCGGCGGTCTACGTTTTCGAAGATAGACCATTTTTAGCACCTAAAACATCTATCGTAGACCGTTCAGACACAAGTAGATAGACCTTTTTTGGTTTAAACCGAAGATAGACCACTTTTAGTGCTGTGTCTGAACGCCCCCTATAATAACTACTCTATCAGATGAAGATCAGAAGATGAGAAGATATATTCTCACCTGTTGTTTGCCTGTGTCTGAGTTGGCAAAGTCCTTGGATAAAACAAAGACGATAACGCCAGCCTCTGCAGTTTTCTGCTGGAAGACACTGACAGCATTTGGTATGTTGTCATCTGACGCCACAAAATCAAAGTCCTCACCATCAACCATTAATGTAGAATCTAGGTCAAAATGATAACAAAGAAATCATTGTTAGATAATAATAACAATAATAACAATTTGGAGGCTAATCATCCTTATTGGCAGCTAGGGTGCTGAATTATGAGGGATGGTGCTACACGTGACCGAGAAGCAGGCTTTCATGGGCGCCCTTTGTCAGCCAGCCACATCAACCCATATATGATCACAAAGCACAGCTTATGATCGTAAGTGTGGTTATTTGATGATTTAAAAGCCGTCTCCTCTTTGAGTGATCCCCCATGTACCGTTTCTCAGGTAATAGCATTGCTAATGCTGCGCATATCGATAAAATGATCCTTGGGATATAGGGGTATGTGAGTGGTTTCATGGCTTCAGACTGCCAAACAAACAAAGAATTGACTATTATGGACACCGCCAACATAATGTTAAATAGCTCAGGTGGTAGAGCACCGGTACCGTATTCCAGAAGTCACTGGTTTGAATCCCGCTCCAGTCAATTTTTCTTTGTTCACTTTTCAATGAAAAACAAACAAACATTATATTTAGCAAAAATTTTGCTAGAGATGAAACAACTATAAGACTGAATACTAAGACAATGCATAGCGCTAAGCAGAATTGCTTTTATTTATGAAAACGGCTTACCATCATGTAATGCGTGGGATTCTGACAGCATATTGCCAGACGCAATGTCAATGTCCGTCGTACACCAGACTTCATAACCCTGAGCCTCAAAGAGTTCTTTCATGTCATCTCCCTAATAACAAAATGAATCATCAAAATAAAAGACAAGTATTAAACAATGAACAGTACATAACTTAGATTTAAGACTATGCATTGCGAAAGTACATAAAGTAATAGGATTTGCGGTAACACCATGTGACATACATATGCTGTATCTCTTTTGTGAGTATGGGGTGGCTCTGAAAAGAGCCGGTTAACTCGACGTTCTGGCCACTCGGCCAGTATGCTCTGCTTCATTACTCTGGCTTCTTCTGAAGATGGCCAGGGTATACTGGCCGAAACGTCAAGTTAACCGCCATCCCTTACTCACAGAACAGTACAAATTATTATAACCGAGGATGGGTACTTAGGGAGACTTTCCCATAGGGTCCAGCACAAAACTTTACAAACATATTTCTAAACATCCTCCAAACCAATGAACTTGGAATTTACATAAGTTCATATTGAGAGCATTCTCTGTCTTCTATTAAAATATGGACATTAAATACATCTTTAAAAGGTAGCTGATACCTTAAATAGACATCAAAATGTCTCCCTAATTCCAGATGTCTCCCAAATGTTCACTTTCAGATGCTATTACCTATCTCACTAATACACTATTTGTAAAAATGTCCTAAGAATAAGAAAAGTTGATCTTAATTTGACTGAACTTACAAATTCCTTCTGCTTCTCGTGGACGCTAATTACAACCATTGGGGCGCCCTCTCTGCTTTCGGTCACCACCGTCATATTGGTTGGAAGGCCAGGCGGTAATGTTGATGGGTAGCTGCGAAGTATCGGCGACTGAAATCAAGAACAGATCAATCATTTAAATGGAAAAAAAGATAAAGGGACACACATCGTTACCATCTTTATAGTATGGTTTCGTACCCAGGGCGAGATGTCGTGGTCGCCATGACACATGACACCTGGGGCGCACATTACATTGCTCACAGTGTGAAATTAACTATGAATATCATGCGCAAGACGGCAAAGAATGGTGGCGCAGGAGGAACATCGAACATCACAAAATATCGGTGCACATATACGATACATCGTACATCACAATTCACTGCGCAGTTTTGTGATGTGCGATGTTTGCACATTACAAATATCTGACTTGCGATGACTTGCGATACATCATACATGGAAATCTGCGCATGTTTTCTTCGTGTGTTTTTCAATATGTGGCGTGATTTTTATGAATAATCTTTTGTTTAGTTAAAGAACTAAAGTGAACTGTAAATAAATAACGGAGTGCAGTCAGTGGTTGTGATTCGCCCATAATGTCATATGTCATGGCGGCCACAAAAATGCGTGATCACACTATACCCTGTAAGTTTAAGGTAAATCTGTGAAAGTTTCCGAAGTTTGCGTTTACGAAGAGAATCATACACTTCTTTACCTTGTCTGCTTTTTCTTCCTCTGCAACCTTTTTCCGGGCATGTTCCAAACATCTCGTGCCGATGTCCTTACTGACCGCAATGACGTCGCTCTGCTTCCAGCTGTAACTCACTTCCTCGTTTCCCATTTTGTCTGCCATAAGACGGAAAATTTTCTCTGGAGATAACAATCGGGTGTCAAGCACAGACAACAAATATACATCAAGTGGTAAAGAACGCTGGTTAGTATCCAAATCAGGGGCCAATTTCACGGCCCTGCTTAGCACAAAAAACTTGCTTACCATGAAATGTCTGTCTTTTAATAAAAACAGGAATATTACAGGATTAACAACCAAATTTCCATGTGTTGTGTATCGCTTGTGATTGTGGCTGTTGTTTGCTGACCATGAATATCAAATGGAATTTGTAATGGTGGTTTGTTTTCTTGAGCAAGACATTTTGTGCTAAGCAATTTTTGTTTTGTGCTTAAGTGCTCAATGAAATTGGCCCAAGATTGTTGATGACAGACGGCACATCGTCCAATCAGCTGTTAGGTCCATGAAGAGTTATCTCTGGCAAGATGCAGGTACAGTGATCACTCCGTCCTGTTAATAGTAGATGCTAAAATAAACATGCAATTAGTACAGGTTTAAAAGACAAATCAAACTTAAAGGAACTATCATACTTTGGTACCATATCAAACCAGAAATCTTCACATCGAGATCAAAACTGTTTAAGGTCTTTGGTTGTACTCTTTTCTGGATGAATACAGCATATCAGACAAAACAACTTGTAGTAACGGTATGTTTCTACCATCACCATCTTTACACCTTGTAAGTTATAAAATCTGTGAAGATTTCAGATTTTATGCTACCAAAGTATGATAGTACAATTAATGGGAATTAAAACTCTCATTGTAATGTTTCCGTCCTCAAAACTGGTAGTGAAAGTATTGTCAGTAAATCTTTGATTAAGTACAAAAAACACATTCACATAATTATGTACCACCGCCCAATGGCATGTTAACTGAGAGAAAATGCAAAATCTAAACCCCTCAAAAAAAGTTCTGCAACTCAAGTTTCGGAGGGTTAATTTCTTATTGCTCCATCATAATATGTAAATATGGCATCATTCAAATACGTGATTATCCCTCTTTACAATAATGTGTCATTTGTTATGCTAATGTAATCATGCAATGTGCAGCCTTGATAAAATATGCAAATTTATCTCAAAAATGAAATGTTGCAAAATTTGTTGTTTTCAGTTAGTGAGTTCCCAATCGTTTTAAGAATGGACTGAGTTTGAATGGTGTTGATGCACTGATACGTGAAAGTCCACACATGGTGTATTCTCATTTGCATAATTGATTGAATGTTATTCAATTGTTGGTTTCATTTTGATATTTAAGATATAAAGCTTTCACTTCAGGCAAACACTAAATCAAGCAAACAATTTTAATTTTTCCAGGTTTCATCTCAATCACTCAATAACGCATACAGATAGTGGAAAAGAAATGGAGACTTTGGTTTATAGAAAACGATGCATTTTGCAACATTTCACTTCTGACTTTGCCTTATCTTCAGGAGAAATTCACATTCAATGATTACATAATCACAACAGATGGCACATCATTGTAAAGAGGAATAATGAAGCTTTCTAATGATACCAGTTTCACCGTTCATAGATCAGTAACAACAAGATATCATCCCTCAAACTTGAATTGCAGAACTTTTTGTGAGGGGTTTAGTAAAAAATTCATGCTTCATTCTTGCAATTTGTGCACATAATTTATATTTATATAACACCAAAGTAGATCCTTTGATTGGAGGATTGTATTTCATGTGATATTTTATGGCTTTGAAAATTTGTTCCATTCACCGTGCATTTTTGGTTCCATCGCACGCATGGGGGACTTCAATACATAATTGGTCAACAGAGGGCGTGTGTTATGAACATGATCACGAGTAAAATCGCCGAATGACAAGGAAATTGCCGAATTACTAGATGGTGTTGTATAAAACCAATAACAAATTTGTTTCATTCGTGCAATGGTAAGAATATTTGCATGAGTTGAAAGATGAAATGTCGCATTCAGAATTGAACATTGTCTTTTAAAGGTACAGTACAAGATTAGTA
Organism: Astropecten irregularis; assembly: GCA_963971285.1. Taxonomy (NCBI): domain Eukaryota; kingdom Metazoa; phylum Echinodermata; class Asteroidea; order Paxillosida; family Astropectinidae; genus Astropecten; species Astropecten irregularis. The sequence goes on along the minus strand of OZ020254.1, from coordinate 17,169,147 downwards.
ACATACCCAAACAGAAATGCTCACAGATTTACGTATAACTTTCAGGGTATGAAGATGGTGCTGATAGAAACATGTCGTTAAAATACAATGTATTTCCGCCTGAAAAGCGGTATTTATCCAGAAATTAGTCAAACAAAGACCGAAAACAGTTTTGATCTCTGGGTAAGATCAAAACCATTCTTTATGTTTTATAAGAAAAATGAGTTGGGTTTCGCTATTTTCTTTTGACTCAGATGTCCGATTGAGCTCAAACTTTCACAGGTTTATTATTTCATGTACATGCTGGATCAGACAAAGTGTGAGTGCTGTTTTATGTCCTTTACCAATCATGCATTATACCTTTAAACATTTGTGTTATGTACAGTCATAGATGTTGATGAAAACCATTCATAGTATACAACCTGTCACCGTGCTCACCTCTATCCTGCTTTCCTTGTCTCCAATTTATAAATTGCGTCGTTGCAAACTGGATGGCCAGGCAGCACGGTGGCCACGTCTCCACAAACGACACCGGTATGATGTACTTGTTTAAAATATCAGCAAGTTTCAACTGAAATCAACAAATATATTTGATCATGTATTAAACCAGTGGCGGATCTAGAGGGGGAGTCAGGTTGGCGTAGCGGTTCTTTCCTCGCCTTTCACCTCTGTGGACCGGGTTCAAGTCCTGCTCGGTTCACAAGTGGATTGGGTTTTCAGTCCCTACCTGATTCAGGCTGTGGGTTTTACCCAGAATATTACTCTGGGGTTTTCCTCCCACCTCTAAAGCTGTTTCTTCTTCTCATCATCTTTCAATAAAAAGGTTTCATCAGGCTTCCACGCTACAATGCCTAGGGCACTTTTGAGGAATTCTTGATGTAATTACCAGAAATAAATAATAATAATAATAATAAAGGGGTATTGGGGGGGGTTTGTATGGTTGCAAACTGCCTGGATTGTCTTAGTCTCGGTCTTGGACTATATCCAGGCTCGACTTCAACACTGCCCATAATTTGAGAAGAATTTTAACAAAATACTTTTTGTTTTGTAATCATAGAATTGGAGGCCATGCCAAAAATTCATACTAGTCTTTACGCGTCCCTCGATAAGTTTGTGCAGGCCCACCTTCTTCATGATTGCGATGCAGTTTGGGACTTGATTTCATCAAAATGGCAACCCCCCCCCCCTTTTTTTCAGAAAGCCTAGATCCGCCCCTGGTAATATTTCTCATCATAAGAGTGGCTAATTTCATGGCGCTGTTAAACACAAAAAAATTGCTTAGCACAAAATATCTTGCTCAACAACACAAATTAAACCACCATTAAAAATTCCATTCGATATTCACGGTCAACAGCCAAAGAAATTTGGTTGTTAATCCTGTTTTTTTTATTGTGACAGAAATTTAATCATCAAATAACCACAAGGGAAACTGACTGAATTTTAAAGTCATTGAAAAGTGAACAAAGAAAAGTTAACTGGAGAGGGATTCGAACCGGCGACCTCCTGAATACCGTATAGGCGCTCTACCAACTGAGCCGTCCAGCCCTACGTTGGTGGTTGCCGGTTGGAATCCCGCTCCCATCAATTTTTCTTTGTTCACTTGTCAATGACTTTAAAATTCATTCAGCTTCCCTTGTGGTTTTTTGATGATTATATTAATCAAAAAGCTGTATCCTCTTTGAGTGATCCCTCATATACCGTTCCCAGGTTGCAGCATTGCTGCATGTATCATTGAAACGATCCCTGGGGTATGGCAGTGTGTGTGTGGTTTCATGACTGCCAAACGAACAAAGATAATTGACTATTGGAGACAGAAATTTCATAGTTAGCAAAACTAATTTGTGCTAAGCAGGGTTGTTGAGTATTGATCAAGCTTTTGCTCACCTCCCTGTTTGTCCATTGTGTCTGTCCGTATCTTGGTGTGACTAGAGGAACAAATACTTCACAGTTACTGACGGCATAGTTTAGGCTATCCTGCCAATCGCTCCCACAGAATATCTCATGAACATCCTGTTTACAAGAAAATATTCAGTAAATATCCCACCTCAGACAACACTCATGCTCTGGCCTCAAAACTCACCTCTGGCTCTGGCTCCGGCTATGTCATCCATATGCCGAAAATATAGGTTGTGGTTTTTATTGAAGCTGAAGCTCTGTTTTCATTTTCAGAGAATCTACTTCTGAACCGTAGCCAAAAGCCTCTATTTTGATACTCATAATTTTCTAATGGATTCATGAAAAGGAGCCGGAGCCTGAGCCGGAGCTTAGCTTTGAGGAAGGCCCCAGGTTTGTCGGACTCAAGATCTTGTGCTCAATCTACAGATTGTGGGTTCGGTTTGAATCCATCCATGGGCTAGTGGTGCTTGCATCCTTGGGCAAGATGCTTTGTCACATATTGCTCCTCTTCACCCAGGAGTAAATGGGTACCTGTGAGAGTAGAGATGGCTTTGTGCTTGATTAGCCTTTGTGCGCTTTGTAGGCAGCAGGGGCTGTATACTCCCCAGGGAGCTGAGATGGTTTCAGGAATGTTAATGTATCCCAATGACCAGGGACTATAGTCATCTGACCAGTACAGTGTACCTTACCACTTTACAAGCTATCATTTACTTACCGGTACATAAACAGGAACTTCTTAACAGAAAAACAGCGTAGTGCTCATGAAATTTCATGGAATCTGTTACGGCCTATATTTGTGCTTACGGGCATCACTGCTACACATGAAATCTTTTTTATGGAATCCGTAAGCAAGACTTTCGGTTTTTAACGAAGAATTTCAAGGGTAACCATGATTATTTTCTGCTAAGGCACTGTCATATGCATTCCACAGAAAGTCATTGCTTAGTGTAGTGAGGAAGACAACTCTCGCATGAAATACGCTAACCATAAGCAAAAAAGTAAGCTATCGTAAGCGAAGAACGGTAATGGAAATCAAAACCTCTCTAATGTTTCCTCTGAAGTGACAGTTAGATGTATTTGATTTGCTTACCAGATACACACTGAAGTTCAACATCTCTAGAGCGATCTTTAAGTCCAGAGCATATTGGGACGCCTCAGCGCGTACATAGCTGATAAGGATCTGTTTGGCTGAATGTCGAATGGACGACTTGGTCTGAAGGAAGGAATCCCCGTGAGGAATGGGGCTGATGGCTCGTGGGATGCTACCATGCGACAAGGCAAGGTTCACATTCTCAAAGTTGAGAGGGGTTGTGGCAAGGCTGTCAAAAAAGAAAGACAATCTCATGGTCAATGTCTCAGAAGAAGGTAGGTTTGCGGTGACACCACGTAATCTCTTCTGTGAGAGTGTGTGGCTCTGAGAAGAACCAAGACGCATCAGGGAAGCAAATCTACAAACACAACACAGTGCCCCAAGACATTGGCTTCCACATCAGCAGCATCTCGCACCCCTTAATACAATAAGCCAATGGGTCTCCTATACCCACGGCTTCTAGCTCCTCACCCCACAACTTTTTTTTTTTATTTTTTATTTTTTATTAGTACATCCATTGCCAATACTAGTGTACATATATGCAATTCCTTTGTCATTTTATTGTTTGAAATGTCTGTTTTTTATTGGTCTGCCGGTATAGCACTGAAGGAGAGCAACTAGACAGTGATTAAGTTGACTTTTTTGCAATCCTGCAGGGGTGCTATTTGTTTGTTTGTTTTTCATGTAAGCTTATTATCTCATTTTTACTGTTCAGTCTATGTAAGATTTTGTCGTCCATATTTGATTTACAGTTTTGTATGTAACTTGTATTTCCTGTTTGTATGTTTGTATGTTCCTGCAAAAATAATAAATGAAATGAAAATGAAAACTCCTAGTTCCCAACTGTTACGTTTCAATGCACACACCGATTAACCATTCATACAGTAGGATTCCACATAATCCAGCCGTTCCACTCCAGTGCATCCTTGGAACTTATATTCAGCATCATCAAAGTCAGGCAACCAGTCACTCTCCTGAGGACGAACAGAGCACACTGTTCAGAGAGTCGAGATAATACCAACGGTTCTTCTCAGAACCACACACTCTCACAGAAGAGATTACATGGTGTCACCGCAAATCTACCTTCTTTTAGTACTTCCGCCATGCATAGCTTCAAGTCTTATTAATGTCGCAGAAAAAAACCCAGATCTTTTTATTTGATGATTATATTGATTAGAAAGCCACATCCTCTTTGAGTGATCCCCCATGTACTGTTTCTCAGGTTGCAGCATTGTTATAACGCTGCAAGTATCAATAAAATGATCCTTGGGATATAGCGGTATGTGTGTGGTTTCATGGCTTCTGATTGCCAAACGAACAAAAGATAAATAAACCTTTCGAGAGTTAAAATTGAACAATATCTGGTGCACAGTATTCTTTCACTGTATGTAAACATCAAAACCTGAATTCTTCAGACTAAAGACTCTATTGCTATATCACATGATTTGGGGCAAGCTTTTGCTTGGTTACATAACAGATGTCTTGCACCAATGCACTGTTCATAATGGATAAGAATGGCACAAAGGAACCAGTCCATTCCAGAGATGGGTATCGCTATGATGCAAAAGCTTGCCCCGAATCATGTGATATAGCAACAGTCTTTAATAGTCTGGGAAATTCAAACTGGGATGTTTATGTGCAATAAAAAGTATGTGTGCCAGATACTATGCAGATTTAACAAGCAAATGGCTTATTGAATATTAGGGACACCGCCAACATAGGGCTGGATAGCTCAGTTGGTAAGAGCGACAGTACGGTATTCCGGGGTTCACTGTTGCCAATCCTGCTCCAGTCAATTCTTCGTTGTGTCACTTTTCAATGAGTAAAACAAATCTTTTTGAAGTATTCAGCTTTGGATGTATAATTTCTTTGTGTTGCACTTACGACAATTAAAAAGTTCATTATCTGGTTAAGATTGGAATCAGCCTACGGACGAAAACCTACAATTTTTTCACAGGAGTTTCGGTAGTAAGGCAAATTTCCTTCTTGAGGTCCACTGTATCAGTGTCATCGCTGGATGAGTTGATGAAGTGGAGTCTGACGCAAGAACCAGATAAGATATCAATGATGGTCATCGCTTCTTCCTGCTGGGAACAGATCGGCCAAAAGTTCCGGTCGACGAAGACCCACTCTCCCGACGGAAGCTGATGGCTACCACCAAGCTTAAAAAGTTAAAGAAAACAATGCAAGTAATAAACTGCTGCAAACTGCTCATCAACCAAAATATTGACATGAAATATATAAAATGCTTGGAGTTTGGAGGGCCTGACATGTTTTGATCCTAGCAGGATCTTTCTTTTAGCTTTTGAGAAAGATCCTGCTAGGATCGAAACGCGTCAGTCCCTCCCATCTCCAAGCAAGTAATAAACAGCTGCAAACGGCTCATTAACCAAAATATTGACCTGAAATATACAAAATGCTTGGAGTAAGGAGGGCCTGACGTTTCGATCCTAGCAGGATCTTTCTTTTTGCCTTTGAGAAATATCCTCCTAGGATCGAAAAACACGTCAGTCCCTCCTAACTCCAAGCAAGTTATAAACTAGCAGGATCTTTCTCAAAGGCTAAATGACAAGAGGACAAGAACATGCAAGAAAAAGATAATAAATGGATGAGAGGATCAGAACAAAGGGGAACAGAGTGACCAGGGAAACAGGGAAAGCATGCAATAAGGCTGAGAAACCACAAAGAGAGGATAGAGGTAAACAAGTGTCCCCCTTTGATCTTGCCTACCATCCAACCCTTTTGTCCCCTCATGCTTTCCCTGTTTCCCTGGTCACTCTGTCCCCCTTTGTTCTGATCCTCTCCTCCATTTATGTGTATCTTTACTTGCATGTTCTTGTCCTCTTGTCATTTAGCCTTTGAGAAAGATCCTGCTAGGATCGAAACGTCATGCCCTCCTAACTCCAAGCACAAGATACTAGTTGACTGACCATACATACCTGTGCTAATATTGCCTCTCTGAGTTGGCTTATTGGTAAACTGAGCGTTGATACAAATATGAAGCCAAGAGGCCTCCCCTTTTCAGTAGCAACTCCCACACGCGGTTTAGCTATCCAAAAAAGAAATCATACCATACATGTCATAACATATTTGCAGAAATGAATGGCCTTTATAGGTCATCAAAAGAGTTTGAAATGTTATCCTTTGTTTTACAGGTAGCCAATGTATTGTCACATAAAGGCCAAACAAAAAAATTGTTGTGTTTCCGGTTTATACCCCACCCACCTAGAAAATTACGCTGAACCTAGCCTTTTTATTGGAAAACAAAAGTATGAAGAAGAAGATTGCAGCTGAATCCTAGACCCTCATATGATAGGTTTTTTAAATATATTTTTGTGCGTGTATAAAATGTATGTTTGTAAATACGGCTCCGCCCTTGTGACGTCACATTCAGAAGTTCGGACAAACAAGTCACAAGTGGCCCCATTTACTTAATACACGTAAATGTTGTGATGTTTGTCCGAACATCCGGGTAACTATACATGTAGCTGTCAATAACAAAGGGCGTATTCTATAAACAGCTCGAGCGCGGAGCCCTATTCCGTCAAAAATACATCCCTCTGATCCCAACAACATTACTCACGAGTCTGCGAGCTTGTTGAAATAAAAATAGAGAAGCCATGCTATGATATGATATCAAGGCAAAATATGGTTTTAATAAAAATTATTGTGTCAACATTGATCAGTAGTGTGTGTGAAAAAAATACAAACCACCTGCACACCCTATTTTGGGGGGCAATACAAAAACAGCGCCAAAAAAAAGGCATTTCCAACCCACTACCAAATTTTTTTTTGCAATTTATTAGGAAAACCGCTATTTTTTGTTTGGCCTAACAATGGACTAGTATGAGAATACCGAGGGGGAAAATAAATAAAGTGGGAATTCTTACCATAATCTGGCTGTATTCTAACCACTCCATCTTCATTAATGAGATGCTTGACTTTGATCATTGATTCCTGTGCACAGGTCACAGGCCACCTGTTATACATGTAAAAACAAATTCATATTGAATACTTTGGAAAGTACATGTGTACATTGTTTTAACTAAAAAGAGCATTTGTGATGCACACGGCCCGTTTTGGGGTATCTTCAATAAGGTCCGTGGGTACGTTCAAAAGATGGGCTGGCTTCAGGACTGGGTTGCGTGTTAATTGATGCCCACAGCAGGGGTTTGAATATTCGACCACAAACTCCAAAATCACCTTACGATCATATGATATCGGTAACTCCAAGACTGGGGCCACATCAGGGCTAGAAGGGTTAGAAATAAATTACGCAATTCAGTCGAGGTCACTTAACACATCCCATTCCCATATGTTCCACATGCTTGTCAGTGTCTGTGGGATCGGGCTATAGGTCAGTTGTGTCCAAACGATACAAATTAGGTGGTGTTACATGTAAGTTGTAAAAGAACCCCCTTAGGGCATGGTAGTGGGGTTAGTCCTACACATTTTCGAGGCTAATCCCATTAGGGGTTAGTCCCAAAGTTAGTCATGAAGTGCTGAAAAATTGTGTCCCAACGACGACTTTTGTCAGTCATGTCAGTGGGACTAACCCATAGACATAAATAACCTATAGACAGACAGCCCATATGGAAATCAACGTCTGGATACTGTAATCGTGACGGCACCTGACTATTGCCAAACCATAGGCAAAAAAAGTTACATGTACTTTTGAATATGTACATGTAGAGTTTGCGCACGTATATCACATGATTTATACTGACCCCTGTTTGGTGAGAAACTTGTAAGATGACGGCAACGCCTCAACCTGCTTCTGCATCGCTTCTCTCATCTCAATAACAGTCATACACGCAACATCCATTAGGATGAAACCAAGGGCTGAATCATGCTCCTTGTTACCATGGCAGCCCATCTCACTGGTCAGATGAATACCGACCAGTGTGATGCTCTCCTCTTCTGAAATGTGAAATAAAGAAATACAAAGACCATGTAAACATACATTTCACTACTTTATGTACACAATAAGTCATTTGCGAGTTAAATCAGAATAGTACATGTAGGCCTATCTGGTACACAGACTTCTTTCATTGCATATAAACACCCCAGTTTGAATTTCCTCCGACTAAAGACTCTGTTGCTATATCACATGATGCGGTGCAAGTTTTTTGCGTAGTGATACCCATCTCTGGAATGGACTGGTTCCTTTGTGCCATTATAATCCATTATGAACAAAGCACTGGTACAAGACATCTAGCTCTGCTATAAAACAAAATTGCCCCGAATCATGTGATTATACATACCTGTACATGTAGCAAGAGTCTTTAGTCTGGGAAATTCAAACTGGGGTGTTTATGTGCAATGAAAGAAGCCTGTGTACCAGATACTATTCAGATCTACATGAATTCACGAATGGCTTATTGGCTGGCCCATGAAATATGATGTGAATTCATTGTTTTTACAAAACTCAAGTGCTTCTAATAAAACAAGCAATTTCCTAACAATCTGTCAAAAATTGCAAATCCTCTCATCTGCCTCATTAATGCAAATAAAGAGTTTGTACATCATCTTTGCAAAAATGCATAAAATGGGCTTTCTGTGTATATATTGTGTAAATCTCTGTAACAAGATTGGAGAAGTCCGAGGTCGCTGGTTCAAATCCTGCTCCAGCCAATTTGTCTTTGGTCACTTTTCAATGAAGTTTTCAGTATGTAAGAACGCACATAGACTGAGCACAATAGGTTGAATATGTCTCCAAAGGGAAATTCAAAGGTGTTTAAATAGGTCTTCACAAAGTTTTCAGAAAATTGATATCTGGAATTAACTTAATTTTACTCAAAGGAGGAATTTCCAAGGTATACTTTTTTGTGACAAAAAGAAGTACAAAAAGAAGTTTATTTAGAACACATGAACAAAGCCGTGTCTCCACAAGGATACAGTTCGTTATGGATGCACCTTTTCTACTTCCATGACTGCAGTGCAGGAAATTGTACAGCGTACACGTACATTTACCTATTCACTAGTGTTCAATGTACATTACATCAGGGTTCTAGCCACGGTGGGCGGCGCTGGGCGGGCCAGCCCGGCACTGGAAATTTGCGCCCGGAACGTAGGTCTGAAATAAACTCTGCCGCCCAGCACAAATTTCCGCAGAGTGAATAAAAGTATTACCAATATCGTGAATTTTGATCACATTCCTGAATAAAAGTTCACTCTTTTCTGTGTTTTGAAATGTGAAGCACTGATTCTCAATGTTTACAAGAAGATATAATTTCCAATTTTTAGCGTAGGCCTACCGTATATCTGTACATGTAGCGAACTAGGGCTCAACTTCATTTCTAGAGCCCACCACTAAAATTGGTCTGGCTAGAACCCTGCATTACATTACAAACACCTATTAGGCATGACTGTACACGTATGTACTGAACACCCATCCTGTTTCCTTGTGTTGAAGTGTAAATTTCCCATTTATTAAACCACAATGACCCTGACCCTGACCCTATGGAGTCTCATGCAACAAAAGCAATATATATATACAGGCCTGGATACAACACACAAGGTAATTGTACTGTACAAGCGTATAGGCCACTACACAATACAGTACGTGCACGCTAGCAAACGTTAATTTGTACAACTCAAACAAGATGCTTAATTCACAGTTATTCCAAAACAATTAACATAAATGAATTATTCATATCTTGAAATGCAATATAATCAATCTCTTTTATCCAGTAGTTGTCAGCAATCTGCATACATATAAAGTATACTGACTACATACAGTACACAATGTGCACGTGTCAATTGATTCCAGACGCAGTGTAAGTTCCATGCACATGTTGTTAGTCTACAAGTCTAGACTATGATGCTCCAACTTACTGTCATCATATCCACTGTTGGTCGTTCTCCGTGTCTTCCTTGGTGAACCTGTAACATCATCATCATCATCATGACCGTCATTTACAGCTGCTAATTTCGTTTTTCTACACGTACTTCTAGGCATGATTAGGGGCCTATGTCATTCAATCTGCACTGTCTGTATTTCACTGAAATTGTCACTGGCTCACATTAACACTACATCCAGCACAGGAAGTCATTAAATATGATATCCTAAAGCAATATCCCTGAAGATAACGGTGCCACACAATCAGCAGACTGTCCAAGTTGGAAGTTAAGTTGCAGGTACCGTGTACATGTAAGACTAAAGTTGCTAAAGGCTATGGCAGATACAAATGTACACTTTGTGAGTTTGTGTCCCATACACAACAGCAGTAATAATGTTCAGTACAACACGCTACACTGCAGTTGCTGAACAAGTACTACCTGGTACACTGTACTTCAAATCAGTTCTATACAAAAGTTTGCTTGCACTAGTATCTAAGTATAGTTTAGCTGTATTAGGCCTATACAATACTTGTATATTATAGCATAGGGTCAACTGATCAAGTTCAGTACATTAACATAGGGTCCATGCACCCATGCATGCACTGGACTTTGTACACAGTTTGTAAAAAGATTTTAAGAGCCTTTTTTTTTTGGGGGGGGGGGACGCTGTATCATGATCAATATTTGAATTCATAATAAAATGGGAAAAAATGATTCAACTTTATCAACTGATCTAGTACTTTTGATAGTTTGACAATTTAGAACATTTGACTTGTGACCTAAAGTAAATGTCAGTAATGAGAATTTGAAGGGAAAACGAATTGAAGATTGAAGATGCTAGCTTAATTTTGACAAATGGATCAAGAGGTTATTTCTTATTAAAGTGAGGAAATGTTTTAAGGTAGTACCATACTTTGATAGCATACCGAAACAGAAATCAAAACAGCTCAGGAATACACTCACTGAGACTAACCACTGTACCACTGACAAGACACGTCAGGAACAGGTAAAAAAAAAACCCACTTGTGAAATACATGTACTCGTTTAAAAAAAGACAATTAGCCAACCTGACAAGGCATTTCAGGGGAACAAGATATTGAAACAGATCTTACCCATGAGGGTCAAACCGAGTCCCCAAGAACTGACATGATGGGACCACATTCCTGGACCCGAAAATACAGAAACCACTGACATAAACAAGTATGCCAAGCACACATAACCCCCCTCCCCCTCCCCCGCCCCCTTGTGTACAATGTGAAGAAAGGCAGGAGATGCTGCACAAACACACAAAGCAACAGCATGAATACAATTAAGCATAGGAAAGAACAGGTGCCTTCCAAGAAGCCCTGCATACTGAAGCCCATCAATTAAATAGATTCACAAAATAAATGTCACCTTACGTTTTGAAATAAACTACAAAAAAGGACATTATCAAATGCAATCAGCAAAAGAAAGAAGCCAATGTGGGTGGTGGGTGGGTTTTGAACAATGTTTGCTCGGTGGTGGACCAAGAGAAAATGTGATCGTTTTGGCGCGGTCATGGCCAAGGTCACGCACGAAAGCTGGAGCGTGATTGGTCAATGCCGATTTTAGTTGGCATTCAGCCAGCTCCGACGTTTACAGGGGAAAACTTGCTATTGAAAAGTCTGCTCTTCCACCCCCTGGAGCCAAAGTGTGTTTTACGGAGACCGCAAAACGGTATTGACTCCAGAGAGAGAAAGAAAAACTCACTTAAACACCTGATTTGCCAATTCGACCTCGGACACACCACCGAGTTTTATTGAAACCATTGATGCAGCAAAGACCTACAAGGAACCAAAACTTGTAGCGCTTCCAAATGTGCTCAATAAAAAACCTTGGGACAAATCTGTCCCGTGAAAGTTAAGGCACAACAATTAATTGCAAAATAATTATAACTGGACCCAGAGCTGTGAATCCAAATGCCATGGTAGAATGTATAGTCTGTGTGAACAAAAACTAGAGTTGGCAAGAGAGCGCCAACTTCAACCTGCAGAAGTCATTCCCACAGGTGAACTTCAAAGCTTGGATCCTGGCCCACCTCCACCTCTGCAAGATACACAAGAGGCTGACCCTGGGAAGGAGTGCCAGAGTTGGAGAATGGAGCCATATTTTAAAAGTTAAGGAAGGCAATCCGCCAAACAAGTTCCCAATACGGGAACTTGCCAAACCACCCCCCCCCCTCCCTTTCAAAGCAAGTAACAATTAAAACAACTTTGTGAAGAGCACGAAAAAACCACCCTACGACAAAGTGCAAAAAGACAACAAAGCACAAGCGGGCCTAAACATGGAACGAAGAAGGGTAGCAGAGGGCATCAGAATGCTGACGGAAATGGGTGAGAGCCTGGTAAAAATTAGCACAGAACCGATCATTGCCCAAGTCAGACAGATGCAAACCATCTCGCCAGTACAATGAAACTTCAGATGGCTTGAAAATGTGTGAATTAATGACCACCCTAGCGTTCAGCTGACGGCATAGCTTGTGTGCATACTTATTCAATGCCTGAACGTTCTTTTTCCCCACGCCAGGGCGAACTTCACCATAATAAAACATCCAGGAGCAGAATGTCAGACCACACAATGAGAGTATTGGGAAGCATGTTTCGAATGCTATGGAGGCCCTCTGCTATCCTGCTACGAATTTCCTTAACTGGAGAGGAAAAGAGATCATTAGTGCCCAAATGTATGAACATGGTCTTGGGTGCTGGGACTTTCTGGAGTAGGCGGCGAACTAGGGGAACAAGAGCTGCAAGCTTTGCACCACGAACTCCAAACCACATCAGACGTCCGGGAGATGGCCGAGTGTCAGTTTGGCCTGCCCGAAACACAATACTGTCGCCGACCACCCAAGCACGAGACAAGCCTGCAATTAAAATAAAAAGGAAGGGGAGCAACAGTCCTGGCACCCAGAAACATGGAAGGCAGTGGAAACCACACTGCATGAACAAATGATTGGTAACAATTACACAAATTGAGGGCGGATGTACAGGTTCACAGCCGAGGATTTCCAACGACCCAAGGCTTTGATCTCTGTGACCGGAATGCCACAAAGGGCAGCAGATGTAGCAGCCCCTATACGGAAACTATGTCCATTAAAACCCGAAGCTGAAATCCCAAGACCCCCTAAACCCTTAACCAGCATGTGGCGGAACTGGTAAGCCGTTAAAGGAGACATATCAAGGTGAGCAAACAACGGGCCACACTTAGTTGGGTGCAAATGTAAGTAGTCCCAAAGCAATCTAACTGGGCATACTGAGTCTTCCCTGGAATGTGTGAACCGCAAAACAACGGAATCACCCCGCTGGTCAGTCTTTGAAAAACGAAACCTAACAAACATCACAAGTTGTTCAGTACCCTCAATCATCAAATGCAAGAATTCTGGAACAGTCAGCCCCCCTACTTTTTGCTGTAAATTCCCCAACACGGAGAAAACCAAAGAAGGCCAAGGCAAAAGCTGAACGAAATAAACAAGCTTCAAAAACACCCATGACATTGTGAAGCTGTCGCAAAAGCTCCAGGGTGATCGGCCGCCTGACATCCGATCTCCGACCCAACCGACGACAGCCTTCCCTAATCCTTTGGACAAAGTAATTGTCAGTGGGGTCGACCCAACCATTGATTTTGTGAACAAAGGCAAGAGCAGATGTGTAGGAGGCAATCGTTGAAGGGGCGAGGCCCTCTAAGGACAAATGAGCAATGAATGCTGCGATATGATCGCAGGAAACTGGCCAACTGACTGGAAGACCTGCCTGTTCACGAAATTGCTGAAATCGGTCAACCACCCGACTGTAACATGTCCAAGTACTGTCTGTCATGGAAGCCCCAAGTAGCCGCTCCGCTTCTGTGCTCAAAGCCCCCACAGAAAGGAAGGTACGTCGCTGCCTTGCTCGGCTGCCAGTGGTGCTAACGCTCTGAATCTGGACATTTGTGAACGGGACAACGCATCTGCAATGTTATTCCAAGAACCAGCAATGTGTCTAGCCCGAAAAGAGACATTGGCCCTAAGGCATTGGAGAACAAAAAACTGAACCAAGCTCATGATCTTAGGACACTTAGAAGATTGGTTATTAATGATGGCCACAACTGCTGCGTTATCAGAACGAATCAAAACCCGCTTCCCGGCCCACAATGTCAAAGCCACAACTACTGGGAAGAACTCCATCCATGCAATCGAATGCGAAGCATCTTTAATCTCTTGGGGCCACAAACCCTGGAACCATTTGCCCCCGAAATATCCACCAAAGCCAAAACCCCCGCTAGCATCCGTGAACAACTGCAAGTCTAAATCCTGAATCCAAAACTGATTGGGAATAATGGCCCGGCCGTTGAATTTGTGGAGGAAGACGTCCCACATACGCAAATCTGCCCTGGCTCCCTCCGACAAACGAATCATGTGCCAAGGTTTCCTAACCCCTTTTGTCAGATCAATTAACCGGCGAAGAAATGCCCGCCCAGGGGCCACCGCCCGACAGATAAAGGACAAAGAGCCAATGAGTGACTGAAGAGACTTCAACTCCACCGCAGCGAGAACCTTTTTCTTGATACTCTCAAGCTTACTATCGGGAACTGACACCACTTGAGTCTCTGTGTTAATGTCCAGCCCTAGGAAAGACAGCTTTGTAGAAGGCCCAACCGTCTTTTCAACAGCCAACGGCACCCCCAAATCAGAGCATAACTCCTGAAAGCACTGTAACAAGCCCTGGCAGGAGCGTGGGCCCACTGACCCAGCAGACCCTACAAAGAGAAAATCGTCCGCATAATGGCGAACCCACTCAGATCCTGACTTACGTCGACATGCCCATTCCAAGAATGTGGAGAAGGTCTCGAATAACGCCGGAGCGCAGGAAGCGCCCATAGGTAATGCTTTGTCAACAAAAATGTTGTCCAAAACCTGAATACCCAAGAGACAAAAATCCCTGTGATGAACGGGCAGAAGGCGGAACGCCGACTTTATATCGGCCTTCGCCAACCAGGAGCCTTTCCCCGCACTAACAACGATATTAATTGCATCATCAAAACTTGTGTAATGAACTGCACAGAACTGTTTATCAATGCCATCATTAACTGAATTGGACTCAGGGTAAGACAAATTGTGGATCAACCTGAAACAACCCGGCTCCGATTTTGGAACTAAGCCTATTGGGGAAATCCTAAGGTTATCAAAAGGCGCAATGGAAAACGGGCCTGCCATACGTCCCAAGTCGACTTCTTTGTTTAACTTCTCTAAAGCGAGGTTTGTTTGATCCCTGACCGATTTGGCATTGGGCGCGCCCATACCAACCCGAGGCCCAAAGAAACCTAGCCTAAACCCCTCGGAAAACCCACTACGTTATGTATCAGCTGCCTCTGCATTCGGATATGAGTCCAAAAGGGGGGATAATTTTGACACCTCAACTGGGGAGTGAGCTAGATAACAAATGCATTTTTTGCCCATCTGGCAAGCCGGACGATTAATGTTAGAGTTGTTAGGAATTTGCACTGCTTTTCTTGGCAGCGGCGGATGAGCAACTAGAGTGCCCATGAGCAGAGGAATAACAGGCGGAGCATTTGTGTGTGTATCTACACTGAGCATTGGAGCAACCTCCCCGGTTAAAGGCAAAACAGAATCCGCCGCTACGGGGGATCTGGTTTGGGTTACCACGAAAGGGTCGAAAGGATCGTTGCGGAGATCCCCCAGCCTGAAATCCCCGGAATCCCCCTACATTGGTGACATGGGGCCCCGGAACAGAAATAAGAAGGGCCCAAAGTTCCCCATCAATGACAGCCCAGGAACGAGTAGGGTGAACTTGCTGCCGCATCCGAAACTGGCGGTCATACTCGAGCCACCCTCTTCCGGAAAAACGAGCAGCAGCCATCCGAATTACATGCATGTACTTCAACATTTCCTGAGCCCGCTCAGGGTGGGCCCCAAGAAACACTAAGAAAAAACTAAAAAAGCATCCGTCCAGCTTAGGATGGAAGTGATCTGGGTTTTCTTTTTGGTCTCCTGCAGCACTAACTGCCCCTTGTCCAGAGACAAGGACAAATTGGGAGAAGGGGGATGCACAATATGCTGCTCAAGCAAGACATCCAACTCAACAAATTCACTCTTTATTATCTTTTCCTTGATGTTAGTTGGAACTGTGACCCCCAAAGGCTCACAAACAGAAACTAAGGACCCCCCCATCCCGTGAGCGGAGGTAAGATTGGATGCGTTGACATTAGAAGAACTAGTAGTAATGGTAGAAGGGAAACCAGATGAGGTAGCAAATCCCCCCACAACAGAAGGAGTCCCTAGTACGTACTGGCCAATTAGAAGGGGCAGACTCACCACGATGTTGGGTACCTTGTCCCTCCGTCCCCGCCTGACCCGAAGAAGTCAAGCTGCCCAAAGCTGGAATCGGTTGACCAGTGGACAAATGCGACTGCCCCTGCCATCGGTAAGCCTGCCGGAACGGCGCTGGAAAAGTCGGGAACGTCGGGCAACAGACCGGTGGCGGTGGCGGTGCGCTGGCCTGAACTTGGCCGGCCAACACGGTGGACACTGGTGTCGGGTCCACCGAAGAAGGCGGATGAAGCCCACTGGGGGGTAGGCCTAGTCCTGATGATACCGAAGGCACACTGGGAGCCGAAGCCCCATCAGGCGCGAGTCCTGACGATGCCACCGACGTGCAGTTTATTGCAGTACGACGATCACATTGCCGTCCGCCATGTTGACATGATTGAGCTGCTTCCTGTTGACAGCCCGATGCCGATAGAGGGCGCCCTGCAGTTTCGTCCGAGGGGATTTCCTGCGCAACAGGGCCGATGTCCATGATGCGACGAAGAGCCCTGGATTGGGCTCGAGTTTCGCGTACTAACATCGGCGACTGCCCCTTTCTTTTTCTGCCCTTCGGCATGTCGCAGCAGAACACGGGAACGGAACTGCTGACCGGAGATGAAGCAGGAGAAGCCGGACGAAACAGGCGAAAAATTACAGAAAACTCCTCGAAGTTTTTGAACAATGTTTGCTCGGTGGTGGACCAAGAGCACCGCAAAACGGTATTAAGTTGGAACATATTTGCAGGTACTACAATATGTATACATGTACTGTCAATGACTTTGCTAAAAGACTACATGTATAGCACGTAGAAATGTAGGCCTACACTCTGTGAGTTTGTGTCCCATACACAACAGCAGTAATAATGTTCAGTACAACACGCTACACTGCAGTTGCTGAACAAGTACTACCTGGTACTTCAAATCAGTTCTAAACAAAAGTTTGCTTGCACTAGTATCTGAGTATAGTTTAGCTGTAAGCGTATACAATACTTGTATATTATAGCATAGGGTCAACTGATCAAGTTCAATGCATTAACATAGGGTCCTTAGAAAATGACTGCACCCATGCATGCACTGGACTTGTACACATTTTGTAAAAAGATTTTAAGAGCCTTTTTGTCAGGGTGGGGGGGGAGGGGGGACGCTGTATCATGATCAATATTTGAATTCATAATAAAATAGGAAAAAATGATTCAACTTTATCAACTGATCTAGTACAGTGTACGTTTGATAATTTGACAATTTATAGAATGACTTGTGACCTAAATGTCAGTAATGAGAATTTGAAGGGGAAACAAATTGAAGATTGAAGATGCTAGCTTTATTTTGACAAATGGATCAAGAGGTTATTTCTTATTAAAGTGAGGAAATGTTTTAAGGTGGTATACTTTGGTAGCATACCGAAACAGAAATCGCCACAGATTTACATGTACCTATAACTAATATAGGGTATGAAGATGGTGGTGGTAGAAACATACCATCAAAATACATGTATTTCCGCATGAAATTGTGTATTTATCCAGAAATTATTAAAAACAACGACCGAAAATCTTTTTGATCTTTTAAAAGATCACAAATAAAAGAGAAAAAACTTAAGAAATACTGTGGTCGTTTGTCACTGTTTCCTCAAAAAGTGGGCAACGTATGGGACTGAAAATTTCACAGCTGACTGTTACTGTACTCTTCCTTGATATTTTTGCCCATGAATCTGTATTTCTTTGACAAAAACCAAAGTATGATATTACTTTTAATACTTTTTTGAAAATGGGTATTTTTGGATGGAAGCCTATAGGAAATAATGCACAGGGCTGTTTCCTACATTTGAGCAATTGACAGTTTCATAATGAACGTTTGTATTATAAATGTACATGTACAATGTATGAGAAGTATTGTACAAATAAATTGGCCATCCTTTGCAATTATCTTCATTGTACAGTGTCTCCTTAGAAACCATGTTTTGTTGCCTTGGTTCCTTGGTCAGACTGACCCTTGTTCCTAGCATCTAAACAATTTCAATCTAAAATAAAAATTAATGTGTGTGGTTTCATGGCTTCTGACTGCCAAACGAACAAAGATTTAATTGATTAGGGACACCACCAACGTAGGTCTGGATAGCTCAGTTGGTAGAGAACCTGTACGGTGTTCAGGAGGTCACTGGTTCGAGTCCTGCTCCAGTCAATTTTTCTTTGTTCGCCTTTCAACGACTTAAAATGACTTCAGTCAGTTTCCCTTGTGGTTATTTGATGATTAAAATTGAAATTGAATTAATATTTTGCGTCAGGGAGATAGGAATACATGCGAATTAGGCTTTCCCTTCACTGGCGTACTCAGTGCTTGTTAAATGCATAAAATCATGCTCTGGCTCAGGTGGGATTCGAACCCACGACCTCCTGCTTACTAGTGCAGATGCCATACTGCTGGGCCACCGAGCTAGCTGGGGTAAGAGGGGTGAATTGAATCCAATTTCGCAGCGGGTACCTAAATTAAACATGAATATTAATGATTTGGGTTGCTGGCTCAGGTGGGATTCAAACCCACAACCTCCTGCTTACTAGTGCAGATGCCATACCGCTAGGCCACCGAGCTAGCTGGGGTAAGAGGGGTGAATCAAATCCAATTTCGCAGCGGGTACCTAAATTAAACATAAATTAATGATTTGGGTTGCTGGCTCAGGTGGGATTCAAACCCACAACCTCCTGCTTACTAGTGCAGATGCCATACCGCTAGGCTACTGAGCTAGCTGGGGTCAACGGGGTGAATCAAATCCAATACCTTGGCGGGTACCACAATTAATCATTCATTATCTTGCCGTCAGAAAATAATTAATATTCATGATTCACTTTTGGGGAAAGGCTTGTCATTTAACTTTTTTTCTCCGTGATTTCCTCACAAGAAAATAATAATTTTCAGGATGCAATCCTGCTTTGATCAAACCACAAGACCAGTGTGTAAAACTAAGAGTAGGCCAACATTAACTCATGGATTCCCAATTTGCAAAACACAATGTAACGTATACATACATGTACACATGGATGTATCTTCTTTGTTCTTTATGTACAGGTGTATAGTATGTGGAAACAAAAGAGCAGTTCTTAATTAACAACATGTACTTATTTTTAAATCAAGGTTGATGTTATTAGTGCATTCAACTTAAAATTCATAATTGTTTTCATGGAGATCAAGAATTAAAATACACATACAGTGTGCTGTACAGGTGCAGTGCGTACATTTACCCGTATCATACAGTCATGGTGCTATACTGTAGATTCTTGGCAATGACTCACTGTTAGTCAGTGCATGGAGATACAGTGGTCAGCACAAAAGGAACACAAGGCTTTGCAATGTCATTTTGAATAGTTTAATTATGGTGTGGTTGCTCACTACGAGTCCCACAGGATGCAACTGTAGGCCTATACATGTACACGACGTACATATAATTTTATTTCACATTCTGCTACATGGAGACAAACCAATACAGAGTTACATGATTAAATTAATAGATTTTAAATATATTTGCCATGGTGAATAAAATAAATTTGTATTTTTGTTTTAAAAGGTATCTGTATGAAGGCATACAGCACTCTACAGTTGTGTACATGTAATTTACTTCATATGGCAACATTAATCCACACAACTGCTTAAATTCAACTCTGAATACATGTATGTACTGAACATGTATTGTATGTTGCAATTAGTATATTATATTTTTATGAGGCCTGTACGTTTCATTTTATAGTATGACGCCAGATTTTCTACTTTTTAACATTTTATTTTTTGCTTGTTTTTTTCTATCAAAACTGTAGGCCCTATAGGGTATATTTTAATGCTACATGTAATTGTTGTTTAAATATATTTAAAGGTACATACTATCATATTTTGGTACTGTAGGAAACCAAAACAGAAATGTTCACAGATTTAATGTACGTAGGGTATAAAGATGGACCTGCTACAATCATGTACCATTCAAATTGTTCTGCCTGAAATGCTTTATCCAGTAATGAGTATTTAAAACAAAAGACCAAAAACAGTTTTTATCTCTGAGATCAAAAACCGCACAATTACAATTACCAAGTAGTACAATATCACGTAACAATTGCCACCTGGGTTTTTGGCTGTTTTCTAGGCCTACTATTTCCAATGATCAATTGAGCTGAAAAATTCACAGGTTTGTTTTTATTTCATGACAAATCCAATTATGACCTGGGCCAATTTCATAGAGCTGCTTAAGCACCAAAATGTGCTTAAGCACCAAAAATCCTAATTAATAAAATCAGTATGCCAGCCAAAACTCCTTGTGATTGTTATGCTCAGCAAACAATGGCCGAATACAAGTCAAAAGCAGTAAACCTCACACACAAATTTGATTGGTAATCCTATTTGATCAAGGAAGACTTTTCATGCTTAAGCAAATTTTGTGCTTAAGCAGCTCTATGAAATTGGCCCCAGACCGCAGCTGCTCCATCAACTTAAACAAAAGTACTGTACCTTTAAGGACAGGGTTCCATAACACAGGGCCATGGACACCATCTGAGGCAACGAGCGATACTCTACATGACATAATCAGTTACTGTAGTGTGCTCCAGTACTACACAATGTACAATGCAGCATTGCCTTGGACATTTGTACAATTTAGACTGACTAGCCCCTTTAAATCCAGCGAGTTTATAAAATCTAACACAAGATGCAAGCTGATGATCCATGACAAGACATGTTGATAGACAAGCCCACCGTGGGATATAGTATCATTGGTCATGTGACTTGTCAATGATGACTACATCAACATCAGTAAAGGTTGATGACATGTGCGATCAAGCATACAATTCAATTCCATATACACTGTATAAGATGAACACATGGGAACAGGGATGGACAGATTATACGGATGATGAGCGAAGATAGAGGAAAGGGGAGGGGAGGGGCAAGCTATGAGGGGAGGGCGGGAGGGAAGGATTGTTTGTATTGGAGGCAAGGTCCAATGATGCTAAGGAATGTGCAAAGGGATGCAGGGTAGAGTATCATCCTTATGTGTGCTCGGGCATAGCATACGTACTATGGACTTCACAACAAAGGATGTCCACATAATGTGGGGTGCTGTGGCCTAGTGGTCAGGCATGTCGTACTCAAGGTCTCATGGTCGACCTACAGATTGTGGGTCCAGCCATGGGCTAATGGTGCTTGCATCCTTGGGCAAGACGTTTTGTCACATATTGCTCCTCTTCACCCAGTTGTAAATGGGTACCAGTGAGGGTAGAGATGGCTTTGTGCTTGATTATCCTTCGTGTGCCTTACAGCAGCCAGTGCTGTACATGTACATGTATACTCCCCAGGGAGTTGAGATGGTTTCAGGAATGTTAATGTAGCCCAATGACCAAGGACAATAATCTGCATATTTGAATGGTAATTTTTACTGTGCACATTTTACATTGTAAATGCTCTGTTTATTATTATCATTGCAAAATCCCAAGACGTAATGTGTACTCACACATGTCCACATAGGCCTAATGTTTTGATACCAACAAATAGGCCACAATTTTCAATGTGGCTTTATCTGTCGCAAATTGAAGTTTATCATTCAAGGGATTATATTCAGTCCAAATTTAATCATGGAAATAATAGGTACAGTTCAAATAACAATGGTTTGGTTGTCCATTTGATCACCTACAGAACTAGTAGGTCTATAGCTTGCACCACAGTATACTGCGTGGCGTTCTGCATGTGAAGTAAGCAAGGTTTTTTGTCACGAAAAGTGGGGTGTTAAATTATAAGTCTAAAAAACCTCCTTTTTCTATCTTTGATCACAAACAATGATAGACAGGTTGAGTTTTATAACAATACATCTAGATGTATTTAACTTCATATGAGTTTTGATTACATTAAGTGCAGTGCACTTTCTCCATGCCAAGGGGCACTTCGATGAGAGTTTTGACTACATGTAATGGTATAAAATTGGAAGGGACCCCTAGAGGCAATGATCAGAGTTAAAGAAGGCATTTGCCGCAGTGTGGTAATGTGTGGTAAACAGCTCTTTATATCTTATGTGGTAAAAGTACAGGGTTAGGGTTGAGAATGCAACTTAGGCTACATGATTGTCCTTAGATGTTTACCGGTAGTTACAATCATCTTAATTACCCATGTAGGCATTTTAAACTGCTGGCGAAAGGGGCTCAATTGAAGAATACCCAGCCACTCAAAAGCAAGTTTGCAAAATACATGAACCACATGACGTTTGCAGTTCAACGCCCCGTAGTTCATGTATTTTGCAAAATTCAAAATGGTGCCGGTCGTGTAGCAGTATCACCAGTGCAAAAATTACGTGTAAAGGTAAGAATGACCGAAAAATAGATGAATACAAGATTGAAATCATTCCAATAGGCCCCCTAATATATCATTGGGAAGATGAGAGACTAAGGAACATTTGTGTACATGTAGAAAGTGTGTGAAATGTGATGTCAAGAGGGTGCGCACCAGAGCCGAACATATCCCCCGTACATATCAGGCGGTTGGACGTGTGGCTAACATGGCTAAGGATGGAGCGGCTTAAGCAAAAATATGTGCCACACTAGTGGGGCTACGTTGGTAATATAACGGGGTTAGTGTCTTTTACGCCACCCATATAGTAGGCCTATTTATTTAGCTTCTACTGTTCCAAAATGAGATCTGTTTCTTATTAAAGCAAATATTCATGGGTCCTGTAAACCCTAAAATAAAGTAAAGGTATTAACTCAGTTTAGTACACTCAGGTTAGCTGGTACCGAGACCCAGTTGTGTTTAGGTAAGTTATTTTACTGTAGAAGCTGGGTACCAGCTACCCTGAGTGTACTACACTGAGGTAGGCCTAACCCCTTTAAACCCTAAAATAAACATATTTCGGAAATATTTCAGTGAAAAAAGAAACAGGGGGTTAGTGTCTTTTACGCCACCCACATTATTTTCGGTATTTATTTAACTTCTTCTGTTCCAAAATGAGATTTGTTACTTAAAGCAAATTTATTCATTGGTTATGTAAACCCTAAAAATAAATGAACATAGGCCTAGCCTATTTCGGCAATATTTCAGTGAAAACAATTTTCAGTTTCTTACACAAATAAATACTGAAAATAACATGGGTGGCGTAAAAGACACTTATGCCAAGATAACAGAATCAGGGCGATTGTGGGTTGACGGGATCCCAAAAAACATTGATTTTGTTGGCTCTGAACTAACTTCTACTCCTCAAAAATGATACTTTTGACTTTCAGCAAATGATCCTGGGTCCTTAAAAGCCTAGATTGACGAAATTTGTTAAACATTTCAGGGTTAAAATTCAATTTTCTTACGCGCTTCTTGTAAACTTTAAAACAGACCGTCTGATCACGCGAGGACATTTTGTCTGGTCTGGTTAGTCTAGTGCCCAGACCCAACAGATCAAGAGTCCTCAAAATGTCAGAGTGGAAACCAGACTATTCTCGTCTGCGGCTGTCCGTGCGGCGGTGAAATGTTACAATCTTGGTTACAGTTTTTACCCCATAATTTCCCTCAAAAATCAAGGCCCTGCCCTCTTTCCAAAAATGTAATCTTGGTCATATAGAGGAGGAGACCAACAAAGTAGATGTAGGTAAGTTACTTTTCAAAAAGTAGTTTCCTTTCCTTTATAGTTTTAGGACCCGTCAACCCACAATCCCCAGAGTAAGCCTAGCATGAACATGGAACATGATGAATGACACTTTACAGCATGCATGCACACAAGGCACAAGTTAACTCGTCTAAGTAACACTTAGGCCTACGACTTAGTAGTACAACACGGTCAAAAATAGTGCTCCTGCAATGAATTAAGACTTAAATACTCACCTTCTTCAGTCATGGCTCCACACAAATTTGGGCTATTTCCTTTCCGTCAGTAAACAGTCTGTAAGTGATACACTGAGCAGGTATTTTGGCTTCAAATACATGGAAACTCCTTCATAATCACTGCGTCGCCATTAGGGAATTCTGGAAGTATGACATGTATACACGCTAGGTGGCGCACTTCAATATTTACGGCTCTGCTTTTGATGATGCCAAAACGGTGCCACAGGGAAAACCCCTCAGTAGGCCTATTCCCAATTTATTACCAATAAAAAAATACAAGGCCAATAATGCTTTTCATTAGTCAGATCAGTGATGATATTATTATTGTTATTCAGGGGCAACTTCTGTAATCA
Source organism: Astropecten irregularis (assembly GCA_963971285.1). NCBI lineage: Eukaryota > Metazoa > Echinodermata > Asteroidea > Paxillosida > Astropectinidae > Astropecten > Astropecten irregularis. Next base: position 17,144,841 of record OZ020254.1, on the reverse strand, counting down.
TTTGAACTTCTAGACGTAGGAAGGAATAATTTTCTTGTCACAGCATTAAAGGTAGTATCATACTTTAGTAGCATACCAAAACAGAACTCTTCACAGATTTACCTATAACTTACAGGGTACGAAGATGGTGGTGGTAGAAACCTGCAGTTAACATGTTTCTATCTGAAATGCTGTATTTATCCAGAAAAGAGTTAAACCAGTGACCAACATTATTTTTGATCGTTTGCTGTATCTTCCTTGATATTTTTGCCCATGAAACTGTAATTATTTGACAAAAAACTAAGTATAAAATTACCTTTAACAAGAAACCAACTGTCAACGAAATTCAAAGCTGCAATGAAACAAACCGTATAGGCCTACACAGTTCAGCCAGAATAGCGCGCCAGTGCTGAGCCCGAGCCTAAGCCTCGGTTTTCAAAACACCTTAAATTATTCATAATTTTGTTATAAATTAAAAATGAGATTAATCTAGGGAACATACAGTCGAAAATACAATGTTGCACAAGTGATTATGACTTCGGCACAGACATATATATTCTGATTTCCTTTTTAATTATTGACAACTAAACCCAATGGCAATTTACATGAAACGGTACTAAATGGTATTATTTATTCAACTCCAACGGCTACAACATGGTTCAAACTGGTTTAGTACGGAGATTACCGTCTCGGGTATGGGGTCTTTACTGAAGCTTTAATTTCCTGCAGTGTTAGCGGCTTAATCTGAGCATCTTGCCGCCCCCTGTAACCACAGCCCCGCCCCCATGTGCAAGAGATTGTACTCTATCTACCTGTTTGCCAACCGGGTCCCTCAAAAATTATTAAAGGTACAGTACAGGATTGGTAACATACCCAAAACAGAAATGTTCACAGATTTACCTACATTTCAAGGTATGAAGATGTTTAAAATTCCCGCATGAAATGGTGTATTTATCCAGAAATTAGTCAAACAAAGACCGAAAACAGTCTTGATCTTCGGGTAAGATCAGAACCATTCTTTACGTTTTATAAGAAAAAAAAAGTGTCGCGTTTTCGCTATTTTCTCGTGACTCAGATGTCAGATTGAGCTTAAAAATCTACATGCTGGGTTAGACCGTAAGTTTGAGTGCTGTTCTGTGACCTTTACCAATAATCATGCATTTTACCTTTAAAGGGAACGTATATATAGGTTGATGTTCACTTGGTGGACGAAATGTATTAAACAATTACTGAGATTCCAACTAACATGAACCAAAAAACTGCAGCATTTTATAAACGATCCTCATAAAAACAATTTTTTTTTTTAAATTGGCGAATTAAAATAAATGACAAAGGAGGTTACATTAAATGATGATACCAATAACAGTGGATGTATACTTTTATTTTACTATGAAATTATTAAATAATCGATAACATAAAATTAAGTTTCTGTGAATGACGATGAAAGACTATGTCAAGAAAGTGTTCCTTCCCAAAATTAATAAACTCGAATCAATGCACGCTACAAAATTAATAAACTCGAATCAATGCACGCTATACGGTTTCAAAACGTTTCACTCTGTTTTTCTCGAGATAGGAGCCAATTTTCACGAAAATTTCATTCAAAATAGGTTAAAGGGATGGCACAGAATTTGTAAGATAATACACTTCAAGATCACAGATTCACATAAAACTTACACAGTATAATGGTGATGATAGGCGAAAACATCCCATGAAATGTTTTTGTCTGAAATGCCATATTCGTTGAGAAATAAATGAAACTATTTTCCGATTGGAATAAATCGCTTCGAAGCCTTTTATTCATTCGTTGAAATGTGTACAGTTCTCCGTACACGGGTTTTCAATATTTTCTCGTACCGTAACCCAGATGTCTGATTGACCTCAAACTTCTACAGGTTTGTCAGTTAAGGTATATGATGGATTACATAATGTACTTTCACTGTCAGCAACGGTTCTGTCGCAAAAACCAGTTCTGTACCATCCCTTTAAGAATAATGATATTATTCATTGCGACAAGGAATTGACATAGATAAGCTTACTGAATGTATGAATTATTTCAATCTGACAAAGTAAAGATTAACAGGGGCGGATCCAGGGGAGGGGCTTGGGCCATACGTCCCTTTCTTTCAGCACCCACCCCACAAAAAACAAATCGCCCCCAAAAATGCATCCGTCGCCCCGCCCCCTTTGGAAAATCTTGGATCCGTTCCTGATTAAAAAAAAAACATTAAAAAGGGACATTTTATTTCTTACAATGACACAACTCAGACATATTCCTGAATTATAAGTATTGAAGTAATTCTTCTTGTGGGTCGGTTTGGAAACACTGTGTAGGCCTAATATCCGTTCGTACTTTCGCACTTCTTATTTTGTCGCACTTCTGGTTAGGTCTCAACGTTTCGACTAGCCTGCTCTAGTCATCATCAGGAAACTTATAGTTCGTTAAAAACCCTCTCCCAATTTAAAAAAAGAAAACGAATACTCCTGATCTTCTATAAGTACCACTCGACCACCCCCTCAAAAAGAAGAGAAAAAAGAGCCACAAAATGAGTTCCAAAAATTGAGATTTTGTGTCGATGTTTAGCAAATTCCTGACGCTATGAGATCCTCGTATGAGCATCCGCTGGTACAACAGTAGTAAGCTATGCCTCCGTAGTCCTGGCGTTTGCGCAGACGTTGCTGTGTCTCGTACACGTTCTTCAACGGGTCATCTGTTTTCAAATCAATTACAACACAGACAAGAAATATTATGATCGGCCATCTTTCTTTTTGGTATGGATGATGGAAATAAACTTTTGGAAGCAAAAAATTAATAAACTTTTTGCGAAAGAAAGTCAACCGTCAATGTTGTACCAAGAAATTATCACAAATACAGCACTTAATCATTATTTATCGCACTTCTCTGGATGTTAAAAAGAAAGCTTTCAAACCCAATAAATTGGAGCTTTGGCTGTGTTCTAAATATCTGGCTGCGGCAGCAAATAACACACAAGTCTATGGAAACGGCTGCAGTCACTGGCTAGTGGCTGCCATAGGTGCGTGTGTAATTTGCAGCCGCAGCCAGAGATTTGGGACATGGCGTTCGGTGCTTTTTAAAGGTCATATTCTTTGAAGTGAGACAGACACTTACTAGGCCAAATAACATGCTGTACACAGGTATATATCTTGTTTCTCCCATACTGGAAACGAGTGTCAACCATAATTCATTAAATAAGAATACTAAACAAGTAATAATTTGCTGCAACCTGCACATGCAACCAAAATAATGTCCTGAACTTCATAAAAAATCCCTCCATTTAGCCTTCAAAAAAAGATCCTGCTAGGATCGAAACGCGTACCAGACTTTGTTGCATGTTTTTTTACCGTTTGGTTTTAGCCTCAAGAATAATTACTTGCATGACTTAAAAAAAAAAGCCTACTCTTCAAAAAAAGTTCTGCTACTCAAGGGATGGTATCTTTTTTGTTACTGATCTATGAAGGGTGAAACTGATATCATTGGAAAGCGTGATTATTCCTCTTTAAAATGATGTGTCATTTGTTATGCTAATGTAATCGTGGAATGTACAGTCCTGATAAATATGCAGCAACGTAAAAAATAAAATGTTGCAAAATTCGTTGTTTTCAGCAGTGAATTCCCAATCGTTTCGAGGATGGACTGAGTTTGATGATTGGTGTTGATGCGCTGATGCGTGAAAGCACAGTCCAAATATGGCGTATTCTCATTTATATTTTTGCAACATATATCACTTCTGCCTTTGCCATTTATTCAGGGGAAATGCACATTCCATGATTACATAATCACAACAGATGGCACATCATTGTAAAGAGGAATAATGAAGCTTTCCAATGATACCAGTTTCACCGTTCATAGATCAGTAACAAAAAAGATATCATCCCTCAAACTTGAGTTGCCGAACTTGTTTTGAGGGGTTCAGGGGTTGACGGTAGGGCCTAAAAAACTGGCTATAGTCTATAGGCATCTGGAGTAAACTAAAAAGTATATGTCTTACCTTGAGAATTAGCGAGCATGTCAAATAAAGTTGGTGGTGATCTTATACTTGATCTCTTGGCCATTGCACAAGCAGACCACACAGCAGCTGGAAAGTCTGTTCCGCAGTATCTGTTTGGTTGAGATTCAACAGCTTGAACGATAGACATGCTGACCATGAAGCCGATCAACAAGATAACGGCTGGTGTCGAGGCTACGCCATTATGTCGATGGAGCTCCATTTCAAGTCCTTTCTCTCTAAATAAACCATAAGAGAAACGTCAAATTTACATGCTAAATAAGGCCTTTTAAGGTATATACACTAACTTTATAGGTAGCATACCGAAACAGAAATATTCACAGATTTACCTATAACTTACAGGGTATAAAGATGGTGATGGTAGAAACATACCGTTACAATGTGTCTGCCTGAAATGCTGTATTTATCCAGAAAAGAGTAAAACCAAAGACCAAACACAATTTTGATCTCAGGAAGATCAAAATTCATGTGAATTAAAAATACCGAGAGCGCTTCAATTTTTTTTTTTTACTATTTTCTTAAAAAGTAGGCACCGTAACAGATGACTGCATGTTACTGTATTTTCCTTGATATTTGTCCATGAATCCGCATTTCTTTGACAACACAAAACCCAGTATGAAATCGCCTTTAAACCTACGAAAATTAGGCTAGGCATTATCTGAACGTCGAGTCTGTTTGGTAAATGCATGCGATTTCTTTTCATACTTATCATACTTTGGTAACATACCGAAACAGAAATCTTTACAGATTTACCTATAACTTGCAGGGTGTAAAGATGGTGATGATAGAAACATACCGTTCAAATTGTTCTTCCTGAAATGCTGTATTTATCCAGGAAAAGAGTAAAACCAATGACCAAAACTTTTTTTGATCTTTAGCTGTATCTCCCTTAATATTTTTTTTATATTAAAAGAGAAAAGACTTAGGAAATACTGTGTCCGTTTTCCATTGTTTTCTCAAAAGGTGGGCACCGTATGGGACTGAAATTTTCACAGATGACTGTTACTGTATCTGTCTTGATATTTTTGTGCACGAATCTGCATTTCTTTGACGAAAACCAAAGTATGATATTTAATCCAAAATGTAATCAATGATAATAACAATGCTTCAAAATCAGTATACAAAGAAGCATAACTCTTACCTTTATGCTCGCCAAACGTCACAGTAAAAATCAAGATCTCAAAAATGATGATAATATTTATCTCATGCTATGTGCTTTGGTGAAAGACAGGTAATGGCTGGGCAAATGACAACTTTCTGGAGCCGACGTTGCTTTTTATAGGATTGACTACGCCATGAATTATTAGGAGCTGAATGCAGGGGGCAGCTGGATTGCAATGGATTCCCCGGTCTGAGCTTTGGCTAACGGCAGTGTCGGCACCGCTATAACATCAGTACCAAAGCCATCACTTGTAATCACCAATTATCGATGGTTACAAAAGCAATATCCCCACAACGATCAAATATTTACTATGTTTGCCGTTTAGTGTTAAAAAGAATTTATATACGACGTAAGTTTTTTTTTTTAAACAAGACTTTTTGCTCATCCAATTGACAAATTACATTAGGCATACAAGTTAATGTACACAGCAAAACGGTACACCGGTTAAAAACGTGTTTTTTTTCAAGTTTAGAAAAGTTTTAAAGGTAGTATCATACTTTGGTAGCATACCGAAACAGAAATCTTCACAGATATTACCTATAATTATTTACAGGGTATAAGGATGGTGATGGTAGAAACATACCGTTACAAATATGTTCTGCCTGAAATGCTGTATTTATCCAGAAAAGAGTAAAAACAGTGACAAACATTATTGATCTTTTAAAGATCAAAAATAAAAGAGAAAAGACTTAAGGAATACTGTGGCCGTTTTCACTGTTTTCTCAAAAAACTTGAGTGGGCACCGTATGGGGCTGAAATTTTCACAGATGACTGCTACTGTATCTTCCTTAATATTTTTGCCAGTGAGTCTGAATTTCTTTGACAACTGACCAAAGTATGATATTACCTTTAATATAAAGCATCCATTTTAACATTATACTCCTTTTTATCAAGGTATAAACATTTTTTTTTCATTTTTGCAAAACGCATAATGGTTGTGTGACTTTCAGTTTATAAAGATTATTCACGTATAGGCTTAAGCATAGCTATGGAATAAAATTCATTATGTTGCAATTAAAGGGATGGTACAGAATTGGTAAGACAAAATACACTTCAAGATCACAGATTCACATAAAACTTACACAGTATAATGGTGATGATAGGAGAAAACATCCCATGCAATGTTTTTGTCTGAAATGCCATATTCGTTGAGAAATAAATGAAACTATTTTCCGATTGGAATAAATCGCTTCGAAGCGTTTTATTCATTCGTTGAAATGTGTAAACGGGTTTTCACTATTTCTTCGTGACCCAGATGGCTGATTGACCTAAAACTTCTACAGGTTTGTCAGTTAAGTTATATATGATGGATTACATAATGTGCTTTCACTGTCAGCAACGGTTTTGTCGCAAAAACCAGTTCTGTATCATCCCTTTAAGACTTTATCTTGTTTCGAGATTTAGCCTTGGAAAATATCACATTATAAACCCAAATTGTTCCTGCCGACAACCATTGTATCCCATAGGCCTCCAATCAAAGCTAATTTCATACTTTGGTTTTTGTCAAAGACATACAGATTCATGGGCTCAAAATTAGTCATCTGTGAAATTCCCAGTCCCATACGTCGCCCACTTTTTGAGAAAACAGTGAAAAAACATCCACAGTATTTTCAATTCTACATTCACAGGAGTTTTGTCTTCTCTGAGATTGAAACCGTATTTTGTTTTAAACTTTTCTGGATAAATACAGCATTTTAGGCAGTCAAATGCCACGGTATAATTATTTCTACCATCACCATCTTAATACCCTGTAAGTTATAGGTAATTCTGTGAAGATTTATGTTTATGTATGCTACCAAAGTATGATAGTACCTTTTAAGGATACCCATTAAGGATTTATATCAATACTAAGTGTGTCTGGAACTTAATTGTAGAGTAAATGTATACTTAGGAGTTGTCATCAAGTCGTGACCATGCAATAAAAGAGATCCTTAAGTTAATCGGTCTCTGTTTAGTATTTACTCTTAACAGACTGTTCTATTCTTCAGAGCAATTGAAAACAATATGCATAAAGGGTTTATGGGGAATTAAAGGTAATATTATACTTAGTTTTTTTGTCAAAGAATTACAGATTCATGGGCGGAAATATCAAGGAAGATACAGTAACAGTCATCTGTGAAAATTTCAGTCCCATACGGTGCATGCCCACTTTATGAGAAAACAGTGAAAAACGGCCAGAGTATTTCCTAAGTCTTTTCTCTTTTTATATTTGATCTTTAAAAGATCAAAAATAATTCTGATCACTGGTTTTACTATTTCCTGGATAAATACAGCATTTGAGGCAGACAAATTTTAACGGTATGTTTCTACCATCACCATCTTTATACTATGTAAGATATAGGTAAATGTGAAGATATCTGTTTCGGTATGCTACCAAAGTATGATACTACCTTTAATAGATAGTTAAAATAGACACCAAACATGGAAGTCCTTTATCCCACGGATGTGTGCGTCACCAAATCATCAATTTGCGTCAGAATGACCTTTACAGAAAGTCTGTTTACCGTTGCATCGGAATTAAGTGGTATTTGCATTGAATACTATAATAATTCAATTCATTCTACACTTCCTTTACTTCTCCAGGTGTTCCTCAAGGCCCACCGTACAATGATAAATGATTAATTAACGACAGTGATAATTACCACTTAGTGAGAACTGTATGATGAATAGGACAGCATAGGTTTTGTCTAGCATCCGTCATCTACGATGGTCATAACGGAACAGGATTTCTAAATAAAGGATTCAAAAATACGTCTTTGATCTTTGGGAAATTATACGGGGGTGGACAGTTTGGCGTATGGTGGGTCCTTTCCTGCCCTTTCGCCCTCTGGCAGCAGCCCATAAGGGATTGGGTTTTCGGTCCCTATACCTGATTCAATTCTGCGTGGGTTTTACCAAGAATATTTTGGGCGAGTTTTCATCCCACCTCCTAGCCTAAATTCAAGGTTTCACCAGGCTTTCAATGGAGCTACAGTGATTGTGACGCGCTTATAGGTAGTATCATACTTTTTTTTGTCAATGAAATGCAGATTCAATGGCAAAAATATCAAGACAGATACATTAAAAGTCATCTGTGAAAATGTCAGTCCCATACGGTGCCCAGTTTTTGAGAAATCAGTGAAAAACGGCCACAGTATTTCTGAAGTATTTTCTCTTCTATTTTTAATCTTTTAAAAGATCAAAAAGATTTTCGGTCGATGTTTTTGTGGCTGTTTTTCACTGTTTTCTCAAAAAGTGGGCATTGTATGGGACTGAAATTTTCACAAATGACTGTTACTGTATCTGTCTTGATATTTTTGCCCACGAATCTGTATTTCTTTGATAAAAACCAAAGTATGATATTACCTTTAACATTAATGAATGCTTAGCAATTCATGCAGCTTGAAAGCTGCTCTTACGGTATGCAAGCGACTAAATACAGCCAGACACCTGTCAAGATGATCATTGGGCTCGATCGATGCTCAAGCTCAAGTACTATATACTATACTGTAGGCCTAGCTGATTTTGAACACGAGGCCTATGTGCAGTTATTTCTGGCTTGGAATGAGCATGCATGTATAAAAGATATTCAACTAACACAGATGGTGAATATAATCAATGCCAATGAGTGGTTTGGTTTCTTATACCAAAGTATGATACTACCTTTTAGATCAGTCTAAGTACTTCGTGAAATCGGACCCAGGTTTATGGCTAGGCTTGGGACTTATTTCACTACTTTCATTAGACCACAAAACAAAATGAAGGGATTGGGCCACATGACGAAGCCGAAGAAAGGCTCCAGCTTCGCCATGTATCTCAAGCCCTTCATTTCATTTAGGACACAAAATGGCGGCAGTAAAATGAATTTCAAGCCTAGCCTCAAGCCTCATTTCGTGAAGGTCCTAAAAATAAATAAAACCATGGATATATTTGTTCATAGGAACCACAACGAAGATATAACAAATACACCTATTAATTATGAAGGGTATATATAGTGCCGGTATATCACATAATGTACATGTATGTTGGTATTAATGGCAAACAGTGTACACTGTCCATTATGATTATTAATTTAAACAGACATTTATACAATACTAATTAGCCATAATGATGTCATTATGAGATGCGTTCGTTTAGCTCCCATGGGGCAGCCCTGACCTAGGAATGGTCGTATATACTGCACAAAACAAGCCAGAGAGTGTGGACTAGGTTGACATGTGTCGACTCGTAGAAGCTAAAAGAACGCACCCCATAAAACAGGACTTCTTTGCAAGCTACTTTCAAGTAATTGAAGGAATCTAACGAAATATTGTTTGTTTTACAGGCTGAATTTAAATGAGGAAATTTGGAGAATTAATATCTTAATTCCACTCAAAATTATTTTACTTTAATCAAATAATGGACATCAAATATTATATACATCAATTTAAAAATAAAACAATAAATATAATTAGCTGAAATTGTTTTTGAATTTGTGCAGTTCCATTGCTAAATCTCTGGTTATTTTGTGAAAGCTTTGAACAATTAATGCTGGGCAACATATATAAATACATTCATGCTATATATCGATGAGTCATAAGTCATTCGCTAATAAGGGAACTGTACATGACTTTTTGTGTGGTATTATATAGTGCATTACAGGGTGAGTCAAAAAGAACTTGACCGGGATTGGTGATGCTTTTCTTAACAAACAAATGACACTCAAACGTTCAGTAAAGCATATATTTAACAAGCACTCTCTCCTGCTCATTAGAAAAGTCAAATGAAACAAATTGATCATTCCTAAGAGGAGTTATGTCTATTTTAATAAAGGTACTCAATTTGCAAGTTGTCCATAGAATAATTAATGCTTGACTGAATCTAAACATCTGAGTATTATTTAGCAAAGGGAATTAAAGATTACTTTACATTTCGTTTGTCAAGTATTCCATGGAAAGCTTGCAAAATGAGTACCTTTATTAAAATAGACATAACTCCTCTTAGGAATTATCCATTTGTTAAATTCTTTTTTTTCTAATAAGCAGGAGAGAATGCTTGTTAGATATATGCTTTACTGAATTTTCGAGTGTCATTTGTTTGTTTTGAAAAACATCACCAATCCTGGTCATCTTCTTTTTGATTCACGCTGTATAATCCATGTCACTGGTACTGAAACCAATAACTGTTTTTCACTTTTGCACATGCCAATGAACATCTAATATCGCTTGTGACAAATTTTAAAGAAACATCAACATTGACATAATCCTACTAATTATTAATACACCGATCCAGTAGGCCACGCCCCTTGACAAATTGACCAATCACAACGCGTTATTTAAGGGTGCAGACCAGTAAATAGGCCGAAATCGGTCCGCGGAGCTCATTAATTTTTTGTATACCCTCAAAATCTTTTCTCTTAAAGCGTCTGGTGAGCCATACGTGGTAAGTCTTGTAGACAAAATGGATGGAACCCGATCACCAGAGTTTGGACTTTCACCTTTGAGCCGTTTGGATGAAATCAGGCCCTAAATTCGCTCTATTTTTGCCCTGTAGTGGAGGGGTACTATTTTTGGTCGGGCACCGGTCAATTTTAGGGGTATTTTTCTTTGAATGTACTTTTCTGCAAAAAGTCACAAAATTGAAAAGAAAATGAAAATTGAAGTTTTCACTTTTATTTTGCCGTATTGGTCAATTGCCTCAGAAACTTCTGAGTATTTTTAATATTTTTTTTAAATTGGCCATTTTGCGTGGGAGCCTATGGGAATTTATTTACTGGTCTGCACCCTATTTAGCGAAATTAAACATGGGATTTTGTAGAATAATAGGAACATTCTGTGGTTTAGAATTGGTATATCTCTGGAATGTAGAATGCTACCGAACTCAAACTTAGACAATTTTAAACCTAAAAAAGCATTCTTTCTGATCATACAGATAAGCTTGTCAAATTTGTGACGTATTCCTCATTTTCACAGAGCCGGTGACATATATCTTGGCCCCAGTGTTTGATTGAATTTCTTTCTTTTTTCATTATGTTTAAAACTTACAAATTTGCTAAGAAATGTTCCAAATAAATATTCTACCTCTCTCGCGCTCTTGTTGGATTTATGCCCTTTTTATTTGGGCGTGTAAAACAAATTTTTGACTATCATTTTCTGAATTACCATATCTCCATATCACTGGATCAATAACACATACGTTGTTCGTGCATTTACATTAACAAATTAAAATGACATAGAAATTGCACACCAAATGACATGGAATAAACATTGTGTACTAATGAATGTTCTATTGGAATTATTATGTCTGTTACATTATAAGTTAAGACAATACAGACCATGTTAAGTAAGTACTTGGGCAACCATTCGCCAGCAGTTACATGGCCAATAGTGCTGCGCACTTGCGCTAAAAATAGCACCGAACCTCAGACAAACATTGCAACGTGGCCATGCAAACGTGTGGTGAGTGGAAGTATTTGTGCGCGTCGCGCGTGGTGTGACGTCATTAGTGCGGAACGCTATTTAGATGATTGATTGTTATTAACATTTAAGCCCAATCATTAGCAATTTGAGATATGAAGTTCTCTACCATGGGGTAGTTTTGCACTTAAAGGTACTATCATACTTTGGTTTTTATCAAAGAAATTCATATTCATGGGCAAAAATATCAAGACAGATACAGTAACAGCATCTGTGAAAAATTCAGTCCCATACGGTGCCCACTTTTTGAGAAAACAGTGAAAAACGGCCATAGTATTTCTTAAGTCTTTTGTTTTTTTATTTTTTATCTTTTAAAAGATAAAAAAGATTTTCGGTCGTTGTTTGACTCTTTTCTGGATAAATACACCATTTCAGGCGGAAAAAAAGTTTAACAGTATGTTCCTACCACCACCATCTTCATACCCTATAAGTTATACGTAAATCTGTGAACATTTCTGTTTTGGTTTCTGATAGTATCATACTTTGGTAGCATACTGAAACAGCAATCTTCACATATTTACCTATAACTTACAGGGTGTAAAGATGGTGATGGTAGAAACATATTGTTCAAGTTTGTTCAGCCTGAAATGCTGTATTTATCCAGAAACAAGTAAAATTAATTAACCAAAAGCAATTTTGATCTTTTAAAGATAAAAAATCCTGTGAAAATTTTTTTTTTAAATACTGTGGCCGTTTATCACCGTTTTCTTAAAAAGTGGGCACCGTATGGGACTGGAAATTTCACAGATGAATGTTACTGTATATTTCTTGATATTTCTGCCAAGGAAATCTGCATTTCTTTGATAAAAACCAAAGTATGAAGTTGCCTTAATGTATCAACTAATGTACATAATTAACATAATGCATTAATACACTGTCCATAATTGATTCTAGACTCAAATAGAACATTTTACAAATTGCATGCTTTTCACTACTTAAGCAAATATAAGACAGGACATTTCATGTCTATTTTGCATTACAACTGCTGCATTTCTTACTTCCACATTTCTATTAAATTAGTCGGAGGAAACAACCAAATACTTTTCTCAAATATGGTTTACGACCTTTGACCTTTGTTTTATGCTGGTAATATTCAGCTTATTAAGTTCCACTGTTCTAGACAGACCAGAGGCCAATTTCATAGACCTGCTTAAGCACGAAAATTTGCTTAAGCACCAAAAACCTAGGTAAATAAAATCAGTTTGCTAGCCAATACTCCTTGTGAATGTTATGCTCAGCAAACAATGGCTGAATACAAGTCAAAAGCAGTAAACATCACATTTGATGTGAAACATGAACATTTGGTTGGTAATCCTGTTTGACTTTGGAAGACTTTCCATGCTTACTGGTAAGCAGATTTTGTGCTGAATAAGCAGCTTTATGAAATTGGCCCCTGGGGACGATTTCACAAAGCCCTACGATGGATCGTAACTCGAGGTACGAAGGATAACCCAACGTAGGGGGGCCTATCCTACATTGGGCTGCAATGCATCATAAGTCCTACGATTGATATTAAGTTACGATGAGTTTAGTGAAATTGACCCCAGTCCATGCAAGTTCACACATTTTTTCAGTGGTTCAACTGAATGTTCATAATATCTTAACACAAACCCTGCATTTGGCTATGACATATTCTATATGATTACAATATATACAGAAATTACACTTTTAATAATTCCACTGATATGCTATGGAATGTATTGCCACAATGATATGGCCATACCTCAAAATAAAATTTTCACGCAATCAATATATACATAATAGTCAATATGAACTTAAAAGTTAAAACTATTGGAATATTCTGAGTTCCGTTCCCTTCAATGCGAAGAAGCTATGTGATTTCAATCATTGGAATAAAACATAGGTACCGATAAATATATGAACCGGTTATATGTGGTTTTAAAGAGGTACTGTACTCTACAATTTTTGTTATTTTACTTTTTTCCATAACTTTAGTCCTGTCCGGGGGTTTGCCAGGGGGTTTCACTGAGCCGATGGGTAAATGAAAAATGGGCAAATATTACCGGTGTCCGCACTTGGACTTTCGACTCGGATAACTTAACCGTGCACGCATAGAAGAATTACTGAGCTGTCAATACTAGGCTCATGAGGGTACCCGACTCGCACTGTTCGCACTGGACTTTCCGTCTCTGGAAAAGTGTCCCGGGAATTCTTCCTGGGCAGAAGTTGGCCGGTAGAATTGCCCGTGCGGGTCGGGAAAAGTAACTGAGAGGAAGACTTCCCGAGACGTCCGCACTGGACTTAAAATGGTACCCCGCATCTCGGTAACTTTGCCCAAAAAAAGTTCAGTGCGGACAGGGCTTTAGTGAGGCTTCGTTGATCTTTCTTCCATTATTTGAGACATCACATGAGGCTTGGTTGATCTTTCTTCCATTGTTTGAGACACCAAGTGAGGCTTGGTTGATCTTTCTTCCATTGTTTGAGACACCAAGTGAGGCTTGGTTGATCTTTCTTTCATTGTTTGAGACATCATGTGAGGCTTGGTTGATCTTTCTTCCATTGTTTGAGACACCAAGTGAGGCTTGGTTGATCTTTCTTCCATTGTTTGAGACACCAAGTGAGGCTTGGTTGATCTTTCTTCCATTGTTTGAGACACCAAGTGAGGCTTGGTTGATCTTTCTTCCATTGTTTGAGACACCAAGTGAGGCTTGGTTAATCTTTCTTCCATTGTTTGAGACACCAAGTGAGGCTTGGTTGATCTTTCTTCCATTGTTTGAGACACCAAGTGAGGCTTGGTTGATCTTTCTTCCATTGTTTGAGACACCAAGTGAGGCTTGGTTGATCTTTCTTCCATTGTTTGAGACACCAAGTGAGGCTTGGTTGATCTTTCTTCCATTGTTTGAGACACCAAGTGAGGCTTGGTTAATCTTTCTTCCATTGTTTGAGACACCATGTGAGGCTTGGTTGATCTTTCTTCCATTGTTTGAGACACCATGTGAGGCTTGGTTGATCTTTCTTCCATTGTTTGAGACACCAAGTGAGGCTTGGTTGATCTTTCTTCCATTGTTTGAGACACCAAGTGAGGCTTGGTTGATGTTTCTTCCATTGTTTGAGACACCAAGTGAGGCTTGGTTGATCTTTCTTCCATTGTTTGAGACACCAAGTGAGGCTTGGTTGATCTTTCTTCCATTGTTTGAGACACCAAGTGAGGCTTGGCTGATATTTCTTCCATTGTTTGAGACACCAAGTGAGGCTTGGTTGATCTTTCTTCCATTGTTTGAGACACCAAGTGAGGCTTGGTTGATCTTTCTTCCATTGTTTGAGACACCAAGTGAGGCTTGGTTGATCTTTCTTCCATTGTTTGAGACACCAAGTGAGGCTTGGTTGATCTTTCTTCCATTGTTTGAGACATCACGTGAGGCTTGGTTGATCTTTCTTCCATTGTTTGAGACACCAAGTGAGGCTTGGTTGATCTTTCTTCCATTGTTTGAGACACCAAGTGAGGCTTGGTTGATCTTTCTTCCATTGTTTGAGACACCAAGTGAGGCTTGGTTGATCTTTCTTCCATTGTTTGAGACACCAAGTGAGGCTTGGTTGATCTTTCTTCCATTGTTTGAGACACCAAGTGAGGCTTGGTTGATCTTTCTTCCATTGTTTGAGACACCAAGTGAGGCTTGCTTGATCTTTCTTCCATGAGGATGTTTAAGACACAATGTGAGGCGTGGCTATTGTTCTATCTGTGGGAAAGTCTGACATTTGTGTGATTATAAATTTATGCTCCTTACGTGAATCACGTGAAGCTGGAATGATGCTTTCCTTGCTTTTGCTGCTCCTTGAGAAGTCTTGCAATTTCCTGGCCGAGCGTCTCAATATTTTCCTACAAGAGAAAGTAAGAGGAAAAATTAATCAAGTCAGTTTCCCTTGTGGTTATTTGATAATAATAATAATAAAGAACACTTATGAATCGCCAGTATCTGCCTAATAGGCACTCATGGCGCATATTATAATCCCTGGTCATTGGGCTACATTTACATTCCTGAAACCATCAACTCCCTGGCGAGTATACAGCCCCGGCTACTGCAAAGCGCACAAAGGCCAAGCAAGCACAAAGCCATCTCTACCCTCACAGGTACCCATTTACACCTGGGTAAAGAGGAGTAATATGTGACAAAGCATCTTGCACAAGGATGCAAGCACCACTAGCCCATGGCTGGATTCGAACCCACAATCTGTAGATTGCTCACAAAATCTTGAGTAAAACACACCAGACCACTAGGCCACAGCATCCAGTATCTATACATTATTGCATCCCTCTAGCATGGTATAAAGGCCCTTTTCCAAACCTCGGCTCAGGCTCCGGCTCTGGCTCCATCTCCAGTTTTATTTCTGTCATCAATATGCTGAAAACATAGGTTTTGGTTTTTCATTGAAGCTGAAGCTCTGTTTTCCTTTTAGAACCAGAGAATCTACTTCCGAACCGCTGCCAAAAGCCTCTATTTTGATACCTGTTATTTGAGAATAGATTCACGAAATGGAGCCGATGCCAGTGCCGGAGCCGCGGAGCCGATGTTTGAAAAAGGGCCAAGGACTACGATTCATTACCTTTAGCGTAATGTTCTTCAACAGCGTATCCTCAAGCACAGCTTGTAGTTTACGGTTGATCTCCAGTGAAAGGTCAAGGGTCATGGAAGGGTCAGCTGACTGAGAGCGATAAAGTGAAGACATGATTCCGCCTTGCTTGGACATCTGTGCCTGTGTGTAAACATGAGAAATGGTCAAATCAAAATTGAGAATGTCATTAAAAAGTGAACAAGTTGATTGGAGCAGGATTTGATCCAGCGAACTCCGGATCATTACATGACTGCCAACCTATCTTAAAGGAAATTAAAAATAATTCTGCTAAAAAAGAGGAATCACAGAGCAAACTACATAGGAATACATGTGTTTTTCCAAGCCAAAAATCAGAATCTGTTGTCAAGAGCTTGTAAAAAGTGATACATTTTTACCAAAAAAGAGGAATGATTTCTCCGAAATAGGAATGGTTGGCAGCTATTACCGTACCACCTCCTTGCCAACTAAGCTACCCAGCCCTATGATGGTGGTGTCCCTAATAGTCAGTTATCTTTGTTCATTTGGCAGTCAGAAGCCATAAAACCACTCACATACCGCTATATCCCAAGGATCATTTAAGATATGTGCAGCATTAGCAATGCTGCAACCTGAGATCTGTGTGACATTGAGAATGTAATCATGAAATAACCACAAGGGAAACTGACTGAATTCGAAGTCATTGAAAAGAAAAAACCCAAAGAAAACATTGATTGGAGCGGGATTCGAACCGGCGACCTCCTGAATACCGTACATTGAGAATGTGTTACAATAACAAGGATTTCTAACCACATCTGTAAGGAGAATACATGCATCAAAGAACTAAATTAAGATGAAAGAGTATAAAGTTCATAATATTAGGAAATAAATTTAACACAAAAACTGCGGCAAAAGTGTAAAACACAATGAACACTGAAATCATTTTAGTGGGAATAACAAGCAAATGTTAGAGATTGTTTAAAAAGTTTTAAAACGCACAAAATAGGAACATTCAAAGAAGGATGTCTGGCTATTTTGAAGACAAAAGACAAAACATACAACTACAGCACTGGAAATAATATAACACATAACTACCAAACCAAATTTCAGAATTTGGTTTGGGAATTTAGGTGGACCTAGTAATGATGCCACTCCTGTGAAAAAAAAAGAAACATTACTCAAAGTAATAAACAACCAAGAAAAACTGAAAACAAAACAGTATTGAATCACAGTCCTAGTATTTAAAGGTAGTATCATACTTTGGTAAGAAGCCAAAACAGAAGTGTTCTCAGATTTACGTATAACTTACAGGGTATGAAGATGGTGGTGGTAGAAACATACCGTTAAAATGTTTCCGCCTGAAATGCTGTATTTATCCAGAAAAGAGTATTAAAAACAACGACCAAAAATCTTTTTGATCTTTTAAAAGATCAAAAACAAAAGAGAAAAGACTTAAGAAATACTGTGGCCGTTTTTCACTGTTTCCTCAACAAGTGGGCACCGTATGGGACTGAAATTTTCACAGATGACTGTTACTGTATCTGTCTTGATATTTATGCCCATGAATCTGTATTTCTTTGACAAAAACCAAAGTATGATATTACCTTTAAAAAGCTGAAAGTATTTCAAGGCAGAGGTTTTTAAAGTAAACGACAAAACACATTTCTATTATAATATCATATTTATCAAATAAATCTATCAAGCACATGCTAAAAGTAAAACACACATTCAAAATACGACAAAAATCATTCGGATCAGAATTGTAAAACATGACTGTCGCAAACAACAAAAAGCAACTTTACAGCAAAGAAACACATAGCAGATGAAACCACAGCCATTCATTCGCACAAGGGGTGGGGAGGGGGTGGTTGGGGGGAGGGGGAGGGGGGTGTCGGTCTATTCAGTGACTGGGGGGATTCTTACCATTGTGCTTCGCAAGCTTGATGGGGGCTGAAAACAATGGAAGCATGACAGCAAAGAAACAAATAAACAAAGCAGCGCTTAATAACTTAGAAAAGTGAGAACGGAATCGAAGATGCATACAGTCCCATGGATTTTTTCTCAAACCAAGAAAAATGTTTCAACCTATGAAATTTGTTACACTAAGAAACCTGGTGTGCGTTCCACTCCAGCTAACTATGCACACGGCACACAATGTGCGCCACCGTTTTCAAACCAGAACGCGCTGTTCGCCAAACACGCACACAACGTTCGCCTAACGTAGCTAACGGTGTAGAGGAGGTGTTTGCTGAAGTTGGCTAACTACTTTGAATGAAAGATGGACGCAATACGCAACACATGTTCGTATCACGTGTGTGTTGTAGTGTGTGTGTTCCACTTCCAAATCCAAGCGTAACGCAAACGTCGCGAACATGTTCGCGTATGTTCACGCAAGCAGAACGCACCCTTGGTACTGCATTTGAAAACAAATTAAAGAAGTCAAACCGAACAGATAAACAGATTTAAATCTGAATAGTGTCTGGTACACAGACTTCTTTCATTGCACATAAACACCCCAGTTTGAATTTCTCAGACTGAAGACTCTGTTGCTATGGCACATGATTTGGGGCAAGCTTTTGCATAGTGATACCCATCTCTGGAATGGACTGGTTCCTTTGTGCCATTCTTATCCATTATGAACAGTGCATTGGTGCAAGATGTCTGTTATGTACATGTAACTTAGCGAACGCTGGACTCAAATCATGTGATATAGCAACAATGTCTTTTAAGAAAGATTTGAGGCTTTGCATGGTAACAATTGGTATGTGGATCGGTTTGCGGAAACACCATGTAATATTCGTTCGTACTTTCACACTTCTATATCGTCCGCACTTCTCATAAGGTCTCAACGTTCCGACTAGACTGCTCTAGTCCTCATCAAGAGAAGAATAAGTCTGGAGAATTCAGGGGTGCGTTCCGCTTGCACGAACATACGCGAACATGTTCGCGTCGTTTGCGTTACGCTTGGCTTCTTTAGTGGAACGCACACGCAACAAATGGCTAACATGTGTTGCGTACTGCGTCCATCTTTCATTCAAAGTAGTTAGCCAACTTCAGCAAACACCTCCTCTACACCGTTAGCTATGTTAGGCGAACGTTGTGTGCGTGTTTGGCTAACAGCGCGTTCCGGTTTGAAAACGGTGGCCCACATAGTGCGCCGTGCGCGTAGTTAGCTGGAGTGGAACGCACCCCAGGTTTTGATGTTTACATACAGTGAAAGAATTCAGTGTACCAGTCATTGCAATTGTTCAATTCTAACTCATGAAAAGCTAATTGTCATTACAGTATATGAAATAAACAATGTTATAGAATGAGAATAAGTAGCATACTCTATCTATACATATCCATCTGTGAAACGTATCATTGGGATAAGGCATGGCATATTCTTGCATCAAACAAATGAAAAGAATACGTCATAGTCAAACTGGATCAGAAAAAGCGAAGTTTTAGGATAAAGGAAAGATGTACGTCAGCCATTCCCATCTTTTATGAATGAAACATAATCTACATGCATTTCTATTTTATCAGTGTTTGGCTTTCAATCATTTGTAGCACAATATTTATCTTGTGATAACCCGGTTAAGGTGATTGCTAAGGTGCATTCAGATTAAACGTTTTCCGCCCAAGATAGTAAACAATGATATTTCTACAATGCTAGTATACTAGGCCTACTTAATAGTTGATGTCAACTACACAAGGCCTATCTTGTTGATGTCAACTAAACTATTAAGCCTACCTTGTTGATGTCACTGGAAACTGGAACCAAAGCACCTGCTTCATCTCTCATGATATACTGCTGTATGATCCTGTGATAAATACAAGGAAATGAGATATTTATGTTAACAGCTAAATCCACACAAATTGAATGACATGCTAAATACTGGCAGATTGAAATTGATACAAGTAATAAACTGCAAAAACAATGACCTAAGAACAATAGCATAAAAGATAGAACAATAGCATTAGAGATAGAACAATATCATAAGAGATAAAACAATAGCAGTAGAGATAGAACAATAGCATTAGAGATAAAACAATAGCAGTAGAGATAGAACAATAGCATTAGAAATAGAGAAAAAGCATTAGAAAGAGCAAAAGCAGTAGAGATAGAGCAAAAGCATTCGAGATAGAACAATAGCATTAGAGATAGAACAATAGCATTAGAGACAGAACAATAGCATTAGAGATAAAACAATAGCATTAGAGATAGAACAATAGCAGTAGAGATAGAACAATAGCATTAGAGATAAAACAAAAGCAGTAGAGATAGAACAATAGCATTAGAGATAAAACAATAGCAGTAGAGATAGAACAATAGCATTAGAAATAGAGCAAAAGCATTAGAGATAGAACAATAGCATTAGAGATAGAGCAAAAGCATTAGAGATAGAACAATAGCAATATAGATAGAACAATAGTATTAGAGATAAAACAATAGCAGTAGAGATAGAACAATAGTATTAGAGATAGAACAATAGTATTAGAGATAGAACAATAGCATTAGAGATAGAGCAAAAGCATTAGAGATAGAACAATAGCAATATAGATAGAACAATAGTATTAGAGATAAAACAATAGCATTAGAGATGGAACAATAACATTAGAGATAGAACGATAGCATCAGAGATATAGAACAATGTTATTAGTGATGGAACAATAACATTAGAGACATGACAATAGCATTTTAGATAGAACAATAACATTAGATATAGAACAATAACATTGGAGATAGAACAATAGCATCTATAATATTCATAAAGTAACAATGTCTACACTTACTTGGATTTCTTTTTCAGTTCATCAACGAGATGCGTCATATGTTCCTGCATGAATTCAATCTTTTCATTCTTACGTTGAAGTGCCTTCTGTAATCTGACGATACGATCTACCAACATGCCTTTATCCACTCCAGGATAGTCATTACCAGTTGCTATGGCAACAGTATGATCCTGAAATATAAAAAGAAAACATATACTTGTATAGATAAAGCTGTATCCTCTTTGAGTGATCCCCTGTGTACTGTTTCTCAGGTTGCAGCATTGCTAATGCTGCACATATCTTAAATGATCCTTGGGATATGGCGGTATGCGAGTGGTTTCATGGCTTCTGACTGCCAAACGAACAAAGATAATTGACTATAGACCTTATTCACGGTGCATCCATCCTACATTCGAAGCAGTGCAATCAAACCGAGGCTTGGATTCAAAATAGTCTGGTACCCGTTTCCTTTTTAGAATTGGTGTTATCTTTTCCAACGGGTATACAAGGAAGGTGACAAGATGGCAGTGAATATTAAAGGTGTATTAGGGACACCACAAACAAAGGGCTGGATAGCTCAGTTGGTAAAGCACTGTTGGTTCGAATCCCTCTCGAGTCACTTTTTCTTAGTTCACTTTAAATAATGCTTAAAGTTAGGAGGGCCTGACGCGTTTCGATCCTAGCAGGCTCTTTCTCAAGTGCTTAATTATTTTAGATATATCAGTTTTACAAGTAAAGTTTAGCGAAATTGTGTACAAAACAAAAACGTGCAAAACTGCTGCAAACTGATCATCAGCCAAAATAATGATCTGAAATTAATAAAATGCTTGGAGTTAGGAGGGCCTGACGCATTTCGATAAAGATCCTGCTAGGATGGATACGCGTCAGGCTCTCCAAGCTCCAAGCATGGAAAGTAGAATGTGAATGTGGACTTACGGGAGGGGCAGTATGTTCCTCAGGTTTAGAAGATGCAGCAGTGTTAACAGAGACCGACGACCCACTGGAATTGACCGCGCTAGGAGTAGAGCCTGGTAGAGTGTCTAAAGAGCCTGAGCTGCTGGTACGTGACCCGACGCTGAGGCTATCACGAGCAGGATTCTCAGGAGAGTCCAAGGATTCCAGACGTTTATGTGCTTGCTGTAACTGTCTCGTTAGATCCTACACAAGCCAAAATTGAATAATTATTTATTATTAATTAATTATAAGTTATTGCTTAAAGGTAATATCATATGTTGGTTTTTGTCAAAAAAATACAGATTCATGGGCAAAAATAACAAGGAAGATACAGTAACAGCCATCTGTGAAAATTTCAGTCCCATACGGTGCCCAGTTTTTCAGAAAACAGTGAAAAACGGGCACAGGATTTCCTGAGTCTTTTCTCTTTTATTTTTGATCTTTAAAAGATCAAAAATAATTTTGGTCACTGGTTTTACTCTATTCTTGATAAATACAGCATTACAGGCAGACATCTTTTAACGGTATGTTTCTACCACCACCATCTTTATACCCTGTAAGTAATAGGTAAATCTGTGGAGATATATGTTTCAGTATGCTACCAAAGTATGATACTACCTTTAATTAAATGTAAAAAACACTCAACCCTAATAGAGGGAGCCTGCCAGGCGAATTCTCTCTATGAGAGAACCTACTGGTAGGACTCGCCCAGTAGGGCATCCACATGACACGTGGTTGTGTCAGATGAATCGTTTTTTTTTTTGCTGAGATGGGTTGTGTGGCTGCCTGGGGGATGGCTTCAAGGCTTTACACTATTATCATCCCTGGTCATCGGACCCATTAACATCCATGAAACAATCTCAACTCCCTGGGGAGTATACCCCCCAACCGGCTACCTGCGAAGCGCACAAAGGCTAATCAAGCACACAAAGCGATCTCTACCCTCACAGGTACCCATTTACTCCTGGGTAAAGAGGAGCAATATGTGACAAAGTATCTTGCCCAAGGACGCAAGCACCACTAAACGCCTGGCTGGATTCGAACCCACAATCTGTAGATTGATCACAAGATCTTGAGCACGACACGCCAGACCACTAGGCCACAGCACCTGACATACCTTAGTATTTGCTGCATGTTTTCTCTTCAGTGTCTTGTTATCATCCCTTGCTTCATCTAATTGAATAGACAGTTGTTCTACAGCACGACTCTTCTCATTCAGTTTGGTGGTTAGCAAAGACGACTCCCGTTCACGAAACTGATGCTCTTGTTTCAATTCGGAGCTCTGTCAATCAAACAAATAACACATTAATATATACTCCGATCACAACTCACTGGAAGAGTTAAACGTAGGCCTTCTTCGAAATGGAGGAACAGGCTCAGGCTCAGGCTCCGTCATCTATATGCTGAAAATATAAGTTGTGATTTTTCATTTAAGCTGGAGCTCTGTTTTCCTTTTCAAACTAGAGAATCTACTTTCGAGCCGCATCAAAAAGCCTCTATTTTGATACCTGTAATTTTAGATATTTTTTTTTATATTTTGTGACGAATCAAATTATGAACAGACTGCAAGTGTTTTATCAAATTTACCAAAGTATGATAGTACAGCTGTGAGTTCCAAGACAAGGAGAAACACATTAAAGTAGTAACTCATTTTGTTTTATATCAATATTTTGCTTTCTGTTAACAATTTGTTTATGACAACAGCTGAAATTGTTACTTTTCTACTTGATTATCAATAATTGGCACAATGTCTATTGCAAGAACTTTGGGCGTGTGGAAAAATAATTTAATAATTATAACATTGGTATTACTTACCAACTGACTGTAGCTGTTTTGCAGTTCACCCAATTCTTGCTGCAGTTTTTGAAGTTCTGATTCAAGATGACTCGTCTTCAAACAAAATAGATCAGTAAAATGAAAATCAGTTTTATTTTGTGCACTCATAACAATTCTTTCTGACGGTGATTACCATCTACAATTTACATTTTCTGTAAAATTACCACCATCTCTTCATATAAAGCTTTACAATCATCAAATAACAACAAGGGGAACTGACTGGATTAATTCAAAGCCATTGAAAAGTGAACAAAGAAAAATTTACTAGAGCGGGATCCGAACCTTCGACCCCCGGAACACCGTACTGGCGCTCTTACATGAACCAACTGCGCTATCCAGCCGTATGTTGGTGGTGTCCCGAATAGTCAATTATCTTTGTTCGTTTGGTAGTCAGAAGCCATGAAAGCACTCACATACATTTGCAACCTGAGAAATGGTACATGAGGGATCACTCAAAGAGGGTAGGATTTAAATTGCATTATTCCTGCTTAAAACAATAAAGTACTATATCGACAAGGATATTTTGTGTCTCGAGCTAATTATTTCCTGGATTAAATATGAGAAAAAAAATGTTGAAAATGTTTGTCCAAGCTACTAGGCCCCTTGAGTGGGACCCTCATTAACATAAATCTTCCCAAATGTGTGACGTAAATCGAGGCAGCTGCAGCCGCGCGCGCGCGAGCCGGCACCCCATTCACCGGCCGGTCACATTGTATACATGCATGTCCACGAAGCCTAAAATCGTTCATCAAAAATCTTTATCTTAACTTAGTAAAATGTGACCCAACGAAGCTTCAAAGATTTTTACACACACCGCGCGTGTCGTAGTGCTGACTGACGGTTTTACGTTGGTCTGTGTGCGAGACGGATCACTGAACAGCAGCTTGCCGGGGGTCTGTGACTGTGCAAGTTAAGATGTTTCTTGAAAATAAGTACGACAAACAGGATGTACCGTACGCGTACCCATGCGCTTGTCTTGCACCCAGGCGTCATTTACGGGTCCAGACTATCTAGACCTTTGATAAATTTCCGCGCCTCGATCTGCGTCACGAACAGTGCCCTCAATTTCAGTCCCAGCAAATTCCCAAAAGGGGGAGGCAATTTTTGGGCGGCAAAAAATCATGAAAATGAAAAGTTCACTTGCACCAGTTTGGCTTTAATTCACATTTAATACATGAATGAATTGAATTTAATTTATTTATGAAATAAAATGCGATAGGCCCAGTTCAAGCAGCTTGTTTTCTTTAATCAATAAAATCAGGGATGAAATTTAGTGGTAGGTGACTTCTGACTGCCAAATAAACAAAGATAATTGACTATTAGGGACACCACCAAATAGGGCTGGATAGCTTAATTGGTAAGAGCACCGGTACAGTATTCTAAAGGTCGCTGGTTCAAATCCCGTATTTTGCTGTGTTCAATATAATCATCAAATAACCACATGACAGCTGTACCTTAGAGTGTAAGTCTGCATTCTCTGAGCTGAGACTGGTATTTTTACTTGTAATCTTCTCGGTGAATTGCAGAAGTTCACTTTCTTTTTGACGGGTCGTTTCTAGTTCCATTTCCAGGTCTGTTTGGTCGACTTTCTGTCCCGATACTTCTGATCGTAGCTGAATCTCCGTTTGCTTTAAACTAGCAAAACCAATGAGAATTGAGAGGATATCAGATATTAAGGCAGAATAATAGATTTACAGTCAAACGGTTTACGAAATGGAGGCTCAGGCTCCGTCTCAGGCTCCGGCTCCATTTTCATGGGTATCATATTTTAGCAGCAGTTCTGAAGTAGATTCTCTGGTTTGAAAAGGAAAACAGAGCTTCAGCTTTAATGAAAAACCACAAACTATATTTTCAGCATATGGATGACAGAGCTGGAGCCTGAGCCTGAGCCCGAGCCCGAGCCTGAGTCCGAGCCTGAGCCGTTGTTTTGTTTTATGTTCCAATACCTACAATTTGATC
Organism: Astropecten irregularis; assembly: GCA_963971285.1. Taxonomy (NCBI): domain Eukaryota; kingdom Metazoa; phylum Echinodermata; class Asteroidea; order Paxillosida; family Astropectinidae; genus Astropecten; species Astropecten irregularis. The sequence continues at coordinate 17,119,183 of OZ020254.1, read as the reverse complement.
TCACCTAATTTATGGATAAATACAGCATTTCAGCCGGAAATATTTGAACGGTATGTTTCTACTATCACCATCTTCATACTCTGAAGTTATAATGTAAATCAGTGAACATTTCTGTTTGGGTATGTTATCAATTTTGTACTGTAACTTTAAAAACTACACGCTTGTATAAGATTTGTGTAATACATTTTAAAGACAGACTTTTACAACTTACTCTTCAAGTTGATGAGCCAGGCTTTTCTTTTCCTCGAGCTGTTTGTTCAATCGACGATTCTCCTCTTTCTGAGAGTTGAGAAGTTCCTTGAATTTGGCCAGAATTGCCTCATTTTGGAGCCTCTCGTCCTCCAAGCATTTGTTCTGAATCACAATAATGGCATTTGAATATAAAATTTGTCTGTCTGTATCTTCAGGTAAATATCAATTTGTCAAATAGAAAATGAATTTACATTTTGCACATTACAGAAACGAGCCCAGACGACTGTAGTTTTTTTGCCAACCCCAGATTCTGGGGTTCTTTATTCTTGAGCGCCACGCTGTGTTTCCACTGAGACAATCCCCCTGAAGCAGATTACAGCCACATTGTCACTCCCAGCTGGTGTCATCAGGGTCCATGGTGTAATCATATCAGCACTGAAGCATGTTAGGAGTATGATAGCTTGTTAACCCTGTGTTCAGACTAGGTCTTGATTATCGAGATCAGTTAGGAGACGGCTAATCTTTTTTACTGCTGGCCGTTCACACTGTGTTTGAATGCCCCCGCTATATTTCCGGGCACAATTCACGGCTGTGTGGCTCTGTGCGTTAGGTCACCAAGTGTGGCACTGTAGCGCATGCGCACTTATGATGAAATCAGCTGTGCGATATCAATTACGAGCCTCTAACCGCAAAATTGTCCATGAACCCAACATGTTTGGATCCAATCCAAAATAACGGGTATCAAAATAGAGACTTTTGGCTGTCGTTCGGAAGTAGATTCTCTGGTTTGAAAAAGAAAACAAGAACTTCAGCTTCAATGAAAAACCACAACCTATATTTTCAGCATATGAGACGAAGCCGGAGCCAGAGCCGAGGTTTGAGAAAGACCCCTAGTCTGAATGCGGTGTTAGTGGTAAGGTACACTGGTTAGGTGCTGTTAACTAAGGAACCCATAATAGACTGCATGGGCTCCATTCTGTAATGAAAAACAGTAAGCATATTACTGAAATGCTAAGCGTCACCTTGACTTTAAGCGAATCCAGCTCAGCCATGTTATCAGTCAGATTCTTCTTGAGTGAATCAAGTTCCCTGAGTCGAGCCTGATGAACTTCAAGATGTTCTTTCTGTTCTTGTAGATTCTGCTCCAGCTCACTGTGTTTCACTTTTAGCTGTTTATCGAGGCTGTTGGACTTTACTTCCTCCGACGTCTGTATTAATCAACAGAGAATGGTCAAGGAATGATTACCGGTATACATATTTTTAACGAAGATTTGTGGAGACACCATGGAACTGTTTTCTAGAAGTGTGGTTCTGAAAAGAACCGGTGATAATGGTCTTGACATTCCGGCCAGAATCCCAAGCTCCACTGCATTCCTTTATAAGCAGTTATCTTCTCCTGTCCGGTACACTCTCTCCTTTTTTTGTTTTACAAATATTGCCAAACACAAGGCCCTAGAGGGACACTCAAAGGTGAGGGCTAAAGGAAAGGGGAGAGAAAAACAGAGCAATTAAGAAGATCTGTTTGCAAGAAAACTAGAGAGATTATATCCCGTAGGAAAACAGGATGAGGGTAGGGAATTCCAGAGTGACGCAGTGCGTGGGAAGAAACTTGAAGAATATCTTGAGATATTTGATTTGGGGACAGTAACATAGAAAGGATGGGAACTGCAAGAAAAGCGAGTTGTGCGACCAAATGACGGGTTAGGTCGTACAACCATTGAAAGACCATTGAAGCACATTCCATGGTAATATCTGTAAAAAAAGGCTCAGTGAAGCAACTGAGCGCCGATGAGATAAAAGTTCCAGGGACGATGCTAGGTCTTCACCAATTAAGTATACTGGCCGGAATGTTGAGACAACTTTCCACCGGTTCTTTTCAGAACCACACTTATAGAAAATGAGTTTCATGGAGTCTCAGCAAACCTTCCTTGTTTGTTACCTCCACCATGCAAAGCTTCAAATCCTACTTATACACATTTGGGCAAGCAAATGCTAATAATCAAGTACATGTAATGAACATAATTCATATCAGTTATTATGAAATGTGACCAAAACATTTTTTGAGTCTCTGTCCTTCATTCCCATTTAAAATATTATAAATATTAACAATATAATGCTACATTTATGAATGCAATCTTACTTGGTATGTTTTGATCATTTCTTGGCAGTTTTTCCGTATTTGTTCCGTTTCTTCCTTGGCCTCTGTCAATCTTTGCTCTGTCTTGCTGAGTTTCACTTTGGTCTCCTGTTAATATGAGAATCAGAGATTATCACACCAATGTGAAAATGAACTCTTGGATGCTCTTAAAGGTAGTATCATGACAGAACAGCTGCGGTCTGTTCATAATTTGATTTGTCATGGAATAAAAACAAAAAATCTGTGAAATTTTCAGCTCAATTGATCATTGGAAACACTAGATAACAACGAAAAACAGTTGCAATTGTTAACGGTAATATCATACTTTGGTTTTTGTCAAAGAATTTGAGATTCATGTGCAAAAATATCCAAGGAAGATACAGTAACAGGCATCTGTGAAAATTCGAACATCTGTGAAAATTCCAGTCCCATACGGTGCCTACTTTTTGAGAAAATAGTGAAAAAAACCGCCACAGTAAGTCTTTTCTCTTTTCTTTTTGATCTTTAAAAGATCAAAAACAATTTTGGTCACTTGTTTTACTCTTTTCTGGATAAATACATCATTTCATGCAGAAAATGTTAACGGTATGTTTCTACCATCACCATCTTTATACCCTGTAAGTAATATGTAAATCTGTGAAGATTTCTGTGTTGGTTTCCTACCAAAGTATGTTAGTACCTTTAAAGCAAATATTTAAACATCACGTTAATGTTAATATCCACCTAATGTGCAGCAAAAAATAACATACCATGAATGATTATTGGGAACTTTGCCTATTTTCTTTGCATTGATGAATGATGAGGCTTTGTGAGGTCTTTCATTGTTATGCATAACCAGTAAGACTTAACGGTAATATCATTCTTTGGTTTTTGTCAAAGAAATGCAGATTAACGGACAAAAATATCAAGAAAGATACAGTAACAGTCATCTGTGAAATTACCACTTCCATACGGTGCCCGCTTTGTTAGCAAACAGTGAAAAACGCTGACGGTATTTTCAAATTGATTGACAGGAGTTTTGATCTCCCTGTGGTTGACAGAGAGATGACATGTGTTTGGTCTTACCTTGTGAGCGTCCAGTTCCGTCTTGAGTTTGTTCTGAGCCCATTTGACTTTGATTCCCTGTGAGCTGACCTCCTCTTTCAACTGATCAATCTCCTTCTGCAAATACGACGCTTCCGTGTCCTGATCAAGTCAACCAACAAACAGACATTCTATGAGAATTCACACTGTGTAATATGAGGAAACCTTTACACAACAAAGTGAACAGACTACAAAAGACATGTGTTATGCAATCTCAAGATTGCTTGGAGTTAGGAGGGCCTAACGCGTTTCGATCCTAGCGGGATCTTAAGCAGGATTCGCCCGGGAAGCATCTACAGCAGTTTGCCTCATGGCATGAGAATATTTATGATTGCTTTGTTATTTTCATTGGAATACATTGAATAGAGGTACTGTCTGGAACAAGAGGTTCAATGAACCTTTATTGTTCCAACAAATCGCTCATTGTGGTACATTTATCCATTGATTTGCATTTTAATAGATCAGCATTTTTAAGCAGACTGAAATCTGTGAGTTCCGAACACAGCTGCTTTCATTGAGTACAGACCGCCTGGAATTCAGGATATTGTGCAGCAGTATTCAACCATTGTCTGCTGGCTTTGTTTACTGCCGAGCTCCCTGCACATATAGCCTGGCCAAATGACATCTACTTGACCGGTGGCTGATAATGAGGTCGGTACAAGCAAAGTTAAACAAAAACCCATGCTGAAGGGGTTAGCAACTACACAGTAGTGTATAGGGCTCTGCGCTATAAGAGCTATTTATAGAATACGCCCTCAAGTGAAAGCTATAGTTACCCAGATGTTCGGACAACGTTGTACAACGTTTACACGTATGGTGTAAGGCCCTACGAGAACGTACTCTGAATATTTGCTGCAAATTTCATATGTAAAATGTTGCAAGAATTGGAAATGTCTAAATTTGCACCAGGAACATCACTTTTCGTGAAATGTATTTTTATGAATGGTTGAGTTGACGCCATTTTCTAAGCCATCATATGAGGCTTGTTTGTCTGAACATTCGGGTAGTCAAGGCAAGTGGTTACTATGATTGTGACATCACGAGTGCAGAGCCCTATTGGAGCAATCAAAACATATCACAACTTTCAAGCAATAATGTACCTTTGATGCTGCAGTGTGTTTTAACTTGGACCAGTCTTTCTTGGTGTCGTGCAGCTGTGTCTTCAGCGACTCCACGGTGAGGCTTAGTTCTTTGCAATTCTTTCCCAGTGCTTCCCGTAATTTCTTCTGGTCCAAGACTTCCTTCTCGCTCTTGGCATATTTGATGACAATGGATTCTTTCTCCTTGATGGCGTCCTCGTACATGGATTTTACCTAGTGACGTAAGTACAGGAAAACATAGAATATAAGAATACAACCTCCAATGCTATCATCCTCATCATAATTACTATTATTATTATTATATTATTTATTCGGCCATCATCAAGACAAATACACAGAATACATTACAATGAACAGAAATAAGTTAACATAAGTGCCCATGGGCGTGACAGGGGACAGAACGAAGACTAAAGCATGATAAGCTGGCCAGGGTAAGCAAAAGTGTACTGTTATTTTTTTAAAGATTCTTTTATAATGGGAGACTTCTGAGACGTCGACTGAAGTCTCATTTTGCTATCTCTGAGCATGCGCGCGCAATTGTGAGCATGCGCGCGTTGTTGTGCGTGTGCGTGCGCTGTTGACTTGAAGACCGATGCAAAAGCGAGGAAATAATGTTATTACCTGATCAACCCTAAGGATCATTTCCTGTTGCAGTTTTGTTATCGCTTTCTTGGCTGCTGTATCGTGGGCAATCTGACGTTCTTTACTTGCTGACAATTCCACCTTTTGCTGTTCAATAAGTAACTCAAGCTGAAATGAAAGAATGAATAAAAATGTTTAAAATGATAAAAATAACTTCAAAGCATGGCTTTGTCTCCAGAAATTCTTCACAAGATCATGTTTAAAGGTACTATCATACTTTGGTAGCATACCGAAACAGAAATCTTCACAGATTTACATACTGTATAACTTACAGGGTATAAAGATGGTGATGGCAGAAACATACCGTTACAATTATTCTGCCTGAAATGCTGTATTTATCCAGAAAAGAGTAAAACCAGTGACCAAAATATTTTCTGATCTTTTAAAGATCACAAATAAAAGAGAAAAGATTTAAGAAATAGGGCCCGGGTTTTTCACTGTTTTCTCAAAAAGTGGGCACCGTATGGGACTGAAATTTTCACAGATGACTGTTACTGTATCTTCCTTGATTTTTGTGGCCATGAATCTGTTTTTCTTTGACAAAAACCAAAGTATGATATCACCTTTAATGACAATTGCAACAAGTGATCGCCTACCTCTTTTATCCTTAGGATAGGTATGCTCTGAACTGACTCAACTTGCTTCATTTGTGTTTGTAAGGCTTGTTTTTCTTGCTCCAGGTCAGTTACTTGCTGCTGTTGACTGGACAGATGATCCTTCATACTGCAATCAAAGAGAAACCAGATATTGTCGGTTGAAAACAGAAAGTACAGCTTTTCCTTTCTACAGGGGGACTGGATCATAAACCATGCATTACCACACAAACCACACTCTGGTATATTAGCGAGCTTTAGATTGGTGTGAACGTGGACCTCGTTCACGTCGACCACAATGTCGTACTGAACGTCTTAACTATACTTTGTGCGTTCTCGACTCACTGGGACAATGTTGGTGATGACGTGACGCATGCGCAAAGACTCTGCATGACGCAATCACGTATCAGTCGACGTAGTCAACGTGAAAATCTAAAGCTCCCTATTGTGGTATTCAGGACACCACCGTTACCACAGGGAAATCACATGTGTGGTAAACTGTGGTATGCAGGAGGGTTAAAATTAGGGTTAGGGTTAATCAAGGCAAAGCAGCCTATTGACTGACCTTCTCATCTCCTCGTGGAGGTTATCCACTTTTCTCTGTAACTCTTCACATTGGACTTTCATGATCTTGAACTTGGGAAGTTCCTCTAGAAGTTGTGCTCCCTTGAGTAATCCATTGATGGGATCCACTGAGGAGATTAAAATGCATAGCCACATTTAGTCACATAACGTTTCCGCACTACAAACCGTTCAAAGGTAATTTCATACTTTGGTTCTTGTCAAAGAAATGCAGATTCATGGGCAAAAATATCAAGGAAGACAAAGTAACAGTCATCTGTGAAATTTCCAGCCCCATACGATGCCCACTTTTAGAGAAATAATGAAAAATTCTCACGGTATTTTCAAATGTATATACAGGAGTTTTGATCTTACTCCGAGATCAAAACTGTGTTTGGTCTTTTGGTTGTGCCCTTTTCGGGATGAATACAGCATTTCAGGCAGAATAATTTAAACGTTATGTTTCAAACATTATGTCCTGTCAGTTATGCTAGCTAAATCTGTGAAATTTCTGCTTTGGTATGCTACCAAAGTATGATATTACCTTTAAGTTTAAGGCATCAGCTTTATCCTATGTACCAAGAAAACTGCCGATAAACTGTATATAGACAGTACCACTCCCGTACCAGGAACCATTGTCATTGTTATGATGTCATCCCTTTTACATTGTACGTTAAGTATATGAACAGTGTATATCAGTCACCCAAGACATCATTTTTATTTTGGCTGCTTTCCAAGTCAAAATCTGAAACAAACAGGTCTGTACTTTAAAATAGGCCCTAATCATCCACATCCTATAGAGGGTGTGCAGTCACGTGATCAGGACGCCATTTTGGACGGCAACGCTGTACACATGTATAATGCACGTACGTACAGTGTATGTAACCCACATGCATGTGTTCGCGTAGCTTGCAAATCAACCGGACGCGTACGCAGACGCAGAAGTGCGTGCATGTAATGATGCTGTCTAGTACGTTCGCCTGCGCGCATACGCGACGTGCGTGCGTACGCGTGCCGTCCAAAATGGCCGATAAGCTTTCAAGTGACGTCACGTGCACGCTCTCTATAGGCTACAAACGAACAGATGAACAATGCAGTGGGGATGATTTGATTACCTTCTGTACAATTCAATGGTGTCAAGAGTTCATCCAGCTCAGCATCTAACTGCGACAGCAAATCATCATCCTGCTCATCATCCGGCAGTGAAGATGCAACTTCTCCTCTAGAAATTGTCTCATCGCTCCTCCCAAATGACGAACAGTCCTCCACTTCCGCTTTATTAGACAGCTCCCTGTCTTTCTCTGTTCTCAGAACAGTTTCTGTTTCATCAGATAACACCTTGGAACACTCTGCTGTGTGAATACTACCAAGAAGGCTGGATTCATTCATTTTGTCGGCATTATCACTTTTTCCAGAATCCTCGTGAAGACTTTTAGAAATTGAGAGTAAAATTGCTTCGGGTGAACTGCAATTTTCTACGGTGGGTAAGCTGGAAGTTGATGACGCCGTTAAAGAAGCGGTTGAAGTTGCAGTTTCATCTTCTAAACTATCCGAGGTTATTTTATCATCTTTGAATTGTTGTTGAGTTTCGGATTGCTGCCGCAGTGGTACATCATTGATACATGCAGTTCTGGAATGATTAGATTCGTGTTGATTTTTAGCACTTGTGTTGATGTTGGCGACAGATGGTTCTTGTGAGGCATCGTGACAACTTTGGGATGTTTCTTGAGAACCTATGGATGGCACATCATCAGGTGGAACACTGGTACCCGTGTCGCCGACTACATTTTCCAGTCGTATACAGGAAGTATCATCAGTAGATGCATTGTTCGTGCAGTGCGCATCTCCACCACCTTGCATATCTATATTCTTCCGCTCAACACCATCATTCTGGGTTGTATTATCACTCTGACAGGAGTTCTCTAAATGTTCAGCACCATCAAGTCTGACATCCATCGTGTGTTTCTTCTTAACATCATCTTCTGTAACCTCTACGTCGGATTGATCTGGAGTCTTCTGGAGTTCATCTTTACTTGATGACTCGTTGACTGGAGTCGGTGGTGCTTCTTCCATGGTGCTTCAGGTTACAGTAAATGTTCGTGTAACAGACGTAGGTCTCACAACAACAATCTGTTATAAAAAAGAACAAGTCCAAGAACTTCTCAGTGTTTTTCATACATAAACCCGAGTAGTTGAATACCTTCCAAAATGGCTGCCACGGCGGCGTGATCGTCCTGGTTTTGATAGTAAAACATTGATTTTCATCACATGAAATGACCGCGAGTACTACAATGCTCTGCATTTCATCCCTGGCATTTTAACAAGAGGGGGAACGGTTTTCAAGCCGATCTGTGATGTCTTTGTTGTCATTTGTGTACAATTGCAGACTAACCCGCCACGCACACGTCTCTCCCTATTTGAAACCGTGTACAAAATGTTGCTCTTAATTAACTGCCCATGTATGTTTATATATGCACAGGGATTTTGAGTTTTGAGTGGCGGGATATTCTGCAATTAATCATCATTTGGGGTCATTTTCCGTACAAATTTGATTTTTGTGTGCACAAAATCTCAAAAGATATCTTTTCTGGGGCTATAGTATGACCGTTGAGTCTCAAAATTATAAAAGCTTCCTCATTACTTGGTCTAGACTCAGTCCAAGTTGGTTACGGACCAACATGTTGTTAGGCAGGGTAGAAAGAATTCCACTGACGGCCATGACGGAAACAGGGCTGTTTCCTCCAAGAGTTAACTTATTTGATGCAAGTCATGATGAACTTCAACCTCAGGAGTGAAAACTGGTGTAGCTTATCTACAAAGTGAGATTTTCAGGGTTTTTTGACCTACAATTATACACTTCCAATGCAGCAGTAGCCATTTTTAACAAAACGCCCTCTGTTGGTCCCTAGGTTTGTGCACAAGTGATGGCCGTCAGTGGAATTCTTTCCGGCAGGGTATTTTGTCTGCACCGCCATTACCATTCTTCCTGCAAACGCTTTTGTGCCACGTTACTCATTACTCTTTACTCTGACTGAGTCTGATTGGACAATGTTCATTACCGGTATGTAAAACAACATTTAGAGAAAGAATGCTGGCATGAAGTATTGAGAATTGACCAATCAGAAAAATGACAGTGTCGGTAAAATTGCAAAAAACACTTCGGCCTCCTAGTCCTACATTACCACCGCCCGCGCCCACCGGCCCAAGTTCAGTTGCTGTTTTAAACCCGTATTACAATATGGAAGGACTTATCTTTCGCCAATACAGGTATCAAAGTGAAATCTATCCAAACTGAAAATGAATAACACATATAAAAGTCAGCAAATTAGCAGCATTTTCACCTTTTAAAATCGACCCTTCTGTGACAGTCATCTCTTCCAAATGTTTCATACTTCATTCAGAATCGCCTCAGCAATAATATAACACTAGTCAGTATTGGTCTGGTACCTGTTGTCTTGCAAGTAAATACCATGTTATTTTGTATTATAACTCCGTGTTCACTGAAGGTACCATACTTAAAATCCACGACGACTGTGGTCTGTTACCTGCACTTCATATGTGATAGCTTAACGTTACAGAGAGCAGGTTATCGATGTACCAGACTATTATTAAATCAGCTAGCTGTCACGTGATCCCAATTGAAAGGGAAATTCCCAGTCGGTTTTTGAGGTGTGTTGTTGTTTTGGTCTTGGGCCAATTTCATAGAACATTATTTGCTTATAAATACAAAAAACCTTGGTATTTTGGTAAATAAAATCAGGGGTCAATTTCATAGAGCTGCTTAAGAAGAACAAATTGCATAAGCATGAAAAGTCTTCCTTGATCAAACAGGATCAAACCAAATGTTCATGTGAACTTCACTGCTTTTGACTTGTATTCGGCTATTGTTTGCTGAGCATTACATTCACAAGTTTTGGCCGGCATAGGCCTACTGATTATATTTACCAAGATTTTTGGTGCTTACACAAATTTTGGTGATTAAGCAGCTATATGAAATTGACCCCAGTATGCTCGCCTTAACTCCTTGTGAATGTGTTATGCTCAGCAAAAAATTGCTAAATTAGACAAAAGCAGTAAACATCACATGAATATTAATTGGTAATCCTGTTTGATCAAGGAAGACTTTTCAAGCTCAAGTAAATTTAGCGCTCATTCTTCAAAAAAAGTACAGTGCAGTTGCTTGAGCAACACAGGTTTTCTTTTAGATTTTTAGCGCCACAGCTAAAAATGCTTGGGGGGGGGGGGGGGGGTGCGGGGTTAGTGATGGTCGGGAACACTGAACAGTGACACTGAACAGTTTTGAACAGTTTTAATAGACGTCAATCATAATGAATGTGCTGTTACAAATATATTTTCTTTTATTTGAATTCACCTGTTGAACTAATTAACAGATTTAATTGGTGCTGTTAAGTATTTTAGTCCATAAATTAAAACATTTGAATATTAAAAGAACCAGTCTGGCTAACACAAAACTACCTTAAATGTAGTATATCATACTTTGGTAAAACACCAAAACAGAAATGTTCACAGATTTACGTATAACTTACAGGGTATGAAGATGGTGGTGGTAGAAACCTACCGTTAAAATTGTTCTGCCTGAAATGGTGTATTTATCCAGAAATTAGTAAAACAACGACCAAAAATCTTTTTGATCTTTTAAAAGATGAAAGATATAAGAGAAAAGACTTAAGAAATACCATGGCTGTTTTTCAATGTTTTCTCAAAAAGTGGGCACCGTATGGGACTGAAATTTTCACAGATGACTGTTACTGTATCTGTCTTGATATTTATGCCCATGAATCTGTATTTCTTTGATAAAAACCAAAGTATGATATTACCTTTAAGTGCACATTATATTGGTTTATTGATCAATGATCAGCACACTGATTACTGCATGAAAGTGTACCTGTACATCTAAAGCTTTTAAAGGTACAATACAGGATTGGTAACATACCCAAACAGAAATGTCACAGATTTATGTATAACTTTCAGGCAGTTTGAAGAAACATACCGTTAAAATATTTCCCCCTGAAATGGTGTATTTTATATCCAGAAAGAGTAAAACCAAACACCCAAAACATTTTTGATCTAGGCAAGATAAAAAAATCCTTTATATTTTATAAGAAAAATTGAGTCAGGTTTTCGCTATTTTGTCGGGACTCAGATGTCCGATTGAGCTCAAATTTTCACATGCTTATTATTACATGTACATGCTGGATTGGACAAAGTGCGAGTTCTGGTCTGTGACCTTTACCAATCATGTATTGTACCTTTAAACCCCCAAATTAAAGAAAATTATGTGTCCACTTCATGTTCAATGTTAATGGGAGACTTTTGAGAACCTGTCTTCATGTCAACAGAGCACGCGCATGCTCACAATTGGGTGCGCTGTTGACTTGAAGCCCGGTTCTCAAAAGTCTGCCACTGTGATCCAACTCTACAATTAAGGCCACATTCTAAAAACATTCTGTATTAAAATAGAATTAGTAAATGTGTAAGAAGGCTTTCAGAACAGTCTAAGAACTAAGACTGCCAGACTATAGGACTGAAACGTCGGGCCCTTCTAACTCTAAGCATTTTACAGTGCAGGTCATTATTATGGATATAGCCATTTATTACTAGTATTAAGTTTTTAAAGAATTTTTTTGTACAAAGTAGAAACATTAACACTTCTATGGTATACTTCAATTTAAAATATAAAAGTCTCTGAAAAGTGAACAAATTGACTGGAGCGGGATTCGAACCAGTGACCAAAGGAATACTAACTGAAATATCCAGTCAGTTTTCTTTGTGGTTATTTGATGATTAAAAATTATTATGTAAGTGACATATGGTTTTGAGCACATCTCTTACTTGGTAGTATTTTCAGGCACGCAACTTGGCACAAAAAAATGAGGAAATTCCAATCTTTACCATACTTTTTTACAGTCTTTTTCACTTTTCAATGGCATAAGAGTAAAGTAAAAAAATGAGGAAATCAGCTGATCCGATTTAGCTTTCGATACAAATCCTGCTAGGATCGAAACACGTCATGGCCCTCCTAACTCCAAACAATTGATAATAAAATAAGTATTGAACTTTGGGAAATCAATTTCAATTTCTTTCAAGTTTAGTATTTTCATTATAACCTTCATCATTCAAAAAAACAATCGTTCAAAGGTACTATCATACTTTGGTAGCATACCGAAACAGAAGTCTTCACAGATATACCTATAGGCTATAGAGTACACTATCCTGATGGCCGAAACATACTGTTACAATTTTCTGCCCGAAATGCTATATTTATCCAGAAAAGAGTAAAACCAATTGACCAAAAACAATTTTGATCTTTGAAAGATAAAAAAACCTGTGAAAAGATTGTTAAATACAATAAAGCATTTTTCACTACAAAAAAATGGGCACTGTATAGGACTGGAAATTTCACAACTGTATATCTTTCTTGATATTTTTGCCCACAAATCTGCATTTCTTTCACAAGAACCAAAGTATGATATCACCTTTAAAATTGAAAGGAAATTTGGATTGAAAAATTTCTCTCCGGGCTAACAGATTTTAAAAAGTACTACTGCCTAGAGTCGTTAAGGAGTTTATAAAACTCATTTCAACAAATAAAACATATACAAACACAATTTCAGGTATCAGAAGAAGTTTACATGCTAAAATGCTGGCAAAAAAAACACCAGGTAGATAATATACTGGCCAATACAGTGTATGGAATGTGGAATAATATCATGATCTATATAACAAACTAATTTTTAAAAAAGTAAACAGTGGTCTTTGGTTCAGTTCCTATCGCTAAGAATTTAAATTTCCACAAAGGAAGTACTTTTTGCCCGTTTTTCTGAAAACATGCAATTATATAAATTGCTAAATGGTTTTACACTTGTTTAAAGAGGTATACTAAAAAGATGTAATATTGACACATTATGAACGCAGCTATACATGCATGCAGGGTTATGATAAAATACAATGATGGATATGCTATAATATGATGAGAATATTAATATAAATGGCTAAGTGATAATTTGTTTACTTATGAAATGGACGCTGGCCAATAAATAGACCGTATGTGCAGTAAGCCCCTCCCACTGCACATGTGGGCAATGAACACGCGTTTCTCTCCAATGTCACACTGCACGTTTCTGTCCCGCGTGCTACATACGCGCGCGTACATTTGTCGGACTTTAGTGAACGTGTGTCGGACATAAGCAATGACTGTGATTGGTCAGAAACAAATTGGGCGGGGCTTAATGGATCGGTCTATCCAATGGGAGACTTTGGAGAATTGGTCTTCAAGTCAACAGCCCACGCGTACGCAATTGTGAGCATGCACGCGTTGTTTTGCCCGTGCGTACTCGTGCGTGCGCTGTTGACTTGAAGACCAATTCTCCAAAGTCTCCCATTCGGATGCACTTCTGCAAGTACATAAATTAAAGGCAAAAACACATCATATATTGCTACAATGACATTCATCGATGCCTGACAATATTATACCTTGCAAGCTAATATTCTTCATTAATTACATTGATTGCTTAATATTCTAATTAAAAATACACTTAACAGAGGTCATGGGTTAATAATATTAATTGAGGTGAAAGCATATACATTTCATTTCATAATTTTGGAAAATAATTCATAATTTGTGCAATGCTAAGAAACCTGATGAAACTCTTACATGCAATTTAAAAAGAAACACTAATAAAAAGCACTGTCATGCGACACTATTGTAAAATTCTCCTCGCAAATAAGTTAACAATTTGAAAAGTGAACAAAGAAAAATTTACTGGAGCGGGATTTGAACCAGCGACCTCCGGAATACCGTACCAGAAGGTCGCTGATTCAAATCCCACTCAAGTAAATTTTCTTTGCTCACTTTTCAATGACTTGCAATTAATTCAGTCAGTTTCATTTGTGGTGATTTGATGATTATAACAATTACTTAAAAAAAAACACTTTTCATTAAAAATGGCAGAAACAGTAAAATCAAAAATGGAGAAAAAAACAAAGAAAATAAAAGAAATAAGACAACCAATGGGGGAGCAACTCCAGTTTCTTGCTATTGCCTTGACAACAAATATCTCTGGTTGTCATAGTAACCCATAATATATCATAAGAATGTACTATGCTATCTTCTGTAGAATTAGGACATGGGGCCAGTTTCACAACGCTGCTTAGCACAACATTTCCTAAGCATGACATTTCTGTCTTGATAAAAACATGGTTTACGACAACCAAATTTCCGTGTGTTGTATATCGCTTGTGATTGTTCTTTGGCTGTTGTTCGCTGACCATGAATATCAAATGGAATTTTTAACAGTGTTTTGTTTTATTGAACAAGACATGTTAGTGCTAAGCAATTTTTTTGTGCTTAGCAGCTCCATGAAATTGGCCCCTGGGTATAGTGACAAAGTGAAACATCATGACTAGATCTAATACTCTTTGGTCTAATGTGAAATACTCTTCAGATATTCTTTAATAGTAATAATCTAAAGCTATCATTCAATTTCAAAGCACTCAAATGACTATCAAATAAACAATTATAACGTCCAAATAACATCCCATAAAGCACAAAACTGCAAACATAACTTTCGATTCAATTAAGGACATACTAATTTGTAAATTACATCACGGCAATTCTTTGAAGTAGATTCCAAAGGTTAATAAAACTTTATAAGACACAATAATTTTTCTTTAAAAAAACAACAACATGTTATTTTATTGATTATATAATTAAGTAGATTTTAATCATAACATTAGTGAACCAATTGGAGTTCCAAATCATCGATGTTTATACAACTGAACTATTTAAGTATAGTGCCACAACGAATGAGATCGTACAATTTTTGAGAACTAAACAAAGCATTTTGAGTCTAAGTAGGCAAGTCATTGTGCAAACTACTAATGAATTGCACACCCAATGCTCATTATATAAACACTGCTACTACTTCTGAGTTATAGGTACTGTCATACTTTGGTAGCATACAGAAACGGAAATCTTCACAGATTTACACGTACCTATAACTTACAGGGTATGAAGATGGGGGAAGGTCAGATGATAGAAACATACTGTTAACATTTTTTCTGCGTGAAATGCTGTATTTGTTCAGAAAAGACTAAAGCTGGAGCCCATTTCATAGAGCTGCTTAAGGACAAAATTTGCTAAGCATGAAAAGTCTTTCTTGATCAAACAAGTATTACCAACCAAATGTTCATGTGATGTTTACTGACTTGTATTCAGCCATTGTTTGCTGAGCATAACATTCACAAGGATTTTGGGCTGGCAAACTGATTTTAAAATAACGATCGATTTTCCGTTTAGCTATGGATTTGGGCTTTAGCGTTAATCGCAAAGTGTTAGTGAAATTGGACCCAGGGCTGCCATGTGGAAGCTAAACAAACGCGCCCCATGTAAATTAGTTTGGTAACATTATGCTGCATTTTAAAACTGAAACCTTCAAATAAACCTTCATGCCAGTCTTTTATTTACACTTAAAAATATGATTTTAGCACACGCCGTTGGTTGATTTTCCTTCCTGAGTTTTAGTTCCCGGTTGAGGCTCGAAGGTTTCTTCACCATTCAAGTCATCGGCAACAGACTGAGCTAAAAGAGACTCTTCTTCTATACTTTGGGAGGTGTGGTCACTATTTCTGTGGGGAGACCTTGAACTAATGAAATGGACGGATGTCTGCTGCCCTCTGGAGGGAGAAGATGGAGAGCTTGAGTGGCCGACAGGTTCTGGTGGACTGCTGGAACTTTGTTTTGGATCTGAACTGATCAGACGCGTGTAAGCATTTGAGGATTCATTTAATGCAAAGTCTTTTGGAGGGACTTTATGTCCTGACGGAGAAATACTTGTAGGTAGGCATTCCTGAGAATCCTGTCTGTTATTAGGCGTACCCTGCGTGTGGAACCGTTTCCCTTGATTGGGTAGAGTATCATCTAAAGTCTCCAAACCTGCGATCCGTTCAAGTTCCACATTTGAGATTGCACTGCCGTGAAGGTGCTGAGGAATGGAACTGAAGGAGCCTTGCTCCGAAGCGGCCCGGTGACTTGCCGGGTGAATTGTGAAGTTCCAGTCGCGTTTCAACGTGAATCCGATCCATATAAACAACCAAAAAGCCATGTATATGGTGTCAAATATCATGCAACCGAGAAGTCTTGCATCCTTGGATACTTGGTACACACCGAGATATTCTATGGTCAACGGCACTTTACACGCTATGAATAAACACATGGCTAATGCAGCAGCAATATTAGCAATATATCCGTTACATTTCAGAGGAAAGCTAGTGGGATTAACTCGGATGCCCGTTCTTGCAGCTTTCTGTTTATACTGTGCTTCTTTCAGACGGCTATATCCATACATATAAGTAATAACGGCAGAGAAAAACACCGTTATATTATTAATGAGATACACAGCCACTAAACCAGTCGGCTTTGAGAATACCGGATCCGCTGTCAAACCATAGGTGAACCACCCGTACCAGTGAAGTTTGTACAATAACGAGAATCCGATAAACCCGAGCGCGTACTGAATGGCGTTCAGCATCAACTGCATGCTGAAAATGAACGCAAAACCCTTATGGCAATACCAGAATACATCGGCATAGCGGACCCCATAGAAAAACAACGGAATGATGTAGTTGATGTAGTTGAGAGTGACCATGTAGACTTTGAATGGATCGATAGTCGGGATGATTTTGGAGTTGGTCTGGTTCATACCGTACGGGAAATAAGAGCCTGAATTATTATGCATGGAGTTAGCCAACTTTTGAAATTCCTCCATAGTGGTGACTCCAACGAGTACCTCAGATCGCCATATCGCATCTGTGAAGAACACACAAAATAAACATCATCAGTTACGTGCCTCATTAAGATTGCATGCCAATTGACAGGAGCGGGATTCGAACCGGTGACCTCCTGAATACCGTACAAGCGCTCTACCAACTGAGCCATCCAGCCTTACGTTGGTGGTGACCCTAATAGTCAATTATCTTTGTCAGAAGCCATAAAACCACGCACACACCGCCATACCCATCAGTAGGGTATTCAGGAGGTCGCCGGGTCGAATCCCGCTCCAGTCAATTTTTCTTTATTCACTTTTCAATGACTTTAGTCAGTTTCCCTTGTGGTTATTTGATGATTAAGATTGCATGCGTTTGATCTTTATGGAATATGAGGCCGTATCCCAATTGTCTTGCTGCAGCTGCTGACTACAGTCGTGGCTGCAACTGTGTCTTCGAACTGGATTCAGCCAGTAGAATTTGGACGCGCCCTCAATAGACGAGTTGAATCCAGGGGCTGATTTTACTAACGCTTTGCTAAAGCCCAAATCCATCACTTTACGGAAAACTGCTACGCAGAGTAGCGATCAATCTTCCGTTCAGCGATGGATTTTGGGCTTGAGTGATGATCGCAAGTATATCCACTGGCACGTGATGGTGAATTGACCAATTGGGATTCGGCTATAGGTCATGAATATTCATGAAGTATATAACAGATAATAGCCCCTTATTAAAATATTGTACTTACCGGAGGTTAATAGGCCATACTGTATGGCTCTAGCTTGAAGGAACATCAATGGCAGTAACAGGCAAAATGCAGAGATAAAATGTAGAGTAGCTCCGACAGGTCCAAGATGTTTGGTGACTTTACGGATAGCCTGAAAGTACTTGACAATCTTCCGATTTGTGGTCAGACTGGAACTATAACTTAAGAACAAAAAAAAGGAACACACATTCAGATAAAATTCATCTTTTTTGTCAGGAAGAAGAAGATAATTGTCTTGTGATGTATCAGTAGTCCAGATAAATGCTTACTTTTCTTAAAGGTAATATCATACTTTTGAATTTTGTCTAAGAAATGCAGATTCATGGGCACAAATATCCAGAAGGATACAGTAACAATCATCTGTGAAATTTCCAGTCCAATACGGTGTCCACTTTTTGAAAAAAGAAGAAGAAGTATTTTCAAATCTATTCACAGGAGTTTTGATCTCTCTGAGATCAAGCCTGTTTTTGGTCTTTGGTTTTTCTGGATAAATACAGCATTCAGGCAGAAACATTGCAACTGTAAACAGTAAAATCTGACTATTTCAGACTAAATACTTTAGGCACGTTCACACACTAAAAAAGCGCGACTATTTGGGTCGCGATTTGCAGGGCGACCCAAATAGTCGCGCTTATTTGTGTGTGGAAAATTGCACTAATAGTGCATCTTTTTGCAAATAGTCGCGATTATTTGCTGTGTGAACGGTGCACAAAAACATACCGGTTTTTCATATCCCATCATGCAAGGCGGGCCCGTGCGCTTCACTGCGTATGTGCAGTTTGATAGAATCGTACCGGTACGATTTGGGTCGCGCTTTTTTGGCTGTGTGGACACGACAAAAAGCGAGACTATTTGGGTCGCGATTTTTATGCAAAAGCTTGCCCCGAATCATCACATGATATAGCAACAGTTGACATCTTTAGTCTTGGAAATACAAACTGGGGTGTTGTGCAATTAAAGAAGTCTGAGTAGGCTTAGGCTCAGGCTCTGTCATCCATATGCTAAAAATATAGGTTGTGGTTTATCATTGAAGCTGAAGCTCTGTTTTCTTTCTCAAACCAGAGTATCGACATCCAAACAGCAGCCAAAAGCCTCTATAGCAGAGCCAGAGCTGGAGCCGGAGCCGGAGCCGAAGCCGGAGCCGGAGCCGGAGCCGGAGCCGGAGCCGGAGCCGGAGCCGGAGCCGGAGCCGGAGCCGGAGCCGGAGCCAGAGCCGGAGCCAGAGCCAGAGCCGAGGTTTTTAAAATGCCTAAGGAATTACCTTTTGTTTCTATTATTGTTATCTTTGAGAAGTCCTAGCTTGCCCTGGTCATTAGCTCGATTTCCAACCTTGAAGATTTGTGTCGGGATGAAGAGGATTATCAGCAGGAATGCTGACAACATCAGTAAAATATACAGATTCAGTTCAGCATTTGGCCTTCCTGCAAAATAATAATATCATATTGAAGATGAAAGCTTTGTAATCTGTCCTACACAAAAGAAATTATCCTTTACAATACACCAATCCAGTAGGCCACACCCATTATATCCACAGCCAAGCAATGGCGCACACGGGTACATGTATAATGTGTTACGATTGCCCACACGTGCTGCACGCTCTCAACCAACGAAAGCACCTCTCTCCAATGTTGGATTTTGGTTTTTGAAAAGGCCATAAATGTAAATATATCCTCTCCTGCCAGGGCATCGAGAGTCAGAATTACAATGAAAATATAAACACCACTTGACCATGGTTAAAGGGCACATACAACATTGGTGACAAACGAACATAGAAATGTGGATCGGTTTGCGGAAACACCATGTAATAATCGTTTGTACTTCTCGCAATTAGGTCTCAACGTTTCGACTAGTCTGCTCTAGTCCTCATCATCTCCTGATGAGGACTAGAGCAGGCTAGTCGAAACGTTGAGACCTAATTGCGAGAAGTGCGAACGATATAGATGTGCGAACGATATAGAAGTGCGAAAGTACAAACGATTATTACATGGTGTTTCCACAAACCGATCCACATACCAATTGTCACCATGCAAAGCCACAAATCTTTCTTGAAACACAGAAATGTTCACATATTTACATGTTTGTACAAATTACATGGTATACAGATGGTAATGGTACAAACAAAGTAGAAACAAAAATGACGTAAAAGTCAGTAAATAATGTTTTGCCTGAATTGTTGTATTAATCCAAAAAAGAGCAAAACCAAACACCAAAACATTTTTGATCGTGGAAAGATAAAAAATGAGATGCTCTATTCCCATACGATTTGGTGTACCAATTTTTTTGCTGTTTTCTACTGTTGCCAAAGATCAATTGAGGTGAAAATTCCACAAATTTGTTTTTATTCCATGACAAATCAAATTACATGTATGAACAGCCTGCAGCTGCTCCGTCACCTTTACCAATGTTGTACACGCCCTTTACATGTAAGTGTACAGTGCACAATACAGTGTACAGGGTGTCCCCCCAAAACGCAACACTTGTGTCGAGAACTATTATATGAAAATTAAACTGTTTATCACTTCAAGATTAGGATATATGTGATACAGCTACATGTATGTCTTGGCTATCACCATGTAGAATTTGAGCAAAATTGGTCTAAAATTTAGTGAAAAAACTCAGACTGAATCACCCAACCTCAAAACCCGATTTTCATCTTTCTTTCATACACATTATGTGTGTATTGACCACTATGCGTGTTATCCTTGCAAATTTGTTTTTAAGAAGTACTCTTTCAATTGGTCATATTTTCGGCAAATTCAGGCCCATGCTTAAATTCTACATGGTGACAGCCAAGACTTGGCTGTATCACATATGTATCTGAATCATGAAGTGATAAACACTTTAATTGTAACATCATGGGGACCCAACTCCCAACACAGTGTTGTGTTTTTTCTGGGACACCCATCATGCCCATAGAGCTATATTAAAATTACTAGACTGCTAGAGCGCTTGCTCCGTGTACAGAGTGATGCCTGCTGGGCGCATCCATGTTTGTGCACAAACCTTTGGAAAACACAAAATTGTGTACGTTTTTTTGTACGTTCATTTGCATATCTGCGTTGTGTTCTATACAAGTGCGTCATCAAAGGAAATACGCCCAAAATCTGACGCACCTTCGGTAAATGAGTGTTTCATTTCAGTGCATACGCTCTGCACTTTGTCACGCAATGATTGCATGCGTCATCAAGACGCGCTACCGGTGCCGTTCACGCATCGTTGTGCATTGCATACAGTATAGAGTACACTCTTCGAAAGGCATTTCAGTCAAAGTTTAATTGTTCTACAAACACGCACACTAATTCAAAATGACTGTGCCCAGGACAGCTTCAAAGCGTCTACGCACGGAGAACGCAGAGTTAGCGCTCTAGTAATTTTAATATACATGTATGGGGACACCCTGTATAGTATACACACCAGAAATGTTTTGTATGACATACTACAGTATGAACATCACTTACCTTGTGGCCAATCCAATTTATCATAGTGTGCATAATGTCTTGTACCGTCAAGACACAGGAATAATGTGACCACTACCACAAACACACAGTACCAGATAGATTCCAGTGAGTTGAGCTTTATAGTCAACTTATGTGAGCAGACCATCACAGTGGTAGGTGGAGATGAGAGCTCCATGCTTGATGAACTTGCAATGTACAGTGTAGACCTACAGTATATCACAGATGGCTAAGAGCAAAAACAGTACACACACCTGTATTGGAAACATTCAAATAAGAGAAAGAATCATATTAGCTCAAAGTAATCAATTTTGTACTCATTGAAAAGTGAACACAGAACAATTAACTAGATCGTGATTCGAACCAGCGACCCCCGGAATGCACCGTACCAGCACTCTACCAAGTAGTACCAACTAGGACGTGTCGCAAATTGAGTTGCGACGCGTCGCAGAACTTTATGAAATCGGCCCCAGGGGTCAATTTCACCAAACTCATCGTAACTTACTATCAATCAATCGTAGGACTTATGATGCATTGCAGCCTACGTAGGATAGGCCACCTACAATGTGTTATACATGTATCCTTCGTAACTCGAGTTAAAATCGATCGTAGGGCTTCGTGAAATCAACCACTGAACTATTTTCATTAGACCTGTGGCATTATATGTAGGAAAACCATAACTGTATGCAATATTGTGTAAAAGAAATCATCAATTAAGGCACTTTTCCAATTGTGCCAGGAAAATAACATCACTCGACAACCGGATTAGTGCATAACACATTTAACTATAGACCGACACTGAAATCACTAGACTCGGTCCACGGTCTAGTGGATATTTCGAGCCCTGATGCATACATGACATTCAGTACAAGAACTTCTTTACCTGTTTATCGTAGTTGTGGGGCCTTTGTCCCGTACCTAGTCACACACAAACATATTCACCTACCAACAATGCAGAAAAAATCCCTAGAACGCAGTACCGCAAAAATTCCCTGAACAATAAAAACACGTCCCCTATTGTAAAGTGAATGCCAGCGCCACCATGTACCCACCAAACAAAATGTTATTTATTAATAACAAATCACCTGTTAATAATTTATGACCTTGCGCGTCTGATGACAATCAGTCTAATGGTCTGTTTGCATAACTGCCTAGGTAACCAGCCACATGAAGGCTTTCACATTGTCCTTGTACATGTGTACTTGAAAATGCCATATTAATATTGCATCCTACAGGAAAGCATATAGCCACCTTTGTCCTTCATTGTATCTCTGTTCAAAGGTTGTCTGCATGGACAAGGTTATTCAAATAAGACCAAAGTTTAAGTGCATTCAATATGCTAGATACCGATCAATTGGTATTATAAGGAAATACTGCAGTGTACATGTACAAATGCAAAATATTGTACAAAGAATACACAATCTTCTAAAGGTAATAATTATCATACTTTGGTTTTTATCAAAGAAATACAGATTCATGGGCAAAAATATCTAGCAAGATACAGTCACAGTCATCTGTGAAAATTTCAGTCCCATACGGTGCCCACTTTTTTGAGAAAACAGTGAAAAACAACCATAGTCTTTTTCTCTTTTATTTTTGATTCTTTTACCTTTAAAAGATCAACAAGATTTTTGGTCGTTGTTTTACTAATTTCTGGATAAATACACCATTTCAGGCGGAAAAATCTTAACGGTATGTTTCTACCACCACCATCTTCATACCCTATAAGTTATAAAAAATACGTAAATCTGTGAACATTTCTGTTTTGGTTTCTTACCAAAGTATGATAATACATGTACCTTTAATAAGGAAATACTGTAGTGTACATGTACAAATGCAAAATATGTACATGTACAAATTAAAGAAAAAGAATACACGATTTAACCATAGTTTTCAATCCATTTATTATCGGTACCTTCAAAATTGTCTGTATTTTCCACTGCCTTTAGGGATCAACAATGCACGAGTACATATATAATACTATTATTTTTATATAAAGAAAATGTCATGTGTATGATGTACACAGCCTGTATTATCAATTAGGCTATGCATGTGTACACATGGTTTGGTACATGTACAAGTACATGTATGTACTGTACATGTACATGTACTGTCATGACTGTACATTGTACATGTATGTATACAGTACAGTACACTGCACATGTGTACCCGGTATGTGCATATGATTATGTCATTGTACATGTAGAGCTGCTTTTTAATAATTCACATTCAGTTAATAAACTAAATTCTCAGGAATTTCTGAAGCTGCAAAGGTTATCTGTAGGTCAATACAAAACAGGGTAAATACTCAACTCCACATGTGTACAAATTGTAT
Source organism: Astropecten irregularis (assembly GCA_963971285.1). Classification (NCBI taxonomy): domain Eukaryota; kingdom Metazoa; phylum Echinodermata; class Asteroidea; order Paxillosida; family Astropectinidae; genus Astropecten; species Astropecten irregularis. The sequence continues at coordinate 17,095,534 of OZ020254.1, read as the reverse complement.
GACATGTACACATGTAGGCCTACATGTATTCATGAACTTGTGGACATGCTGGGAGTGAATAATAATGAAAACAATGGATGATAATTAAACATACATGACCATGTACTGTACAGTACTATGTACATACACTGTACATACAGTGTACGTATTGGTATACAATGAAAGAAATGTCTACGTGAGAATTTATTCTTGCAGTAATAGCGCTCCGCACTAATGACGTCACAAGGGTGATTTGGCCAGTGCGCCCATGTACAAAATCCCCCGATGTCAGACAAACATTGACCCACACATGTAATGTACAAAATGCATGCACGTGCACACAAGCACACCCGCCACACGTTCGCATGGTTGCAATGTTTGTCTGAGATCCGGTATGACTATGGGCGTTTACGAAACTGAGGCTCAGGCTCCGACTCAGGCTGCGGCTCCATGAATCCATTCTGAAATTTATACATGTAACTGGTATCAAAATAGAGGCTTTTGGCCGAGGTTCTGAAGTAGATTCTCTGGTTTGAAAAGGAATAACAGAATTTCAGCTTAATTCAGTGAAAAACCGTGCAACCTATGTTTTCAGCATATGGATGACAGAGATGAAGCCCAAGTCTGAGCCTAAGCCTCAGTTTCGTAAACGCCCTAGATGTATGTACATGTATGATGTACATGTATGCATGTTCATACAATAAGGTAAAAATGTACAGGAAACGGTTTACATGCTCTACATGTTGTGTAAATAGTACATGTTACGGAAATACTTACATGTACATGTAGGGTACATACTGTATGTACTTCTATTAATAACACATTAAACAATGACATTTATTTCCTGCATTGTAACTTGTACCATATACATGTACAGTATGCCCCTAATTTTCCTATCATATTTTAGGGTAAAACCTTAAGATTGAAATCAATCATTTTCATGGATTTAATACTGTCTAGAGACAAGTTAATTACTACGTAGTACGTACATGTACTGTACCCTTCATATTCAAGCTGAGACTTAAATACCGAAATAAGTTACTATTTGACTTTTTAAAAACAGCAGCTGGGCGTGTTTTGGCTGAAGAGACTCAGGAAACTGTTTCTGATGTCACTCCTAAAGGTACATGTAATATCATACTTTGGTTTTTGTCAAAGAAACGCAGATTCATGGGCAAAAATACCAAGACAGATACAGTAACAGTCATTTGTGAAAATTTCAGTCCCATACGGTGCCCACTTTTTGAGAAAACAGTGAAAAATTGCCACAGTATACATTTCTTAAGTCTTTTCTGGTTTTTTTTTGATCTTTTAAAAGATCAAACAGATTTTTGGTCGTTGTTTGACTAAAACAAGCTATTTAACATGTTTAATTAAGAGCTTGGAAAGAATTCCACTGATGGCCATCATTTGTGCACAAACCTATGGGACCAACAGAGGGCGTTTTAAGAAAAATGGCTACCACTGCATTCGAAGTGTATAATTGTAGGTAAAAAAAACCCTGAAAATCTCACTTTTTAGATAAGCTACACCAGTTTACACACCTGAGATTGAAGTTCATCATGACTTGCATCAAATAAGTTAACTCTTGCGGTCTTGCCTAGTCTTGGAGGAAATACCAGCTGTTTCCGTCATGGCCGTCAGTGGAATTCTTTCCAAGAGCGGAAATAAGCAATGTGTTTTGGGGATCCCGTCTTATCACAATCCCCACTACATGTAGCTGCAGTAAATGCAGCCGGTACCGGTAGCGCTACATTACGGAAAGAATTCCACTAACGGCCATCACTTGTGCACAAACCTATGGGACCGACAGAGGGCGTTATACCGCTGCATTCGAAGTGTATCATTTCATTTGTAGGTCAAAAACACTGAAAATCTCACTTTCCAGATATGCTACCCCAGTGAACACACCTGAGATTGAAGTTCATCATGAATAAAATCCAATAAGTTATCTCTTGGAGGAAATAACCCTGAATGGCCGTCAGTGGAATTCTTTCCAACTTGAAAAACACGAGAACATGATTCTCCACCCCTAAATTTAAAACTTGTCTTTGCTCCAAATGAACTAACCTACCTTTACGGTTTAGTTGAGGATCAAGCTTAGCCCTGGCAAATTTAAGAAGAATATCGTAGATCGTACGTTCAACAATGCGTCAATGTGCTTAAAATGAAAAAAAGAAACAACTTACCCCGGCCTTTTCAGTTATTTATCGCATTCCATGACATAATGCGTTGGTGTGAAGTGATGTGACTCATTATTATTTTGTGCATTACCACATTGGCATTCTGCAATACATCACAATGGACGGATATGCAGAACATTGAACGACAGAGGGCGCTAGAGCCTAGCAACCGCATTCATCCGTCAGGTGCTCCAAAAACTCCAATAAATTTTATGAAAAAATTAATGTACTTTATGCTTTACATTTTAGTATTCCTGGAAACTGCGTACATTTGGACATATACAACTGATTTATTTATTGCAAATTTAACAAAGTACAGACAATAAAAAAAGAAAAGAATGTATCCTTCAATAAAAAAAATAACGGTAAGCATCCATGATGATTATGTAAATAAATTTTTCAACAAAGGAGTTATCTGTTTTTGCAAATGAACTCTTTTAACTCCCATTGACCTAAGTGTAAAATCCCTCAACTTCACAGTTAAAAAAAAAACATCCAGGAGTCTCTCAGTTGTTGGTGCAATACTGTAAATGGTAGTTTGAACCCTCATCTACCCAATTCTTTTAAATTTTTGGTTTGGTAACCGATTGGATTTCTTGCTAATTGCCCCAAGAAAAAACACCCTCATGATGTCCGTTTCCCAAACCAACTTGCAGCCGGTTTTCATGAAGCAACCCTCCACGTTCAAAACAATGTAGATTGTAGAACCGGATTTTAAACCAAAATGTCTCAAGTCTCCACAACAGGCTGAAGCACTGAACCCCCAGGTTGTCATAACCAGTCAAAATAATTGCACGACCCCCCAAATTAAAAGAATATTTGAGGGTACACAGAATATGATAATCAGCTCGGCGCATTGATTTTTCAGCTATTTTGTGGTGCACCCGTCACTCTATGCCTAGCAACCATCGATCTCCAATGGTGATGTGCATGCATAGATCATTAATAATTCATTGCCATTGTAGCTGCGGGTTGTTATTATTGATAAACGCTTTACATTCAATTCATGCTTCAGTTACTAAAAGGATAGTAGATAATAATGAAATGTAATTGATGTCCAACCTTTTTTTTTTTCAAAATCAAGACATGAAAACTTATACAAGAAAGATTTTAGGCAAAATGGTATGGCTTCAGTATTTTGCTTTAACAATAATATTCTTAATTTTGATGCAATTTTGTCCATTGTTATCGGTTACCCTATAAAAACCTTAAAGTTAATATCATACTTTCGTTTTTGTCAAGAAACAGATTCATGGGCAAAAATATCAAGAAAGATTATGTGAAAGTCATCTGTGAAAATTTCAGTCCCATATAATGCCGGTGCCCACTTTTTGATAAAACATTTTATTTTTTATCTTTAAAGGCATTGCATACGTTTGGTAATGACTCTGAAAATTTATGGCAATAAAAACTTACTTGGTGAGAACTACAGCTGCTTTGGATAGTATAATGCATATTGAGAAACTTTCAATTCGAAGTACCGCGGTAATGGAAAAATATGTCACTTTTTATCTCCAAAAATTACGAACTCTGAGAAGCGTTATTGCCGTAACGCTTCTCAGCTATTGACTAACTGTTCTCTGGCGTGAAACAACCGCTCTAGTTTGTCGCCAAAATCTCAAAAACGCTACCACCTTTTGAAGTGAAACTTTCACATGTTAGTTTTATGGTATATTTACACAATTATATTGGTTTGAAACAAACAGTAGGCTCAAATTACCAAACGTATGCAATCCCTTTAAAAGATCAATTTTTTGGAATTTTGTGGGGGCACCCGGAATTTATTTTTTTAAACTTGAGATTTGCAAAAATATGAGAATTGCGGCAGGGGCGGATCCAGGGGGCGTAAGGGCACGCCCCCTTTTCTTCCAGCCCCAAAAAGGGTAAAAAAAAAAAAGAAGGAAGAAAAAAACAATATCAGGGAGCATTAAGACTCCAAAAGAGCAGAAAAGAGGGGGAGGCAAAAATATAGCAAGCATTGATCGGCCCCAAATGCATCCGTTGCTATTGAATTGGCGCAGTCTTATTTTTCACCCCGTTCCCCTTTTTGAAAAACCTGGATACGCTCCTGAAAATTAAGTCCTTGCGGCCGGGGTCCAGGGCCCGCTTAATCCAACACTCTTGAGGGGGAGAAATTCAAACTCCGGTGCCGGGGAGAGCGGAAGAATTTCGAAAATTTGAAACTTTGTTCACAAGACATAGGTATACAGGGCGTAGCTACATGTAGGATTTTTGGGGGAGCTTAACATTTCGTGGGGTGAGATAATGCATGATTTTTCACAAAATTTACTTTCAAGTTCCTCCTTCATCTTTTGTGGTAAGCGCTATCCGGAAGGATACGATAACTATAAAGGAAATAAAAACAACTTTTTGCAAAGGTTTTTACCTGAATATACCTTCAATATTATTAGTAAGATTGATTGTGTGGAAAGAGGGCAGGGCTTTGATTCTTGAGGGAAATGTTGGGGTAAAAACGGTGACGAAGATTTTTCACGACTTTTCACGGCCGCACAGACGGCCGACGCGGCAGACGAGAATAATAGTCTGGTTCCCGCTATCATTTTGAGGACTTTTTGAATAATTATGTTGGGTCAGGGGAACAGACTAACTAGACTAGCCCACTGCACTGATCTAGATCATACCAGTGGACTTTCAAATGCTTAGATTTGGGAGGGCCTGACGTTTCGATCCTAGCAGGATCTTTCTCAAAAAAAGCCTTTGATAAAGATCTTGCTTGGATCCAAATGTCAGGCCCTCCTAACTCCAAGCATTCTTTATTGGTTGATGGGCAATGTGCGGTATGTTTATTAACTACACCAGTTATTTTTATACTGATACATACCCAATAGTCAGGACATAAAAATATGCAAACAATGATTGAAGAAACAAAACAGTTGGAAATAAAAATAATAAATAAATAAATAAATAAATAAATAAATAAATAAATAAATAAATAAATAAATAAATAAATAAATAAATAAATAAATAAATAAATAAATAAATAAATAAATAAATAAATAAATAAATAAATAAATAAATAAATAAATAAATAAATAAATAAATAAATAAATAAATAAATAAATAAATAAATAAATAAATAAATAAATAAATAAATAAATAAATAAATAAATAAATAAATAAATAAATAAATAAATAAATAAATAAATAAATAAATAAATAAATAAATAAATAAATAAATAAATAAATAAATAAATAAATAAATAAATAAATAAATAAATAAGTAGATCCTACTAAGTACTATAGGATCTAATCGTGTCAGGCCCTCCTAATTCCTAACATTAACTTTTTGTAAATTTCAGGTCATTATTTTGGCTGATGAGCAGTTTGCAGCAGTTTATTTCTTGTATTAAACAAATTAATGAAACATGGTCCAACTAAAAACAATGGGCATTGGGTTATAGGTGATAAGAAAATTGAATAGAAAGTTATTTTATTTACTAAAAACATGGTAAAGAAACTAAAATAATGAGCCCTACATTAAAACTTTTGTCCAATCACCGCGCACTTACTTATATCTGCCACTGGAGGGCGCCCTAATAAAAACCAATGCCATGTGTAGTTTTGAGTTAGAGAAATGAGAATGGACACTTACGACTTACATTTAGTCAGAAAAAGCGACGAAAATACACTGAAATTATCGTTAGAATGTGCCTCGAGATGTAAGTATTAATATTAGATTGAAATTGAATGTGTCCAGTTGTGTTATGTCCGAGGAAATGCTTTGGGAATGGGTAAAATGAAAACGAACGAATTGGGAGTTGTTAACGTGAATGTAAATTCATGTAGCATCTAATTCGTGAATAAATTGCAGAGCTCTAAACTATGGGCCAATTTCAAGGAGCTGCTTAGCACAGAAATTTGCTAGCCTAAGCATGACATTTCTGTCTTAATTAAAACATGGTTAACAACCAAATTCCCATGTGTTGTGTATCGCTTGTGATTGTTCTTTGGCTGTTGTTAACTGACCATCATGAACATCAAATTGAATGTTTAACAGTGCTTTGTTTTATTGGGCAAGACATTTTTGTGCTAAGCAAACATTTGTGCTTAGCAGCTCCATAAAATTGGCCCCTGGTCATTGACGTTGGTTCACACTCACGGTGTTCAGTATTATTATCAGCATTGGGGCGATTGTAAAGTTCGTAAAAGGGACCATGTTTCATGGCCACAGATAAAACCCAATTAATTATGGGGTAATTGCAGAATATCCCGCCACTGAAATGAGCGGTCAAGAGCGACATTGTAGTTCATTGAGGCAGAGGTGAGTGGTGGGGTCTTCTGCAATTGACCCACCCAATTATTCTTTATGTTGTTCACAAATCATCTCCTTTCTTTTTGTTTTTATTATTCCGTGTAGTGGGTTATGGAGTTATTGCCATCGGATATGACTATCCAATACAAGACAAGCAAGGCGGTGACAAAACGAAGGTGAGTATTTCCAGTCTCATCAGAATAATGGCAGACTACAGTGTAGTACCAAGCTTTGAGTTTAACAAGGCCACGGCCTTCGTTGCCCTGGTTCTTGGCCTTGGTGCCCCCTTTAAATGTTTCCATAGACATTATGATTTTCCAATGGAAGTGCCCCTTGCAATGGAAAAGTGGCCTTGCCCCTTTCAGAACCAAATTCAAAGCCTGTAGTAGGACACTAAACAACCTAAAAATGTGCTTACCAGAGACAGACTTCTTCTTCCTCGGAAGCACTCAATACTGACGGCGCATCTTCTTTTGATATCTCCTTCTTCCAAGCAGTTCCGTTTGAACAAGACACTGATGGCTTCAACTATTAAGTTATCAATTCACTGACGTCCTCTCTTCCAACTTTTCCTTCTGTGATCTGGGGTTGATTTCACCAAACTCATCGTAACCTACCCTTGTGGGGTACTGTGGCCGAGTGGTCTGGCGTATTGTACTCAAGATCTTGTGGTCAATCTTCAGATTGTGGGTTCGAATCCAGCCAATGGGCTAACGGTGCTTGCATCCTTGGGCAAGATGCTTTGTCACATATTGCTCCTCTTCACCCAGGTGTAAATGGGTACCTGTGAGGGTAGAGATGGCTTTGTGTGTTTGATTAGCCCTGCGCGCTTTGCAGGCAGCTGCGGGCTGTATACTCCCCAGGGAGTTGAGATTGTTTCAGGAATGTAAATGAGCCCAATGACCAGGGATAATAATAATGTATAAAGCGTTGTGATACCCTTCTTGTGTGTAAGAACACTATATAAATGCCCAAATTATTATTATTATTATCATTATCATTAACCTACTCTCAATCGTAGGACTTATGATGCATTGCAGTCCCACATAGAAGTCGTAGGATACGATGGGTTTATTATCTTTCATAACTTGAGTTGCGATCGATCGGAGGGCTTCGTGAAATTGACCCATGGAGAGTTCCTTCCTCTGAGGATGTGGCCAAAATGAATTGAACTTTCTTTTCACTAACTCTCCAAACAACTGTCTCTTCACACCAAGTTGCTTAAGGATGCTCCTGTTTGTTCTGTTCTCCTTCCAAGTGACATTTAGCAGTGACTGGCTACAGAAATTTATTTCAGTTTTAAGATGATACAACATTATTGAGATACAGCCAGAACATCCAGTTTCCAATAGGTTGGTCCTGATTACTCTAGGCTAAGATATGCAGACCTGTACTGACCATTCAAGTCTTGTAGAATTTTAAATTGAAAAGCCCACCCTTTGTACATTTAGCATTTCAATGTTTGATACAATTTTGCATAAGTAAACACATTTTCTATGAATATTTATGAATGGATTCATTTTACTCTCCACAGGGAAAGTCTCAACATGGAAAGCTGCCGTTTGCTCCACCAGCTGTCAAGTTGGACAATGACACCAAGGTAGATGTAATGAATATCATTTAACTTTTACTTCCTTTAGAACCAGTGTTTTCTTTTAATTACTCTTTACTCCAATGGGAGACTTTGGAGAACTGGTCTTCAAGTCAACAGCGCATGTGCACGCAATTGTGAGCATGCTCGCGTTGTTTTGCGCGTGCGTGCGCATGCACTGTTGACTAGAAGACCGGTTCTCCAAAGTCTCCCATTAGCAGTTGTTGAGGTTTAAACCTAATGATTCAGTATATTATAGCTATAGAGGTTATTCACGTGACATCACCAGCTTGGATTGGCCGTCAAGCACAATGATTGCACACGTGTAAACAATACGCTTCAGTGCACATGCAGCGTAGTGTCGTACGCGTAACCATGGAGGAACATAGACAAGCTTGACAGCCGATCACGTGATGCTATGACATCGGTGAATAACTTCTATAGGGGCCTGATGTTTGGACCCCTTTTATCTCCACTCTTTGTTAGTGTCCATGTTTGATCTTGCCTACCCCCACCCACCATTGATCTTGCCTACCCCGACCCACCATTGATCTTGCCTACCCTCACCCACCATTGATCTTGCCTACCCTGACCCACCATTGATCTTGCCTACCCCCACCCACCATTGATCTTGCCTACCCCCACCCACCATTGATCTTGCCTACCCCCACCCACCATTGATCTTGCCCTACCCCCACCCACCATTGATCTTGCCTGCCCTCCACACCCCTTTGTCCCCTCATACTTTCACTGTTTCCCTGGTCACTCTGTCCCCTTTGTTCTGATCCTCTCATCCATTTATGTGTATCTTTACTTGCATGTTCTTGTCCTCTTGTCATTTAGCCTTTGAGAAAGATCCTGCTAGGATTGAAACGTCAGGCCCTCCTAACTCCAAGCATTTTATATATTTCAGGCCATTATTTTGATGATGATGAGCAGTTTGCAACAGTGTATTACTTGAATCGGTATACAGTGTACTGTACAATACTTATCAGTTGACTTATCTTACATCACAAACTGCAATGACTTGGTACAACAGTGTGCTATTTATTGCTGTGTTCGTATGGATTTATCGCAGATAAGATCGAAGGGACTTCGTCAGGTTTCTAGAGTCAATATGGTCTTATCGGAAGGTTCGGAAACACATAAATTGGTGAGTATCAGTAAGCCTTAGAATGACGAAGGGCATCAAATATTTTATGATTTGCTTTTTAAGGCAGATTGGGAAGGGTAAAGTCTTAAAGCCCTAGGGGCTGAGCTTCCAAGTTGCCAGTCTGTAGTCCAATCCCCATTCCTACTCATTCCAGTCCACATCCAATTGACCGTTCTTGCGGGATTCGAACCCGTACTGTTTCTCAGGTTGCAGCATTGCTGCGTGTATCAATAAAATGATCCTTGGGATATAGCAGTATGTGCGCAGTTACATGGCTTCCGACTGCCAAACGAAGAAAGATAATTGACTATTAGGGACACCACCAACATAGGGCTGGGTAGCTCAGTTTGTAAGAGCACTGGTGTTCTGGTTGTCGCTGGCTCGAATTCCACTCCAGTCAATTTTTCTTTGTTCACTTTTCAATGACTTAAAATTCAGCCAGTTTCCCTTGTGGTTATTTGATGATTATCTCCATGATTTCTGTTGAACAGAGACAAGATAACATCCAGTCCTATGACCTCATAGCCATACAACCGACGACAGAGAAGATGTTCCACATGGCGTGCACCAAACTAGAGATTGATATCATCAACATGGACATGACACAGAAGCTGCCATTCTACCTGAAAAGAGTCGCAATCAATGCCGTAAGTTGGACCAAGTAAAATACAGTGACAGGTGTCCTCTCACGTGATATAACCTGACCAGTATTCATTAGGCCTACTCAAAGGAAACTTCATACAACAGTTTTAGTTTTTACAAGTAATAAACTGCTGCAAACTGCTCATCAGCCAAATTGACCTGAAATATATCAAATGCATGGAGTTGGGAGGGCCTGACATGTTTCGATCCTAGGATCTTTCTCAAAGGCTAAATGACAAGGGACAAGGACAAAGTTTTAGTTTTTGTAAAAATATCAAAAAAGATACAGCAACAGTCATCTGTGACATTTCCAGTCCCATCCGGTGCCCACATTTTGAGAAAATAGTGAAAAACGCTCATGGCATTTTCAAATCAGGAGTTTTGATCTCACCCTGAAATCAAAACTGTTTTTGTTCTTTATTTGTACTCTTTTTTGAAAAAATACAGCATTTCAGGCAAAACAAGTTTAATGGTATGTTTCTACCATCTCCATCTTTATACCTTGAAGTTATAGGTAAATCTGTGAAGATTTCTGTTTTGGTATGCTCCCAATGTATGTTACTACCAAAGTATGATAGTATCTTCAAGCATTATTTCAGGTCAATATTTTGGTTGATGAACATTTTTCAGCAGTTTTTTTCAGGAATTGATGATATTTTTTTGATTTGCTGTAACAGGCCATAGAGAGAGGATTATACTTTGAGATTCCCTACGCACCAGCAATCCGAGATTCAACCATGCGCAAGAATGTGCTGAGCAATGCAATGGCACTGATTACGTTATGCCGTGGCAAGAATATTATCATAACAAGTCAAGCTATGAAGGTAAGATGCTGACTACTTATTATTATTTATTATCTATTTCTGGTTATGAAACCCAAGGATTCATCCCGTTGACTCTAGCTGGCTTGGTGGCCTAGCGATATGGCATCTGCGCTAGTAAGCAGGGGGTCGTGGGTTCAAATCCCACCTGAGCCAGCACATGATTTTTTTTCATGCGCATTCAACAAGCTCTGAGTATACAGTGCTCATCCACGTCGATGAAGTGCAAGCCTAATTTTGTTCTTATCGATCTCCCGACTAAAATTATTAATATTCAAACCAAGGATTCCTCAAAAGCGCCCTAGGCACTGTAGCTGGAAAGCCTGATGAAACCTTTTATGAAAAGATGATGAGAAGAAGATACAGTTTTAGAGGTGGGAGGAAAACCTCAGAGTAATATTATGGGTTAAAAGCACGGAATCAGGTAGTGACTGAAAACCCAATCACTTGTGGACTGAGCAGGACTCGAATCACAGGCTGCCAGAGGGTGAAAGTGAGGAAAGAATGCTATGCCAACCTGACTCCCTAATTTCAGGTTTAAAAATTTATAATAATGAATTCACTACAATTGTTGGAAGATTTGTTGGATCATGAATATTAAATATTTTGGTCGGGAGATAGATAATGCAAATTAGCCTAATTTGCAGATTTCTTGAAACTGATCAAATTCTTTGTGATTATTTTGTTTCAGCCGCTGGAGATTAGAGGACCGTATGATGTCGCAAACTTGTATCCTTTATTCCTTTGATGATCAATATGTTAATTACATAATTAATGAACAATTTTACAGTGAACAAAGAATAATTGACTTGAGCGGGATACAAACCAGCGACCTCCAAAATACCGTACCGGCGCTCTTACAAACTGAGCTATCCAGCCCTATGTTGGTGGTGTCCCTAAAAGTCAATTTTCTTTATTTGTTTGGCAGTCAGAAGCCATGAAACCATGCACATGTCATTGTATTAGGTATAGTTCCTTAATGGTAGATTTATCAGAGGACTGCTCTTTGGTTTGACAGAACAAGAAGCTAAAAATGCAGTATCCACCAACTGCAGGGCAGTAATGTACCATGCAGGTTTGTGTACATTATCTTATCTTACTAAGGGCCTGTTTGTTTTATGAATGCGATCAGTGATCCTGCGAGCAAAAGCTACTCCAGATCCCATTTTAGCGTATCCTGCATCTGACGTGGATTTGTAAGATCAAATATGGCGACCAAGATCGGTGGTGAAACAAACCGGCCCTAAATAAACTAAAAACCTAAATGTGAAGAGAAAAAACAGGCCTTGAATTTGGTTTTGAAAGGGCAAGGCCACTTTTCCATCGCAAGGGGCACTTCCATTGGAAAATCATAATGTCTATGGAAACATTTGAAGGGGGCACCAAGGCCAAGAACCAGGGTAACAAAGGCCATGGCCTCCGTTAAATTCAAGGCTTGATAAAAGTCCCAATTTGGGGTCATTTGTATGGAGTTGTTAAGCTCAAATAGCTGTTTAAAGATTGCTTATAATATCCATCACAGGGTACCAGCTAAATGTACATGTGATGTTTATCGCTTTTGACTGGTACTCTGCTAATTTGAAGGGATATCGACCAATCAAACTAGCTACATCTGTGTTGCAAAACATTCCTAGTAGGGTTCCATATTACCATTTGAACCAGACATACGCAAGAACAAAATAACCATTGAGAATACATGTAATATGAACAAAAATAACAATATTTGTGTGTATCTTCGTATGCATCAATAATTACATGCATCAGTAATATACATGTAATAGTATTCTATGAGTGGCAGGGTGTCAAGTGCTTTAGGCACTTGCCTCTCACCAATTAATGTGGCCCGGGTTCGATCCCGGCTTGGGTCATATGTGAGTAGAGTTGTGCGTTGGTTCTCTCCTATGTTACGAGGGTTTTTCTCCGGGTTCTCCGGTTTTCCTCCCTCCACAAAAATCAAACACTTTCGATCTCAGGCTGTGCTCTGTGTTCATATATGGGTTGATGTGGCTGGCAGCCAAGGGCGCCCATGAATGGTTCCAACTTGATAATGCTGTAGCCGCAATTCAGCATCCCAGCTTCGAGTAAGGATGATTAGCCTCCCAAATTATCATTTATAATTATCATTATTTCAGCCACCAGACGAAACACCATCAAATCAGTGATGTCAGTACAGCAGGTGACGGACTTGTCATCCCATGAGCAGTGGAAGCTCAGAGCTGGTAAGGAAGCAGCCGGCATGATCGATGAGGAAGACAGTCCGTTCGAGATTCGAGAAGTTACCGAGGAAGAAACCAGCATCAACACATCAAAGAGACAGAAATCAAACTCACAATCAGAGAAGAATCAAGAATCTTCTTCCAAGAAGAGAAAGAAGGGCAACGTAGCTGGTGCGGACTGATACATGACACTCGTTGATTATACGTTTGGAACCGTATTGCACAGAGTCATTGTGTAATGACAGTACTGAACCTTTATACCCACGGACATTCTCTGTTCAAATACTGAGACTGATAGGCTTGATGACGTAGCAATGGAAAAGGACGCTGACTGTAGTAGGATTCGAACCTGCACTTTATCAATTGAGATTTCCAGGTTTTGAGCTCGATGTTTGCTGTATCTCAAGTTGCCAATTACCTTTGGTTGTTTGTGAGAAGCCAAAGGTTTGAAGGTCGACGGTAGAAAAGTCCAGATAGGTACAGGTTCATATTTTGGGTCAGTCAGTGTTTTTCTTTTTTTTTTCTCCGTTAAAGGTACAGTACAGGATTGGTAACATACCCAAACAGAAATGTCCACAGATTTTAATACATACATACATGTACAGAACAACTTTCAGGGTATGAAGATGGTGCTGGTAGAAACATACCACAAAAATATTTCCGCCCGAAAACCCGACTCAATTTTTCTTGTAAAACATAAAGAATAGTTTTGATCTTACTCCAGATCAAACCTGTTTTTGGAATTATTTGAACGGTATGTTTCTACCATCACCATCTTTATACCCTGTAGGTTATTGGTAAAGCTGTGAACATTTTTGTTTGGGTATGTTACAAATCCTGTACTGTACCTTTAAGATGCAGAAAATGTACTTTAATTGTTGTTTTTCCTCCCCTCTCCCTTTGAATCTCCCTTTGAATGCCCCACGAATCACTGTGTCAGGGTTTGAAGCATTCTAAATTTCCACCACTAAAAACTGTCTGGTGACAACTCTGCCTGTGAAACAATGTCCATAATTATTAATAACAACAATGCACATTGACATTCATTGGGATTCGATTCACTAAGCTGACCCAAGCTAGCTCGATGGCCAAGCGGTATGACATCTACACTAGTAAGCAGGAGGTCATGTGTTCGAATCCCACCTGAGCCAGCACATGATTTTTTATTTCATGTGTGCTCAAAAGGCACTTAGTGAAGTGCTTATCTATGTCGTTGGAGGGCAAAAAAATGTTTGCATAAAAACAATGCACTACATTTAAAATCAGATATTCCCAGTAAATTTGGCTGCTTATAATCTTTAATTTATTACAGTAGTATGAATGATACACACAGTGCTTACGCACAGTGCAAGTTACAGCATTGCTATAAGACTCAATCATGCATCATGGTCCTAATTTAAAAATAAAAAATAAAAAAATATAAACAAATTATTAATTTTCAACTGCTAAACTGTTATACGACAGTCAAGTATCAACAAAGCTCAGCCCAAAGCTTGGCAAATTTTCATGCTATGTAAAATGCAGCTAAGTCCAATTTGCAAAGCTTCCAGTACACAGAGTTAGGACCTATATCAGTATATCATACTGAGGCGGACCCCTTACAATAAGCTTAAAAGCTTACTGGTTTTTCTAAAGCTGTTATAATTTAATGTCAATGGTTTATCTGTGTAAACTAAAGGATATCAGAGTAGTCATTGAAAAGTGAACAAAGAAGAATTGACTGGACTGGGATTTGAACCAGCGACCCCCAGAACACAGTACAGGGGCTCTTACCAAATAAGCTATCCAGCCCTTTGTTGGTGGTGTTGTAGCAACGAATCTTGGAATCGTCAGATTTGCAAATTCGGTGCGACAAAACTAGGAATCCCAGTTTCGTTGACGGATTTGCAAATCCGTTGTTGTGTTTCAGAGGTGATCAAAGTACCAAGGTAACGTTTTTAAGGCACTATAATTCCTGTGTATTGGCTGGTTTGGTTGTGGTTTATTAGAATTGAATTGAAAACAACTTAGGATTAAAGTGGACAGCGAGGCCGAGGCTCGTCAATCGCCCGCGCTAGCTTAAAGCATACTTTCCGTCATCTTTATTAGACTGGTTCCCTGTCCACAATAGGGTTTGGGCACGCGATTCGGTACGTTTGGGGCCCAGAAAACGATCTACAAAGATTGACCAGTTCTTCAACAGACTAACACAAGAATAAACGTATAACCAGGAATAAAAACTTGTCTTTAAAAGGTGTGAATTAACAATACATTCAATAAACAGCTTCTTAGATGCGCCATAAACCATCGATCGCTATGCGCACAGGCTGCCCATCACACACGTGCTGCGGCATTGGTCAAAACTTTCACTGCCGCTGCCACTTAGGGCTGGCTGGCCATAGTTTTATTTGTTACTTGACATAAACAATATTGGGACTGGCAACGAGTCTACATAAGGGATTTGCAAATTCGGTACCGAAATTAGGAATCGGACGATAGAGGGCGTTTATGATCTAGTTTCGTCGAATTCGTAGATTCGTTGCAACTGTGTCCCTAATAGTCAATTATCTTTGGAGAAAGGAGAAAAAAGAGAAAAACTGACTGACCCAACATATGAATCTGGACATATTTGGACCAATGACCTTTGACCCTTTGGCTTTTCACAAACAACCAATCAAAAGGTAATTTGCAAGTTGAGATACAGCAAACATCGAGCAGTCGAGCTCAATACCTGGATAGTTCTATTCGTAAAATGCAGGGCCAATTTCATGGAGCTGCTAAGCAGCACAAACAGATTGCTTAGCACACAAATGTCTTGCCCAATAAAACAAACCACCATTACAAATTTCATTTGATATTCATGGTAGTCAGGTTGGCTTTCCTCGCCTTTCACCTCTGACGGACCAGGTTCAAATCCTGCCCGGTCCACAAGTGGATTGGGTTTTCAGTCCCTACCTGATTCTGTGGGTTTTACCCAGAATATTACTCTAGGGTTTTCCTCCCACCTCAAAAACTGTATCTTCTTCTCATCATCTTTCCATAAAAGATTTCATCAGGCTTTCAAGCTACAGTACCAAGGGCGCTTTTGAGGAATCCTTGGTTTCATTACCAGAATTAAATAATATTAATAATAGCCAAAGATCAATCGCAAGTGATACTCAAACACATGGAAATTTGGTAAAATTATTAAGTTTTGTGCTAAGCAGGAGCATTAAATTGGTCTCAGGTTGGAATCCTGCTTCAGTCAGTTTCCTTTGTTTCCCTTTGAATAAACCTAGACAGCTCCCTGTGACGTTTATCGGAAGATTAAATAGTTCAAATAAAGATCAAACAAAATGTGATGAAATAAAAACTGACCCAAAACAAAAATCAAGAAGACTGTGACTGAAGGCTACCTGGTCAACTTGTCTCTTCCTTTGCTTGGTCTTTTCCCTTCATTTTCTCCTGTTTCTTAACCCACAGATCCAAGTTGAATCCTTCCCTGTTCCTGGCAATCTCAATGGCTTGGAACTGAATCCTTGTCACTAACAAAAAAAAAACAAAAACAAAAAAACAACAACAATTTACAGTCAATTCTAATAACATATCATTGAATGGCTAACTTAAAGGGATTGCATACGTTTGGTAATTTGAGCCTACTGTTTGTTTCAAACCAATATAATTGTATATATATACCATAAAACTAACCTGTGAAAGTTTCAATTCTAAAGGTGGTAGCGTTTTTGAGATTTTGGCGACAAACTAGAGCGGTTATTTCACGCCAGAGAACAGTTAGTCAATAGGTACTTCGAATTGAACGTTTCTCAATATGCATTATACTATCCAAAGCAGCTGTACTTCTCACCAAGTAAGTTTTTATTGCCATAAATTTTCAGAGTCATTACCAAACGTATGCAATGCCTTTAATACCTTTGTTATATCAGGGCCCGATTTCACGAACCACTAAGACTGATCTTTGAAAGGTAATATCATACTTTGGTTTTTGTGAAAAAAATGCAGATTCATCAGCTGTGAAATTTTCAGTCCCATACCGTATACGGTGCCCACTTTTTTACAAAACAGTGAAAAATGGTCACAGTATTTCTTTTCTCTTTTATTTTTTATCTTTAAAAGATCAAAAATCTTTTTGGTCACTGGTTTTAATCTTTTTCTGGATAAATACAACATTTCAGGCAGAAATATTTTAACGGTATGTTTCTACCATCACCAAATTTATACCCTGTAAGTTATAGGTAAATCTGTGAAGATTTCTGTTTCGGTTCAGTATGCTACCAAAATATGATACTACCTTTAAAGGTACAGTATGTAAAGGATTGGTTACATGCCCAAACAGAAATGTCAACAGATTTACGTATAACTATCAGGATATGAAGATAGTACTGGTAGAAACATACCGTTCAAATATTTCCATCTGAAATGGTGTATTTATCCAGAAATTAGTCAAACAAAACCATTCTTCATGTTTTATAAGAAAAATTGAGTCAGATTTTCGCTATTTTCTCGTGACTCAGACTCAAATTTTCACAGGTTTATCATAACACAAAAAAGACAAGCTTTCTCCAAACTACCCCTGATAATCACGACCAAGTCTGAATGCAGGGTAAGCTTACATGTGTGTGTACTGTCCAAGTCTTTAAAATACAGAAAACATTTTCTATCTACCTTTTTCTAAACATTGAAAAGTGAACAAAGAAAAATTGACTGGAGCGGGATTCGAACCGGCGACCTCCTGAATACCGTACAGGCGCTCTACCAACTGAGCCATCCAGCCCTATGTTGGTGGTGACCCCAATAGTCAACTATCTTTGTTCGTTTGGCAGCCAGAAGCCATGAAACCACGCACACACCGCTACACCCCAGGGATCGTTTCAATGATACACGCAACAATGCTGCAACCTGGGAACGGTACATGGGGATCACTCAAAGAGGATACGGCTTTTTAATTATTATATTCGTGAAATAACCACAAGGGAAACTGACTGAGTTATTTTAAGTCATTGAAAAGTGAACAAAGAACAATTGACTGGAGCGGGATTCAAACTGGCGACCTCCTGAATACCGTACAGGCGCTCTACCAACTGAGCCATCCAGCCCTAGGGTTTCCCTTGTGGTTATTTCACGAATATAATAATTAAAAAGCCGTTTTTCTAAACATGATAGGATTTGACAAAATCAGGACCAAAGGTCATACATCCAACTCACCAAATATGGAGTTTTTCTCTGAGTAATCCTCCTTACAATCCAAACGCAACAAGGTGCCAAAGTTGAAGTCCTCTAATCCTTCAAAATGGTTGCAGAAAGCTCTCCACTTCTGAGAATTCAGAGGAAAATAAGAGCAAATTATATCAGAATCTTACAAAGTACAAGACGAGAGCTGCTTGCCACACATTACTCAACCACAATCTCCACAGGGGACTGGATCATAAACCATACATTATCAAACAAACCACACTGTGGTGTATTGAGGTATCCAGGATACCACACTTAATATGGCTCATACTCTCTGCGTTTACGCACGCGCAACAAACAATGCGAATACCATTTTTCAAATTTTTGCTGCGTGTATGCATCTGGTGGCTGTTACAATTTTTCAACTTGTCCAAATACAGGTCAAATTGGTGCGCACAAACTTGTTTCATTTTCAAATGCTTCGCACAAAGATGCTCACTTTCATTACACAGTGGGCATTCTTACCCACAGGGCAGACACTTTGAAATAGACCGCCGTGCTGCATACGCAGTGAATACGCAGCGAGTATGAATCAGCCTTTAAGGTTTATGACAGCTCACCACTTTGGCTGGTTCTGACTTCAACTTCTCCTCGTCAATGACGTCAATTTTCAAGTCTGGGAAACACTCTCTGAAGTGTGTATAAATCTCATCATCTTGATTGGTCAGCTTCAAGATGCGGTTATCAACGGACGTCACCAGCTGTGGAGAAAATCAAGAAATGACCCCAAGTTCGTTCAATTGTGTCAAAGTTACTCTGATCTGAGCAAAATGTGATTCTACTTTATGGACCACGGTTTCTTGATGCCCAAGGGGTCGATTTCACAAAGCCCTACGATCGATTGTAACTCGAGTTACGAAGGATAACCCATCATATCCTACATAGGGCTGCAATAGATAGCAAGATGAGTTTGGTGAAATTGGCCCCTGGTCAATGATAATTCCTTGAATTCTGTCAGGTTTGGGGAAGTAAGGCATGAGACTTGTGATTAACAAGTGTTGGAGTTTGTGGCATTGCACTGGCGTTTATTGTGTGGGTAAGGTAATAATACCCATGGTCTACATGTATACACTGGCATTTACATTGTGTGTTTAAAGACACTGTGGCATTCTGTGTGGTTTGGGACAGTTGGTCTACAGTAACACATCAAGGCATAGACACATCCATACCAATTCAATCAAACTTCAACAGTTGGAGCCTGTTGAAGTTTGTCAGCTTCAGTACCAATCACTACCAAACCTGTGACCAACTGTTGAGGTATGTTGGATTCAGTATGCTTAAGGCTATAGGGGTTTAGGGTTAGAAGCTTACATTGAAGTATGTTTCTGCATGATGGTAAGCCTTGATGGCCCAGGTCAATTCAAGGTTTTCCTGATGGAAAAACAAAACAAATGGGAAGAAATCTGTAACAAGGAATTTAAGAATATCCAATACATCAATGAACACATGAATAGCATTAACATTCCTTTTACCTTTGTTGGTGTACATGATGGACATCACAAACATGATGAATCACAAACATACATGTACATGTTAGCCCGGAAAAGGTTTATAGCAGTTTGCCTCACGTTTTGAGAATATCCGTGATTGCTTTGTTAAAGGGATGGTACAGAAATGTAGAAACCTGTAGAAGTTTGAGGTCAATCAGCCATCTGGGTCACAAGAAAATAGTGAAAACCCGTGTACAGAGAACTGTACACATTTCAACGAATGAATAAAACGCTTCGAAGCGATTTATTCCAATCTGAAAATAGTTTCATTTATTTCTCAACGAATATGGCATTTCAGACAAAAACATTTCATGTGATGTTTTCTCCTATCATCACCATTATACTGTGTAAGTTTTATGTGAATCTGTGATCATGAAGTGTATTTTGTCTTTCCAATTCTGTACAATCCCTTTAAGGAAAAAAAGGTGATCAATGTCACATCACACACGATGTTGTGTTGCTGGTAGTGACGTTTCGGCAACTGAAGAACTGAATGCTGCGGTGTAAATTATATCCTGTAGGTCTGCTTCCTTTGTGTTCACCTTACCATGTTCTGCGGACGTTGAGCGGGTCAATCTAGCGGACGTTGTACGGTTCACTCTGTGGGTGGCTGGGGGGGGGGGGTGTCCTTGGCGTCGCTACGGTGCCCTCCTGTGGTGGTTCCATCCATCGCGTGGCGGTGGTTGTGGTGCCAAATAGTTGGAAGCCAGAATCCGGGGATGTCGATGCCGCTGTCCCGGTTGATGTTATTGTCACGAAGGCGGATGTGGATAGCCTCCTTGATGCGTCTGGTGTACACTGAACCAACAATGCTTGCGGTCGATACAAAGTACATTGTCCCAAGTTAGGATGATGGCCAGCTTCCCAGGCATCCAGGTGTGTTCAGCTACCGCCGATCCATCCACACGGGAGAGTCTCATGTCGCGTTGGTGATCCTCTCCCTGATAGGCCTTCGGACGGACGAGCTGGTTCCTCAAGGTGGTGGAAGACCAAAACAAGGTACGGATGCCGTGTCCCAAAAGGATTCTCGTTAGCTATCTGGAGATGCCACAAAGGAAGGGGAGTACAGTGAAGGACTTGTACTCCGTCCGCTTGGTCTCGGTGCTGGTCCTGGGCCTCGAAGATCACCCGATGAAAGTCAGCCATACACCTGTACACCGCAGTCTGGTCATGGAGACACTTGGCAACTTAAACATTGCTTTAACATTGGTACTGTACACCAGACGTATCAGGGAGGCTATTCTCATCCGCCTCCGCCCTCCATCACAACACCATGACCACCACTACGTGACGGATGAACCACCACCGGATGACACTGAAGCCACACCACACGCCCCCAGCCAGCCGCAGAGTGAACCGTACGACGTACGCTAGATTGACCTGTTCAACTTTTGCAAAACATGGTTCGGTGAACATGGAGGATGTGGACCAACAGGATACAACAGACACCACAGCATCCAGTTCTTCAGTTGCCTGATGAATGCTAGCACCTACCAGCAACATGACATCGACATTGATCACCTTTTTTCCTTATCTTTACCTACATTGATGAATTTACCTTTTCTTTTCTATTTCTTTGTTATTTCCAATGAAATACATAAATGGGGGTACTGTTCAATGAACCCAAATATCATCCCCCAAAATGTGCTCATTGTGGTACATTAATCCCCTTGATTGGCATTTTCGAGCAGACAGCAATCTGTGAGCTCCGAACACAGATGCTGGACACCTATTACGTCCTCCTGGAATTCTGTGGAGTTCTGTGAAGTTGACAAACTAGTTTGAAACTAGTTTGTCAACTTCCAACACCTTGGGGAATAAGCTGATCTATTAGTGCCTGTGATACTTACATCGTTCCCATATTCCTCAGCTGGTCGTGTCAAAGCACTGGCTGCTGCTGTCATTCCATCAACACCCTGTTAATAATACAACAAGCAAATCATCTGAAGTAAGCAACATTCAGGAAAAACAAAGAGCCACAAGGATAAAAGCATGTTGAATTCCAATTCTGTTAATAAAACAGTCTTCATGAAACAAATGAATGCTCAGGGGCCAATTTCATAAAACTGTTTAGCACTTAATAAAAACAGGGTTAACAACCAAATTTCCACGTGTTGTGTATCACTTGTGATTGTTCTTTGGTTGTTGTTCGCAGACCATGAATATCAAATGGAATTTTCAATGGTGGTTTGTTTTATTGGGCGAGACATTTTCGTGCTAAGCAAATTTTTGTGCTTAACAGTTTCATGAAATTGGCCCCTGTATTTCATCCATGAAATCTTGAGAAGTGAAGATATTTTTCAATCCAATACACCGATCCAGTAGCAACGTCCAAGCAACAACGCACACGCACCCAGTGTGATTGGTCAAATTGCCAAGGGGCATGGCCTTCTGGATAGAAGTATTCATGACTGTATTCATCTAAAATCTTGGCGCACCAGACAAATCCACACCGTACAAAAAAAATACACACTGACACAGGAGGTCACACTCACAACCACTGAACATGCTGAACAGTGGCAGTGACAACACAGTTGACATAATCATTGTACAAATTTTGTGTACAGGCTCAATATCCCAAATTTTCACGAGAAAAGTATGACCTTACCAAAGACTTGAGAATGTCCCCATCCATGGTTTCGAGCAACAAGCGGCGATACTATCTTTCAAAGGTTTAGAATGACTAAGACTACTTAAAAAATGACACATTCGTGTACAGCACACGTGTATTGATGAATAATACGTGACTGTAAATACATGTAATATATCACGAAGGAGTGATACCAGACTTCCAAGGAAGGACCAGACTAATTTATACACAAATTTATAATAATTTCTATTTGTATACAATAATCAAATCATAAATAATTTATAATTTTAAGTAAACAAAAATCATTGGAACGTTTTTCTAATTTTATTGCAAATAAAAGTAAAACGTATCAATTTTATTATCAAGAATGATACTTCCAGAAAAATTACGTGACGTCACAAACATTCATGGTTCCCTCCTGCCAATAATAAACACACGAAGGAAAAACGGGACCAGCGAAGTGCGAAACCGTAGCAAGTTGTGTTTTGTTTTTCTGTGCTAAGTGAACGGGAATCAATGTACGTAGTGCAGGCCCTATGGCAAAATGTGTGCATTGAGTTTATGTGCGTGATCCTATACGACGACAATCCTTTGGTAGGGCGACGGCTGTTTTCTCTCTCTAATTCGACCGGTTTTATATCATATTTAAGAACAAATCATCACCAGAATGGAGATCAGTACTATGAGCGAGGAATCAGTAACAGATTTACCAGAAGGAACGGTGAGTTTCTTTAAAATGCTATGTTTTAAGAGGTTTTTTGGCTGTGTTGATTCCGTTATTTGCTGTCGACGTTGAAAAATAAAAACGACATCGGTAACAACAGTCAACACATTTAGCCATGGCGTAAGGGAAGACCAAACTAAATTGATCATCTTAAAATAACTGTGTCTGTGAAATTACACTAATTATTTAGAGAACAATGCTTAGTTGCATAGTTGATGAACTGTCATGATCGTTTTGATTGTTATATTTTAAAAAGTAGTTTTCCATGTTAGATTTTTAACAAAAAGCTGCACACCATTTGACAGTGCAGTAAGTGAGTGACTAAACATTCAGTCCACGACTTCAAGATCGAGAATTGCATGACAAAATATCGTACTCTTGATCTAACCGAGAATCATTAAGTGACAGCGGTCACACTAATTAAAGTCAACTTCGGCGTCAACTAGAAAAAGGTGTCAACTCGGCGTCAACTCGACGATACCATTCATGTAGGGGTGTACAAGTAATGCAATTACCAAGCCATTTAGTTTGTATAGTGTGTAGGGAGTTATAATTATGAATGGCAAAGAGTTATTTTGTTACTTTGGCAAAATAAAACATATTTTGACAGTGTATTATAATTATAGTTGGGGAGGGGGTGGGGTTGTTGTCCATGGTTCAGCACTTGCATTAATTACTTGAATACCCCTAGGCCTACTTAAAATGGTATCGTCCATGAGCTGTAAATGGCAAGATGGCGGCCAGCAGAAACGTTGCCCAGCAATGATTTTTTTAAAGGGAAAAAACTCTATTTTCATAAATGGAAAATAACTTCAAACTAATGCAAATTCTTTCTTACACTTCTGATTGCAGTACTGTGTATTTATTTTCAATATTTCATAATTTGGAATGAGTTGACGCCGAGTTGACACCTTTATGTAGTTGACGCCGAGTTGACTTTGATTAGTGTGACCCAGTGACAGTGGAGAGACCTTATGACTTATGTACTGCCACCATCTTGTTTTTGCGATGTAACAAGTTACACAGTTTACACGATTTACACTTTTTTACAAATTACAGGCATCAATCAAGAAAATGAAAACACAGCTAGGGCAAACCGCAAAGAATCATGGGTTAAATTCGGAGCAATAGCACCATCACACTGCCGTGGAAAATGACCTTAACAAATGGACTTCTGAAAGGCGATGCTCCGTTTTGCATCCCATGATGCTTTGCAAGAGCGCCCTCTTTTGATATAACATTATTTGCGATAAACTGGACTCAGTAACTGGGGCACTGAACTCCCTTTTTCAATTTTGGGCTTGACGGTCGGTCTTCTAGCGCCCCAGAGAATCCCATACACATGCCATAGGGTTAGATGTTTGGTACACAGAAAAAAATTGTACTTCACACTACTTGCGCCAAAAAATGTCCCCAAATGACATCAAAGAAATCACAGATCGGTTTGAAAATGTAGCTTATTTGTTTGTGCTCACGATCTTTCCACGTGATAACAAAAAAATCATTGTGTTCCGATGAAAATCCTGACGATCGTTTCAGATCGTCCACCATCTTGGTTTGGCTGTCAGCCAATTAGGAACAAGCATGAAGTCACATGTGTGTGGCGGAGAACCACACAAGATGGCGGACCGAAAAAGTCCAAAACGAGTAATTATTACTAATTTCGGACTTATTAGGATCGTCCGAAGTAATAATATTATTAATACAAGAGTATGCATGGCCAGCGTCTTCGCAAAATGACTCATTCTAATTCATGGTTGATTCTTCTAGATCTTTATTTCTAGAATTTGAGTAGAATTCATTCCGGTAGCAGGATTTTGGGGGAGTCAGGTTGGCGTAGCGGTTCTTTCCTTGCCTTTTGCCTCTGCGGACCGGGTTCAAGTCCGGCTCAGTCCACAAGTGGATTGGGTTTTCAGTCCCTACCTGATTCTGTGGGTTTTACCTAGAATATTACTCTGGGGTTTTCCTCCCACCTCTAAAACTGTATCTTCTTCTCGTCATCTTTCCATAAAAAGGTTTCATCAGGCTTTCGAGCTACATTGCCTAGCGTGCTTTTGAGGAATCTTTGGTTTCATTACCAGAAATAAATAAATAAATAAATAAATAAATAAATAAATAAATAAATAAATAAATAAATAAATAAATAAATAAATAAATAATTTTGTCTCTAGAGACTAAGAGTGACTATTAGTATACTTCTGAAATGCTTACTGGCTCAAACACTTCACAATCCTATCCTGCTAATTACTTGCTTTCATTTCCATTCCACTTAAGTCATATAGTAGATGGCCATTGAACTATAATGTTCATGTGTTTTCCTTGGAGCAGCTTTTTATTATTGAAGCAGCAATGTGCTTGGATTTGAGAGGGGCTGACATGTTTAGATGCTCAGGATCTTTCTCAAAGGCTAAACGAAAAAAATACATGTTTACTTTTAGCCTTTGAAAAAGATCCTGCTAGAATCGAAAAACGTCAGGTCCTCCCAACTCCAAGCATTTGATATATTTCATGTCATTTTGGTTGATGAGTAGTTTGCAGCAGTTTATTATCTTGATGTATTATTTGTGTTAAGAATCATAAATTTATCCAAGCGTCATATTTCTTCTCCAGCACCAAAACATTTTCTAGATCGAATACCCTGATAGTACATATTTGTGCTGTAAATATGTACCAGTACATAATATGCCCTAGCTATCGTTATTATTAATTATTGATTACCAGTTTACTATAAAATATGTGCATACATTTCCTTTGCATGGTACATGTACAAATGCTTTGCTTGGTACGTGTACATTTAAATTGTGCTGATCAAGTGCTTGTTGTAAAACAAAATTATTTTTTTGTAAAATGGTCAACAAAACAAATACATTTTTCATTGTGTATACCATAGAATTGGATAATAATTATCCAACTTTATGGTACGTAAACAAAATATGGCTTGTTTTGTTGAATCACATAATTTAACACAACACAATGTACATTGTGAAATAATTAGTCACATTCTACAGTATTCACGCCGTTCTTACATTTGATTAGTTTGAAAAAATAACAACACCCACTTTTAGAAAACCATTGGATACCATTAACTAAAGTCCTGGGGTGGGGCCAATTTCATAGAGTTGCTAAGCACAAAAATTTGCTTAGCACAAAAATGTCATGCCCAATAAAACAAACCACCATTACAAATTCCATCTGATATTCATGGTCAGTAAACAACAGCCAGAGAACAATCACAAGTGATACACAACACATGGAAATTTGGTTGTTAATCCTCTTTTTATTAAGAAAGAAATGTCATGCTTAGCAAATTGATGTGCTGAGCAGGGCTATGAAATTGGCCCCTGATGGCTGCCATAACATTTAGATAATTTCAAATTCAACCTACATTGTGAACTGTACAGGGTGTCCCAGAAAAAACGCAACACTGTCCGGACCCATTATGTTAAAATTAAACTGTTTATCACTTCAAGATTCAGATATACATGTATATGATACAGCCATGTCTTGGCTATCACCATGTCGAATTTAAGCATATTGGGGCTGAAATTGGCAAAAATAATTATGACCAATTGAAAGAGTACTCCTTCAAAACAAATTTGTAAGGATAACACGCATAGTAGTACTATGCGTGTTAGTCAATACACACATATGATAATGTGTATGAACGAAAGATGAAAATCAAGTTTTGAGGTTGGGTAATTCAGTCTTAGTTTTTTCACTCAATTTTAGTCCAATTTTGCTCAAACTCTACATGGTGATAGCAAAGACATGGCTGTATCACATATCTGAATCTTGAAGTGATAAACAGTTTAATGTTTATGTAATGTTCTCGACACAAAGTGTTGCGGTTTTTTTGGGACACCCTGTATTTTGGTGAACCATGGAGCTATAGCTCCATGGGTGAACTGTATAGCTGTACTGGTATTTGCAAAGTTAATGCAAACTTTTTGATAATTAGTGTACATAATGCATTTACAATGTATAATGATAAAGTACAATTACTGTGTAGGCCTATACATGTACTTATATCCACTTGAAAAATTGCACCATATTTTAAAAGCACATTGAGTTATACAAACAAAGCCATGTTATTGCAATAATTGAATACAATAGTGTAAAGTGTACTTGGGTTTGATTGAGCCTGTCATGCAGTGTGTAGGTGGGTCATTCTTGACTAGTCACTATGGGCAAACACCATTTCCTTTGTTCACTGCAGCAGTAAACTATGCATGGTCTATTAGTTATTCATTGGTCAATCACTGGTTGTCTGTACCTTTAACCATTCACATGAGATGACTAATATTATAGGTGGAGTTTTCCTGCCATGAGCTTCCACAGTCAATGGATATATACACACTACACATTATGTATTATGTATTTCCATACGGTAATCCAACATGCTTATTACGTAGCCTACACAGGATGTATTTATCTGCATCATTCATGTACTGTCTTATGTTTGTAAATATTGCAAATTATGTACACATAGTTTAGGGCCACTGATTTTCCGTTTCAGAAAAGTGCAAATTCCATTTCCCAAATCATATACTGACATACACAGTACAAAACATGTAGGCCTACATGTACATGTACACCTGTGCTTGTTTGAATCTATGGCCCACCATCTGACCATGTATGATGATACATGCATCTACTCATGTAACAATATATGTTTAAATTCCATGATGAATTTTTAATCAGTTCCTGGGTCGTTGTTTTGTTGGCATACGGCAAACATCAACACTGAATAACGGAAATTGAAGCAATGATATCCATCTGTTTGCGATATGCCATCACATTATCCCACAGGCTTGCCAAATGTGATACGTGTAGGCCTACATGTACATGATGAACATTGTAAGGCCTATATAAATTATGGACCACTATGTGTATGTATACTGTACATTATTTATTACCAGTACCTACAATAATTTTACATTGACAAATAAACAATACACAGTAAAGTCTGCAATATAGGCCTACACAGCAACAAAATCCAACACATCGTGTACAAATACTGGTATGCACCGGTACTTGCTTTGAATTGTTAACACCATGGACTCTTATTAGTCAATGGTTTCATAATCCTGTAACCCAATGCAGGATATACATGTCCAATTGCATACATGTATTCTTTTTACACTAAAAGTACTGCCATCTTCTCTGAGTTTTGTACTGCATAATTTAATACCCGATATGTCCTGTGTAATGGCCATGGACCTTATCGGAGATAGCGCAAAACTGGCTGTGTGCAAAGCACTCTGGGAAACGCAGGGTTGTTAGGGCTGGCACTGAGTGCATAAAACGTATGGACATGAAAATTCAACCATAAATAAGTACTCATTTTTACACCACTGGAACAAGTGACTCGACAGTAACATTCCATGGACCGTTAAGCAGCATCGTTATGTATAACAACTCAAAGCAAGGCTTTCTTCTAGGAAAAAAGACAATTTTAAACTTCGCGAGCCGGCAGCTATACAAATGTACATGTGTCGACGCGTGTGGTAAAACTTTTAAACTCAAAATTACCCACTGTCCTTTGCGCGCGCACGCGCAGCGCCGAAAACAAGCTATCTTCGATAAGGTTCATGAGGGCTAGCTTGTGCAGACCAGATACTGCATCATGGAATGGGGCCAGGTGGGCCACAGTATGCATACTTTGCATGAATCCATTTGTTGAGCCAGTTCTTCTCATCCTTGCATTGTAGATGTGTAATTACTATGGGACATCATATGATACTGTTTTCATAGCTGTTTCCAGGTCTCTAGGATATTTCTCCTATACCATCTGACCATATACAAAATACATGTACCTGCTAAGTGCTTTGTGTACAGTGTATGTCCATGGATAGTAAAACGGAAAATATGTTGGGGATGAAAGGTGATACAGGTATGCATCATCATCATGGCTTTACATGTACTTCACGAACAAAGAACTATGAAGGTCATCCATGTCTCTGGTCCTTACATGCCCTCTCATACCATGGAGGAAGGCTGTCTGACTGTACCTGTACATGCACCATAGGCAAATTACCAGTAAATTTAGACAAGACATGTTTGCGTACATATTTTTTTAGCAGTTTTCCACAGTAGCTCACTGAATAGTCAAATATGTGTGAGTACAAAAATAAATTATTAAAGGACAATATGAATCAGTGCATTAAGCATGAGAACTCATGATCCAAGTACATGTACCTGTACGTATCCATACAGTATGTACTACAGTACATGTATGTAATATTGTAGCATTTACATCTTGTGCATGCATTTATTATGTTCATGTTTTTACCTAATATGGGGGGGAAAACATGCATTGAATTGATTTTTATTTTTAATTTCGGGATTATCCCAAATTCCCCTGTTTCCTTAACAGAAAGAAGATACTTCCCCAGATTTGTTGAATTACATTCCATTACACATAATTAATGTAGATATGCATACATATTCACACTTCTTTATTTAGTACACTCCATTGTAGGTTATGTTCATGTTTACATGTATATACATGTAGGCCTACAGGTACATTGAAGTCTCAGTGTATGTACTGTACATGTACTACATCATGTATGTACATTGTCAGATTGTACATGAAATAATCACATTTAAAAGTGTACTTTGTGTCATAATTGTTTTTAAATTCACCAGGGTTTTCCCAGAAATTTGTTTTCGCCAGATACTGCAATCATTCAGGGAAACTAGAGCACATACATACTGTACATACATGTTTGTGATGCTGACAGCCTGAAAAGACCATGAACTTTGACAAAGAGCGTGCCAAAATGCAAAAACAATTCTTATCTTTTGCAGATGAAATAAATTTGCTGCACTACACGTAGGTGTTAATTGGTACAATTCATGATTGCTTGTGTACAATGATCAAACATTTTTGTAGGAAGCCAGTTAAATTGTTTGTTTTTGGTGTTATACACCTGTAAATCCTATAACATTGCTAAGTTTGGCAGTACTAACCCTGGGCTGGATATCAACCAAGCACTAAAACCCTGTCCGCACTGGCCTTTTTTTTTTTTGGGGGGGGGGGATTTCACCGAGCTGATGGGTAAACTGAAAAATGGGCAAATATATTATCGGTGTCCGCACTGGGACATTTGATCCACGCGAGCACGCGGGGTCGAAAAAAGTAAACGAGGGGAAGATTTCCTGAGACGTCCGCACTGGACTTACATGTAAAAAACGTCTCGCTAACTTTGCCCCAAAAATGTCAATCAACCACAGAATGTCCCATTTGAATTACCGTACTAATACACTGCTATTGAACATTGATCTTTCTTCATTCAGACGATACCAGTGAGGTCTTTGTCCAGGAATAAGGAGCCATCCCCCAACTATGAAGGAGAAAAGGAAACTTGCCTGAAATATTTTGATTTATGGAAGGAGAATGAACAGCTTGAGTTTGTGGAGCATCTCATTGCTCATATGTGCCACTATCAGCACGGCCAACTTAATTCCTATCTCAAACCTATGTTACAGAGAGATTTCATCTCAGCCTTACCAAGTAAGTCAGTTTTTCAATCTCCACTTTTTTCATTTTTAGTTTTCCCAAAAATGTAAAGTATGACACATGTATCAGTATTGTATGTACAGTACCGTAGAATAATGCATGGAGTTAGGAGGGCCTGACGCATTTCGATCTTTATTGAAGGCTGATCTAATTTTTGAAAAAATTTAGTATCTTTATTAATATTTAAAATTATTTTGATTGAATATTCGAATACTAAAAACTCGCTCAGCAAGTTTCATGCAAGTCCCAAAATGCTTGCCACGCCAGTCAAACGTTTCACATAAAGGCCCAAAGCGCACAGATGTTTTATGTGCGGCAAATACTGGTTCATGTTCATGTAATTGCTCATTGCTGTGCAATTTACTATTGATGGTAGCATCTGGGACTACTAGTTAAAGCGGCGGACATTTCCTAAAAATTAATGTACAGTACCAGTGGCCTTGTGACCATAGCGCAAATGTGCATGTGGTAAATATTTGGAAGTATGCACATGTATATTCTTTTTTCAAATATTCAAACCGGGAAACTGCTATTTGAAAAGTGAACTTGAAAAATTAACTGGAGCGGGATTCGAACCAGCGACCTCTGGAATACTGTACCAGCGCTCTTACCAACTGAGCTATCCAGCCCTATGTTGGTGGTTTACCTAATAGTCAATTATCTTTTGTTCTTCTGGCATTCAGAAGCCATGAAACCCCACACCTAACACTATATCACAAGGATCATTTAAGATACACGCAGCATTAGCAAACCTGAGAAACAGTACATGGGGATCACTCAAAGAGGATGTGGCTTTTTAACATTTTAATCTATGATCATCAAATAACCACAAGGGAAGCTGCCTGTAGATCTCCCTCATGGTTATAAATTTGATGATTAAAATGCTAATTATAAATTTGAGTGATCATCGAAAATATTTTATTCAATATATTTGAAACAGCCTTAAAGGTAGTATCATACATGTACTTTGGTAAGAGACCAAAACAGAAATGTTCACAGATTTACGTATAACTAACAGGGTATGAAGATGGTGCTGGTAGAAACAAACCGTTAAAATTGTACTGCCTGAAATGGTGTTTTTATCCAGAAATTAGTAAAACAATAAACAAAAATCTTTTTGATCTTTTAAAAGATCAAAAATAAAAGAGAAAAGACTTACTTTGAAATACTGAAATACTGTGGCTGTTTTTCTCTGTTTTCTCAAAACGTGGGCACCGTAATGGGACTGAAATTTTCACAGATGACTGTTACTGTATCTTCTTTGATAATTTTGCCCATGAATCTGTATTTCTTTGACAAAAACCAAAGTATGATATTACCTTTAAAGAAAAACATACTAAAGGACTCCCTGTTTTTCAAAGCAAGTTACATGTTTGTTTGATGTGTCAGTTTTAAGACCATTCCCTAAAAAATACTTGCTACAGCTCAGTTTTGTACAACTAGTGTGCTGTACCTGAGTAAGTACATGTTGTTCTGGTTGTAAATATGACTGAGTCCACACTAGCACTTCTGAATCCATTTTGCCAACAGAAAAAGGACTGGATCACATAGCCGATAAAATCCTGTCCTATTTGGACGCTAAGTCACTGTGTGCTGCCGAGCTTGTCTGCAAGGAATGGACAAGAGTTATATCAGATGGCATGCTGTGGAAGAAATTAATAGAACACAAAGTCAGAACGGACGAACTATGGAGAGGCTTGTCGGATAGGAGGGGATGGTAAGAAATGAAGAATTGAAGATTTGAACATCAAGTGGAAATTAGGGCTGTAAGTTAACAAATAATTTTGTAACCGGTTATCCGTCTGTTTTTCGGTTAAGGTTTCGATTACCCGTATAACAAAGAAAACAAAGAAAAACTAAGAAATAGTAAGTTTGGATCTTTTAGGAACTTGGTTGACAAAATTCTTTTGTCACAACATTTGGCAGTGGTAGACATGTAGCAAAATGTCTGGTCTTTGCTTTGCATAAGCCTTCTGGTCCAATTTTCAAAAGAATTGACATTTTTTTCTTTGTGAACTCTAGAAGTGTCTATATGTTTCAAAAAGAAGAAGCCATTAAAAAGATACTTTTCGATTAACCTAACCGGGAAAATGTACCCGGGTACCCTTTTGAACGGTTGGTTAACCGGTTAACAGGATACAAACTGCAGCATTTTTTTTTAGTGGAAATGCAGTTTTTCATTTGTACATGTATGTGTTAGTGTTACTGTAATTGCAGTAGACAAAGAGGGTTTGAAACTCCGGCTCTGGCTCCGGCTCTGGCTTTGGCTCTGGCTCTGTCATCATTATGCTGATTGTGGTTTTTCATTGAAGCTAAAGCTCTGTTTTTAAATTCCTTTTCAAACCAGAGAATCTACTTCTGAAATGCAGCCAAAACCCTCTTTTTTGTTACCCGTTATTTATGGAATCACGAAATGGAGCCTGGGCCTAATTTCATGGGATTAACATTCACAAAAATTCTTTGCTTACGGTAGCAGATTTGTTTGCTTACGGTTAGCGTATTTCATGGGAGTGTTTCCTTTTTGGTAACGGTAAGCAGGGAATTTCTGCAGAATGTGCGTTAGCAGAAAATAATCACGGTTACCCTAGAAATTCTTCGCTAACCGAAAAGTCTTGCATACAGATTCCATGAAATAGATTTCATGCGTAGCTGTTCCCGTAAGCACAAAAAAAGGCTGTAACGGATTCCATGAAATTGTGCCCAGATCCGAAGCCTAAGCCTCCGTTTCGTAAACCTCCATAGTAGAATAAAGTCATTTGAATCTGTTGAGGGGTACCGGAGCTGAAGCCAGGGCAGGGGATATCATACCCATGCCTCCCACCTCCTCCCAGGGCCAGGTCTACCTGAAATATCAAACCTGTTGTTTGAATTCAAAACAGTTTGCTCACTCTGAGGCCCGGTTACATGTACACATATCCAGGTTATTGATACATGCAAGTGTATATGATTAGCATCAGCTTCGGCTGTACATGACTGATTTATTTCAACTCTCTTTTTATCAGCACGGCACGGGCAATAACCCACACGGATTTGAACACAGTTGATCAACATCCGCTTGACATTTTCACGTTGGACGCAATTTTTACTCTGGGGGCTTTTCCAATTATGCAAAATAGGTCCATTAGCTATATCTGCACATTCATGGAAACGGTTAAACTAATACATGCAGTGCATGAGAATATCCTGGCCATATTCATGAAATTCATCATTTGTTTGTTCTTTTTTTCATCCAGGGGGCAATATTTGTTCAAACCAAAGCCTGGAGAAACTCCGCAACAAGATACGTATTTTCGGAAGCTGTATCCGAGGATTATTCAGGATATTGAGGTAAATAACGCAGATGTTACATGAGCTACAAATATCCTGCATCCAAATGAACCTGTGGGTTTTATATGTCACTTAAATATTCCTGTGCATTCCCTTGAATTTTCAGTGCATAATGCAAGGTTTGTATTTCTTCAGAAAAAATATCTCTTCATATCTTATTGACTTGAAGTTGCATGTCTGATCCAGACTTTCAAATTTATCTGCACAAAGAATGATTCTTGCTCGGTTTAAAATTTCACTTGATGACAGATTACTGATTGTCTTTATGGTATCCAAAAAGTGTATTGGTTGTCTTAATCATATTTACACAGAAAAAGACTTGTATTTATATATTTGGTAACATTTAAAGGTACAGTCATACCTCTGTAGCATGCTTAAACAGAAATCTTCACAGATTTACCTGTAACTTAAAGGGTGTAAAGATGGTGACGGTAGAAACATACCGTAAAAAGAAATCTGTGTGAAAACTGTATTTTTTCCAGAAAAAGAGTACAACCAAAGACAATTTTGATCTCGGAATGAGATCAGAACTCCTGTGAATAGATTTGAAAATACGGTGGCCGTTTTTCACTGTGTCTCAAAAAATGGGCATCGTATAGGACTGGAAATTTCACAGATGACTGTTACTATATCATTCTAACTGTATAAGAACTTGTGTGTGCTTTCTTCAACAGAATATAGAGAACAATTGGCGTTGTGGTCAGCATGATCTTTCCAAAATCCAGTGTCATAGTGAAAACTCCAAGGGGGTATACTGCCTTCAATATGACGATCAGAAGATTGTCAGCGGGTTGAGGGATAATACGATCAAGGTAAGACATCAAGAGATAAGACTGGAATTGGTGCTTAAGCACCAAAAACCTTCATGAATAAAATCAGTATGCCTGCCACAACTCCTTGTGAATGTTAAGTCAAAAGCAGTCAACATCACAGGAACATTTGGTTGGTAATCCTGTTTGATCAAGGAAGACTTTTCATGCTTAAAACAATTTTTTATGCTTATGCAGCTCTATAAAATTTACCCCAGGTTGAGAACAGTGAACATTGCTTATGATTTTAATTATGCAACTTTTCATGCTTGTCAGAGCTAATTCAATCACGCAAATTTTGATTTGTGTTTCCATTTTTTTTGTTCACTTGCTTTCTTTTACATATTGCATGATTTTCTGCTTTATTATTTCAATCTAAATTGAAGTTTTCAAGAATGTAGCCGTTGAATTTATTCATGCCATGATGTAAAATCAATTTTCCCTCAGCCGTATCGTCTTCATGTATTTGGAGAATGGGGACTTAAATTTTTCTGAGCATGAAATAAATTTGATGCTTAAGCAGCTCTATGATATTGGCCCCAGGGCAAAGAAGACATTGATCTCCTGGGCTCAATTTCACGGCGCTGCTAAGCACAAAAGTTTGCTAAGCACAAAAATGTCTTGTCCAATAAAACAAACCACATTAAAAAATTCATTTGATGTGCCTGGTCAGTCAACACAGCCAAAGAACAATCACAAGCGATACACAACACATGGATATTTACAAATTAGGCTTGCCCTTCACCGACGTAGATGAGCACTGTATACTCAGTGCTTGTGAGTGCATGTGAAAAAAATCACATGCTGGCTCAGGTGGGATTCGAACCCATGACCTCCTGCTTACTAGTGCAGATGCCATACCGCTAGGCCACCGAGCTAGCTGGGGTCAGCGGGGTGAAACGATATTCATTGGATATTTAGTTATTAACCCTTTTTTGATTAAGACTGAAATGTCATGCTTAGCAAATTTTTGTGCTAAGCAGAGCCGTGAAATTGGCCCCTGATATTGTAGGCTCAGTTTGCAAGATCAACCTATAAATCCACATGAAAATCTAATGAACCTTGGTCATCTGCACATTATGATTAGTGTCAGTCAGTAAATAAGAGCAATGATGGTTTAGATAGCATGAACAGTACCTTCGTACTTGTACTCTTAAAAGCTTATCAACAAATTGTACATGTACATTGGGCCTGTTTGTTTCGGCACAAGATCAGTGATCTTGCAGATCCACGTCCCATGCAAGCTACCCTAAAATGGGATCCAGATCAGCAGGATTCCCGATCTCGTGCCTGAAACAAACCCAATGTCTCAGCCATTATGTTGATTCTGGTCCTGATTAATCTGTGTTAATTTCTCCTTAGATATGGGATCGTGTAACGTTGCAATGCGTACAGGTTCTGACGGGACACACAGGTTCTGTTCTGTGTCTACAGTATGATGATAAAGTCATCATAACTGGGTCTAGTGATTCCACAGTCAGGTAGGATTGATAACATAGCCTAATCTAGGATGCTACAGGTGTCTGATGTGTTGAACACATGCTGATGCCTTGTGGAGACCGAGCACAATAGGTTGAATGTGTCTCCACAGGGACGAACAGAGCACACTGTTAAGAACGTTGAGATAATACCTACGGTTATAATACCTACGGTTCTTCTCAGAACCACACACTCTCACAGAGGAGTTTACATGGTGTCACTGCAAACCTACCTTCTTTTATAGTACATCCACCATGCATAGCTTTAAGTCTTACTAATCTATACTTTGTTGACATTTGAGCCATTTCTCATGTTCTATTTCCCTTTCCTCACAGAGTATGGGACGTTAACAACGGGCAGATGCTTAATACCCTTATTCATCACTGTGAGGCAGTCTTACATCTTAGGTTCAGCAATGGTCTCATGGTCACATGTTCAAAGGTCAGTGGTCAACAAGTGGTCAATATCATGACCGGTCAATATTAAAAATACTATCATACTTTGGTAGCATACTGAAACAGAAATCTCCACAGATTACAGGGTATAAAGATGGTGATAATAGAAACATACCGAAATTTGTCTGCCTGAAATGCTGTATTTATCCAGAAAAGAGTAAAAGTAATGACCAAAAACAATTTTGATTTTTGAAAGATAAAAAATAACAGTGAAAAGATTTTTAAAAACTGTGGCTGTTTTTCACTGTTTTCTCAAAAAGTGGGCACCGTATGGAACTAGGAATTTCACTGATGACTGTTTCTGTATCTTTCTTGATATTTGTGCCCATGAATCTGCATTTCTTTGACAAAAACCAAAGTACGAAATTACTTTGAATTTAGAACCAT
This sequence comes from Astropecten irregularis, assembly GCA_963971285.1. Classification (NCBI taxonomy): domain Eukaryota; kingdom Metazoa; phylum Echinodermata; class Asteroidea; order Paxillosida; family Astropectinidae; genus Astropecten; species Astropecten irregularis. The sequence goes on along the minus strand of OZ020254.1, from coordinate 17,058,685 downwards.
TCAAATTCTTTTGCAGGATTCTGATTTGCGAGTAGGCATTATCCTGTGCCAAAGATATTTTCTGCTCATCTTTGCCTTGGTTTACTTTCTTTTTTACGATTAGAACATGACAAATCATTTGACTCAATTTTGTCTTTATTTAGGATCGGTCAATTGCGGTGTGGGACATGCGGTCAGCCACAGAGATTAACCTGAGGCGGGTGCTGGTTGGTCATCGAGCAGCGGTCAACGTAGTAGACTTTGATGATAAGTACATTGTGTCAGCATCAGGTGACAGGACCATCAAGGTATGTTAATAAGAAGGATGTTGTGTGTATGACGTTAACTTGAACCGTGCCCAGTTTTGGCAAGAATTACATGTATTGCTATTCAAGTATACGCAGTGTTGGAGTACTTGCACTCGAACTAAAACTCAGGTATAACTCGAGTACCAAAAAGTACTTGGCCCGTACTGGGTCATAAGTACTCTGGAAAAAAATCAAGTACTTGGCACGTACTCCTAATTTCATACTCGGACTCGACAAATTGTACTCCGTGAACTCGATCCCAACGCAAGTACTCGAAAGAAAATTCTGATTTGTTTTTATTAAGTTTTCGATGCTAAACTTATATAAATAATGATGAATGTATAGCGTTATCGACTCTTATACATGCAGCGCATGCAGTATCCCTGGTGCACATTTTTGTATAGAACACTACAAAAATACCAGCGAAATAAATTGCAACCTTCTTTCCATGGGCTGCATTTGCGTTAATTACACGCAGCATTTTCTAACTAATAAGGTCAGAAAAGATAGTATACATGGTGGAGAGGCTGTGCATATGTACACAAACTTGTCACATCTTCTACATGTAGGCTAATGGGTGCATGGCGCAATGTTCTAGTTAAAAAATGTACTCTGGATGTACTCAATGTCTTTGTACTCGAACTTGGTGAATAATGCCAACATGTCAAGGCCGGAACATCAAGTTAACCTACATTGTACTCTTTTAAGAGCCACCCAACTCATAAAAGAGTATAATTTATGTCTCACAAAATCAGTTACATTATGTAAGCATAATTACTTGCAAAGCAAACATCAGCAGGGGACCAGTTATAATACCATTATACTTGAACATGAAATTGAGGTTGGTAGCCAATGTTTGCTTGACAAAATGTTTTTGGAAAGGAAAGTATTATTATTAAAATGTTTTTTGAGCTGACCAGCTTAGAACTTAGAGTGATAATGAATCAACTAACCTATGATATGTATTTTGATTTCATCATCAGGTATGGAATACATCAACGTGTGAGTTTGTACGTACATTGAACGGCCATAGACGAGGCATTGCTTGTCTACAATACAGAGATAGACTAGTGGTTAGTGGGTCTTCAGATAACACGATAAGGTCAGTAACCATGCTTTATATACTTCTCTTGTAGACTTGCAGCCGATTTCACGAAACTTTACGCCATGGCGTAAGTCCAACTTATGTTGCGTAAGTGGCGCAACTTACGCAACATTTGTGGCGTAAGTGGACTTACGCCATGGCGTAAAGTTTCGTGAAATCGGCTGCTGATCTCATACATTGTCATATCTTGTATCGAGTATGTCCTCAGAAGATTCAATGTTTTTACTGAAATGACAATCCAGTGTTAAGGTTATCGTTCATTTTCGGAATTTTGTTGAGCAGTAGATCATTGGAAAGATCATTAGTGGCATTTCTAGAATATAATTAACATAATCAGTTTAATTTTACTTATTTGATACCAACTTTTCTTTTGCAATATTGTTTTGGATTAACAGGATTGCGAAATGATGATGTTGCATTTGGTCAATGCCTAGGAAGTGGGAATTTAAATATTTTCAGCATTTTGAATAGAAATGGTATAAAGGGGGCCTTTCAAATGAATACTAATCGATTATTACTTTAGTGGTCGATTTCACAAAGCCCTGCGATCAATCGTAACTCAAGTTACAAAGGGTAACCCATCGTATCCTACCTAGGGCTGTAATGCATCATAAGTCCTATGATAAATCCTATCTGTTCTATGATTCATAAGTCCTATGTTTGGTGGCAAGTTAAGATGACTTTGGTGAATCCCACCCCCTGGATCAGTAATTATACTGATCATTATTAATGCTATTTATTTGGTGTATGTTGTGTAGGTTATGGGACATAGAATGCGGTGCTTGCCTGAGAGTTTTAGAAGGACACGAGGAGTTAGTAAGATGCATCCGATTTGACAACAAGCGCATTGTCAGTGGAGCATATGATGGGTAAGTGTCCTTCAACAACTGAACCTTAACCTGCTTAAGCACGAAAGTTTGCTTAAGCACCAAAAACCTAAACAAAACCAGGGGCCAATTTCACAGCCCTGCTTAGCACAAAAATTTGCTAACCATGAAATTTCTGTCTTCATAAAAACAGGATTAACAACCAAATTTCCATGTGTTGTGTATCACTTGTGATTGTTCTTTGGCTGTTGTTCGCTGACCACGAATATCAAATGGAATTTTCAATGGTGGTTTGTTTTATTGGGCAAGCTATTTTTGTGCTAAGCAATTTTTTGTGCTAAGCAGCTCTATGAAATTGGCCCCAGTATGCCAGCCAAAACTCCTTGTGAATGTTATGCTCAGCAAACAATGGCCAAATACAAGTCAAAAGCAGTAACAACACATGAAAATTTGGTTGGTAATCCTGCTTGATCAAGGAAGACTTTTCACGCTTAAGCAATTTTTGTGCCTAATAGGCAGCTCCATGAAATTGGCCCCAGATCTTAGACTTTCTGTGGCTGAAGATTGTCAGAGCAAAACGACTTGGAATGAGTTTCGCTGCAATGCAGTAATTGTAACCCTTTGTTTATAATGCAAATCTAACTAGATTCAATGGGTTGTGTGTCCCCGAGATATGGTGACTCAACCCAGCTACAAATGAGCCTTTATAAGATGAATATGCCTGACGAAACTAAATTATTTGTCATAGGTTTAGCATGATCACAGAAATGTGTACCGCGTCCACGGTATCAAATCCGCTCATACAGTGTTAATCATGCTTTGTGGTGCTCACCATGGGAACCGATAATTACAGGGTTCTGATTCAAACTTCCCATGGGTTGATGTCGCAAGCAGTGGAAACACCGAGCACGTACAACGTCTTGGCTCACGATCAAGCAAGACTGCTGCATGGGCATGAATCACGACAAAGTCTCGTTGTCGTTACCGTGATGCATTTATCAGAACAGGAAAGAGGGATGACGTGACACTTACAAGGACAGTTTAATATAAGTTGGTCAGAGGAGGGGGCCTACTAGCTCCCCCCCTCCCCAAAAAGCCAAACCCTTCAAGATGCTTATTGTTTGAGACTCATTGTCTGCTTCCTGCCGTTCTGGCATAATGGGATTGGGGGAGAGATAAGGAGTGGGGTGGGGGTTCTCTTGTGGAGACCCAGGGGGGTCGTGCCTTAGTCATGTTGTCTTGAAGGCTTTGTGACGGCGACCCAACTGCCTTGGATTGTGCTGTGTGTCACTGTCTACAGTCTACACGCAGCACACAAATGACTATCTATAACATACAGACACTCGTCTTCAGATTGTTGTTGGCACTTAAGGCCAGACTTTGTATCTCTGGTGTGATGATGACACAGCAGATGAAGTATTTAGTCCTTGCTCATGGAGATAACAGACACAGACGTGATGCTCACATATTAAGAGAATTAGTGGAGGAATGACTGTGTATTAAATACATGTGTCTCTCGGTAGACAAGGTCATTTCAGTCACCCTCTTGTCACTTCAGCATAGGGGGTTTACGAAATGGAGGCTCGGGCTCGGGCTCAGGCTCCGGCTCCATTTCGTGAATCCATTCTAGAATAACGGTTGTCAAAATAGAGGCTTTTGGCTAAGGTTCAGAAGTAGATTCTCTGGTTTGGAAAGGAAAACATAGCTTCAGCTTCAATGAAAAACCACAACCTATATTTTCTGCATATGCATGACAGAGACGAAGCCTGAGCCTGAGTCTTTGTTTCGTAAACGGCCATAGTCTCAAATGATTGGGAATATTGAGTTCAAACTGGGGGAATATAAGGGCTTTTGTCTGCAGCTGGCCAGACGGAAACACTATGGCCCTTTTCGAAACGGAGGCTCAGGCTCCAGCTCCATTTCGTGAATCCATTCTTTGAATCCATTCTCAAACTAAGGGTATCAAAATAGAGGCTTTTAGCTGCGGTTCGGAAGTAGATACATCTGGTTTGAAAAGGAAAACAGAGCTTCAGCTTCAATGAAAAACCGCAACCAGCGGTTCAATCTATATTTTCTGCATATGGATGACGGACCCTGAGCCTGAGCCCTAGCCTCCATTCCAAAAAGGCCCTATGTCAAGTAATACAGTGTACAGAAGTACAGAATGTTCAAATGAACGATTGCAGTCTTCAGCATTTTGCATTAAACTCTATACTTAGTGGGTCTCTGAATGGGAAATAGTCTAGTTATCCCTTTCCTGAGCAAGATTGCAACATGTCCCCTTGCAACCCCTCTGAGGTCCCTGACTCCAGGGACCGGCAAACTTCCAGGGGTTACTCCCTGCCCCCCTTATCCCTTTGGCAAAGGTTGCCCCCTGCTCCCCTTATCCATCTTTGGCACAAAGCCATACATGTGTGTCAAGTACCTATGACGAACGTGCTATATAACAAGTGGCTGGAATTACTGGTACACTTTATAATGTACAGTCAGGTCTTTGTCACAGGTTGATTGCCATCAGTCAACCTGTTGAATGCTACACAATTAATATCAAAATACAGAAGTTACTAGCACTGAAACCTGCTGAACCAAAGCTTTCCAGAGGTACATGTACAGTGGAACACCGCTATAACCAACACCCCTATACCAAACATTTGACTTTAATTTGTATGTACAGTGTATAGGCCTGCTGAACATTCACTATAACGAACGACGACCAAAACAAACAATGGGAGACTTTGGAGAATCGGTCTTCAAGTCAACAGCGCACGCACACGCACAACAGCGCAGGCGCAAAACAAAGCGCGCATGCTCACAATTGCGTGCGCGTGCACTGTTGACTTGAAGACCGATTCTCCAAAGTCTCCCATTTCTGGGCATCTCGGTGTATTTGTTATATGTATCATGTATAATTGCGTTCCACTGTACGTGTACAGTGTGTAATACAAAAAGAACTGTCTTGTTCTACCCTGTTTACAGTACAGTATGTCATCTTTACATGGTTTGTCCACATATCTCAAAATCAGACCTTTATTGTTTTTCTACTTCAAACTAAATTACTTTGATATATTGTACAACGTTTCAGCGCGGAAATGTGAAAGAAACTAATTTCACTCAAGAACAAAAATTTACATAATTTATATTGCGCTCAATATTGTTTCTATGCGTACTTCGATTCATTCCATACATCACTTTTATATCACAATCTCGTTTCTGTGTGATGACCAGTATGTCATGATTTTTATGTTTCTCTCTCTTATTTTTACACAGTAAAATCAAAGTGTGGGATCTGCAAGCAGCGCTTGACCCTAGAGCAACGTCTGGCACACTGTGTCTCAGAACACTAGTGGTAAGAGGAAATCATTCATTCATGCTAATTACTCAAGGGGAAATCTTTCCTCTATTCAACAATTACATTTGCTATTGAGTATAAATTGTCAGCTGTTTAAAGTCTGTTGATTCGATTAGGATTGGAGATTCCAGATTTCCTCTCATGCTATTGCGTCAATTCAAGGGGAGTCGGGTTGGCGTAGCGATTCTTTCCTCGCCTTTCACCTCTGTGGACCGGGATCGAGTCCGGCTCGGTCCACAAGTGGATTGGGTTTTCAGTCCCTACCTGATTCTGTGGGTTTTACCCAGAATATTACTCTAGGGTTTTCCTCCCACCTCTAAAACTGTATCTTCTTCTCAACATCTTTCCATAAAAGGTTTCATCAGGCTATCAAGCTACAGTGCCTATGGCGCTTTTGAGCAATGATCCTTGGTTTCATAACCAGAAATAGATAATAATGATAATAATTGTAATCGAGGATGGGACCTTAGGGAGACTTTCCCATTGGGTCGTGCACAAACTTTACATACCTACTTCTAAATATCCTCCAAACCAATGAACTTGAAATTGACATATGTTCATATTGAGAACATTCTCTGTCTTCTATTAAAATATGGACAGTAAAAATATGTCTCCAAAAGGTAGCTAGTACCTTAGGGAGACATCGAAAAGTCTCCCTGTGTCCCGATGTCTCCCTAATGTCCACTTTTAGATGCTAACGTGTCTCCCTAATACCTCATTTGTAATTATATTTCTATTTCTTCCGCAGGAGCACACAGGAAGAGTATTTAGACTACAGTTTGACGAGTTTCAGATTGTCAGCAGTTCTCACGACGACACTATCCTTATCTGGGATTTCTTAAACATGCCCGCCACCGAAAACGCTTCCCTACGTGACAGTGGGAAATCTCCCTCACGATCGTACACCTATGTGACGCGGTAGACACCATCGGGACGTGTCGTGTGTACAGAATTGCATCTCTTGTAAGGTATAGCCAACATTTTTACGTATAGAGTTATTACACTGGGAGGCAGTTAAAGGCAGCGTACAGGATTTGCAAGGTCTCCAAAAAAAAATGCATTGAGTTTGAGACAGAAAATGGACTCAACACTTTGTAAACAGTGCAAACAGTCACCATAGGAAATCTTGGTTCATCAGATGCTGGGTTTTTCAAATCAAGATTTAGTGTCTTTTAAAAAGATCGTTTGTCGGAACGATGTAGTAGCATTTCGAAAGCGTGGTGTAACCGCGACGGATTCGGATGGGGGCAAGATTATTTTGGCCGTATTTCTGCTATTCAGATGAACAAAGCATTAAAAGGTACATGAAACAACGTCTGTAAGGAAGTTTAAGACCTTCGCTTTTGTTTAAGTACCAAATTCAGCCAAAACGCACATCTTTGCAAATCCTATATGCTCCCTTTGATCATCGCATCAAACCTTTTGTATGTATTATACACGTGTATAATAAGATTAGGTTCAGTTGATGATTCGGTTGATCGGTTTGTTATGATGACAGTGCTGGTTGGCATGGCAACTCTTAGTCACAAGGTCTCAAAGGGCGACGTATTCAGTCATAAACTCAATCATCCCTTTGAGGGTTCTTGTATCCGGTCTCATGTGTAACATAGTGTAGCAATACAGTAAATATAATCCTCTCTCATTCTGACCTCACGAGGGCTCACTTTTGCAGAAAGCCCGTACAGATATCAATAATGAAACTACAGCAGATTGACTGAGATACAAAGCGCCCTCTTTGGGTTGAGACAAACCAGGAAATGACTAAGAGTGCCAATTGTTTAGTAACGTGATCTGTATAATAGTGGAGGTGGTGTTTTTTTTGTGGTCGGAATGCAAAATTGTGCATTGCCTGAAACGTAATCTTTTAATGCATGCCATGTATCGACATCCCTGGGTCATATTCCGTCATATGTCATGCCATCTTAGGTCAAAGTTCAGAGGTCATTTAAAACAACAGTGGCAATTATTATGTAGCTTATTAGTATGCAACATTTTTTGGCAACACCCGAAAACAAGCAAATTACCAAGACCGCATTGTGTCTTGATTTTTCCCTGCTAATCTCCTGATTTTCATAATGCAAATAAGTACAGAACGGGTGCCTATTATCACCATTCCATTGCACATAGAACTGGCCCAGAAATCCTTCACTGAGCCTGCAAGTAAAGAATCTGAATCCAACAGAAATACACCGATCCAGTAGGCCACGCCCACCATAGCAGCGTCCAAGCAACAACGCACACAACGTGTCACGATTGCCAACACACGACGAATTACACACACTCAACTACCGAATCCACCTCTCTGCGTTGGACTTTGGTTTTGCAACAGGCCAAAAATGTACATTTCCTGTCAGCCAGAGCATCGAGAGTCAGGATTACAGTGAAAGTATAAACACCGCTTGACCATGGTTAAGGATAAAACTCTGATTTATAAAAGAATTGCCTTTTACATAAAGAAACAAAAGTAAACTCGACGAAAGTGTGTAGTAAAAGATACAAAACTTGATATATTTTGTCAGAAAAATGGCGGCAATTTGTCGGACCTTAAATAACGCGTTGTCATTGGTAAATTTGTCAAGGGGTGTGGCCTACTGGATTGGTGTATTGAGGCAGGATTTCCTACAGGCGAGTGATTTTCTAAGCGCGACAGCTTTCTTTAAATGACACCCCTAACCCTACACCCCAGGTATGGTAACATTCCAGAATTCAGATAGATGCCCATTGAGTGGCATCTAGACAAACTCAGTGACGTCCATACTCGATAATTTCACTTCAATTTGTTGAATTTGACAATCAGTGTTGCTTAAGTTTATATCACTTTGATTATTAAGTGAACAGTGTTGAGATTGACAAAAGACAAATGAGACATTTCTATTTGGCAGAGGTTGTTTGCACCTTGTGTATAAATAAATATGTGTACATGTATTGCAGTCAGACGCTGAACGAGACATGTAATTTTCAAGTTGAGAGAAATTTTGTGTTTTGTTTGGCATGAAAACTCTTAAAACCGCCGGCAAAATCTAAAAGTGTACATTTTCAAATGTGTGTTTTATGTTGCTTAAGAGGAAATGCGATAATTATGAGAATTGAACATTGAACGAAACACCCAGAGTTTTTTTCGCATTTAGTAAAAGTTGACGATCTTTGCATATTTTACCCAGAAAATTGTTTCAAATTGTTTGTTTGTTTGGATGTGTACATGTTGTCCTATCAATGCAGAAGCCATAAGCATAGTAACTTTTTGGTCTGGGATATTTGGATCGTAAACTAAGATCCGAGTTGTAAGGACCACTGATGTTGATATCAGAGTCCTATTAGACAGTTGGTCTTGATGCATAGTCCACCCTGCCACTGGTGCTATTTGCAAGAGTGTAAATGATTTCAAAGATAACACAAACCATTAAAAATGCAGATAAGTTGATATGGCATAATCATATGAATGTTTTTTCTTATTTCCCGGAAATTTGTTTATATTTGAAATTTCGTCTTACTTTCCCTAAAAATGCTGTGAAATGCTTCTGATATGGGACATGTGTACTAATTGCATACCGGTATTTTGTAATGTGTTTCGACCATATGTACGTGTTCAGTGTGTGTATTTATGGTAAACATTTTGTCATTCTGTCAGAACGAGGTTATCAATAGATCTTATTCATGGAAAAGATAACACCAATTCTATCAAGAAATGGGTACCAGACTATTTTGAATCCAAGCCTCGGTTTGATTGCACTGCTGCGAATGCAGGATGGATGCACCGTGAATAAGGCTACTCATCCACATGCTTAACAACTGATGGGGTCGCGTTGGTGCTTTTCATGATTAGAAAGGATTCTAGTATTACCAAATCCATGGAAAACACTAATCCGGATTTGGATGCATTTAGTTGAGATTCAAAATGGATAATCTTCAGCAATAGTATCATATCAAACTTAGACCTGTCAATTCATGTGCAGTACAATCTTTCAAAACCCATCACTGAAGTGGATTTTGATGGGTTTGCATAGTACATGTATACAATTGTACATGTATATTACATTTGCATTGACCAATAGAGTGGGTTGGTTTCAGCATGGAGCTATAGCTCCATAGTTTCAGTGTCTTTGACATGTACTGTGTTTATCGCGGTTTATGTGGGATTAAGTGGATCAAGATTAATCTCTTGGGATTAGGAATCCCAAGAAATATCCTCTCTTGGGTTGTATGCATGCTTTCTTTATTCTCAATCTCATTATAGTTCAATCTATTTACTTATGCAGCACACTTACTACAAATGCACAAAGTCATGAACAAAAGAAGGAATTGTTACTATTAACTAAGTGCTTGATTCGTTTGCATCAACTGTCAGAAAACTTTTGGACTGGAATTTCTCTCCATAACGAACTTAATGAAATTCATGCCAGAGTTAATTTTATCAAATGCAAAGAGATTTGACTGTGAGGTGGAATTTATTTGAAACGTGTATTAGTTTCATTCTACAATGGGAATCTTTCTTGCAATGTTTAACAACATTGAAATAGAGATATGGATTTTTTTTATATTACACAGGTGTATTTATTGTAAGATATACTGAGGATTTAATTTTTTTTTTCAGTTTTGCGGACATTTGTGATCAATAGTTTTGTCACCCCTGCCCCACCCCACCCCCTCTCAAAAACAGAGGGAGGGGCAAAATGTATACCCCCTTAAATAGAAACAATGCTTCGGATTTGTAAGCATATTTTAATACAGTGTATTCAAGATCAACTCGCATTAAATGTCCAATTTGTTATTTATTGATTAAGAAAAAACAAAAGAAGTTTTTGTTCTGTCTGGTTTTGGGAAGGGGGACATTTCTATGGAAACGTGACGTCATTTTGTAAGCTCTCGATAATGATCAATTTCTGATAGTATTGATTGATTGATTCCGTTATCTTATTGTGATTAATTAGAAGAAAATCAAAACAGATTTTAAAAGTGACTGCAAGTGTAGACTACTTGCATTATAAATTGTTTGAATGTTTCAGTGATAATAGAACAATCAGTGAAATTGTGTTTTTGTACAAAAAAATATTCCCCTCCGGTTTTTTGTCAGTGTCCAAAAGAAAATGTCCTTTTGGCGAACTTGTTTTTCTACTTGAATATGTATAACATGAATTAGGAAAGAATGGTAAAATGTATGTCACTTTTGATGGTTATCAAAGCCCGAATTGTAATGATAGTTACAGTTTGATGTATTGTTGTTCAAAGTTATTTATTGGGGGAAGTTAAAACCAAAAATATTGCGTCGATTTGTTCTTTTAATTTACATCCATCATGTATGAGATGATGAAACCTATTGGGGTATCGTAAGGTATTTGTTTTTCCATTTCTTTTCAGGAGTATGTTTTTTGTATGATAGCTTATACATTGCTTGACGGTAGAAACGTGACCAAAGCAAAGCAGCACCCTTCCTTTTTTAATACCTTCCCAATTTTCATTTTTCCAAGGTTTGTTGTCGGTTTTTTTGTTTGGCTACGCAGAAATAGGCCTAAGACAACAATCTGGCGTTGAGGTATAAAGGAAATTTGCAAGTCCGAAACTCAACTATTAGATGCAAGGTGATTAAAAACTAGAATCACGTTTATGTCACGGTATACGTCAAGAGGCAATCGGAAATTGGCGTGATTTTAAGTTGCGTGATTTTAAGTTGCGTGATTTTAAGTTGCGTGACTTTGAGTTGCGTGACTTTGAGTTGGGTGATTTTAAGTTGCGTGATTTTAAGTTGCGTGATTTTCCCACGTAGCTTGTTCCAGGAAGCCATTTTGTTTAAACAGAAATAGCCTTTACAGTTTTTTAAATGTGGATTTTTTTTCAGTTATTGTTTTTCTCCCAAAGACTTTTGCTGGATTTCTTTTTGTTCTCATGCTTTAGAATATAAAGGCAGTATTTAGACGAAATTGGTATGTTTAATAGACAACAAAATGTTCAATTGAATTAATGTACATGTGTATTAAATACTTAACACAGAAAGAGAAATCAAAATGTGCTGTTGTGATTATTATAATTAATCAGTGTACAAGGAATACAACAAACAATAATGAAGGTAGAACCTCCAGAATGTCCACATAGACCACAGGGCATGGCTTCAAAATGTGCTCAGAAAACAAGTTTCTTGGCGCACCTCTGGGAACTAAGTGGAAACACCACAGACTGATAGCTGAGACCTCAGGGATCATAAAAAAAACAAAATCCACAATCCCAAATTTGCCAGTTAATTATTTTGGATATTTTAAAGATCAAAATTGTTTTTAGTCATTGGTTTTACTATTGTTTTCAGGATAAATACAGCATTTCAGGAAAAAAACACTTGAACGATATGTTTCTACCATCACCATCTTTATACCTTGTAAGTTATAGGTAAATCTGTGAAGATTTCTGTTTCGGTATGCTACCAAAGCATGATAAAAACTGTAAACATGCTAAATAATAATTCCCTCGGTCTTGACCTATAGTGCAAATGAAGTACTTTATTACAAATTACAGATCAGTCCAAGAAAATTTCATCCGTGCAAGTTTTTCAAACTCCCGATTGTATGGGCGATAAAAATCCCTGAGTTTCTTGATGACATCCGAGCCAGGAGTTGGCTTCGGAAGAATCCCTGGAGTGCTGTTAGGTGGACAAACTGACTTCATACAAGGGACGTGTCTCGCCTCCTGGTACGTGAACATGTCTCTTTGGTAGAATGACTTCAGACCCAGGAAGGTCTCGATATTCTTCATCTCTTGATACAGATCTTTGTTCATCTGCTCGAAGTTCACAATGTAGAAACGTTCCCGTGGAAAACTCTCCAGCCAGTTTTTGAAAGGTGTCGAATAAATGCTGTTGTGGACGCATTCGATGGATGCATTTACTTGACCGTTGGAATCGAACACTGTTTGTTCAAATACCTTTGCCTGAGAGAGGCTGGTCTCAGATCTCGCTTCGGCCTTCCTTCCTCCACGAGCACGCAGCTTGTAAGTGAATTCCTCTGCAGAGTGTCTGAATTCAGAGATTAACCTCTCCACTGGATCGCGGACGCAGAGGATGAACTTAAGGTGGCTTGGGTTCGGCATGTCCTTCAATATGTTCCTGGGAACGTCCTCTTGGAATAGATAAAGTGGTGATTTCTCGAATCCAAACTGGTCTGCTGTGGAGAAGCCCATGTGTGCTCGGTAGTACTCAATTCCCTTGCCGTAATGCTCCGTGAAGTAGTTGACTTCGTAGTGTATGGATCGCGCAATCTGTGGATGTTCGATGAGGTACAACAACAGAGCACTGGTGCCGCTCTTCTTAACACCGATGCCGATGAAGACTGGCAAGCGTTGCTCGTAACCCAGCTCACGCATGTCATGGACGATCAATGCCCATCTAGTCCGGTTACTCAGCGCAGGATCGGTAGGCCACGCTATCTGCGACTTCCATCTACCACGGAACTCATCATACTCGAGCCCGTTACGAGCAGCAATTAACTGCATCAGTTCCGGAGGACTTTGCCGAACGATCATCTTCAAGAGAGTGCCGGGGTTGTCCTCATCATCGTCAACTTCTACAAAATAATCGAACTTGGAGGATTTTACTGTTGTATTTTTATCGAATCCCTCTTTCCTGCCAACTGCTGAGGCACTGTCAACTCTTCGACCATGCTCATCAGTGAAACTCCTGGAAGCTTGAGGAACAAATCCACCTGCGAGATGGTGCGCCGTGTCCTTACTGGAGCTGCTCAAACTTCCAGTCAAGCCTGTCCATCTGGTCAAATTCTCACCAACAACCACTTCTAAAGTCTTCACATAACAGACATATCCAACGAAAATGAAGCCCATCAGACATAACAAACTAAGTATCCATTTGCATTTGTTGCGTCTCAAGCTGAAGAAAATATCAGTTCCACATATTTTGTTCGCCATGTTGAGCTTATAGGGGTAGGCCTATACCTCAACGGTTCCCGGGCCTCAGTGCTTGTCCTGTCCTGCACCAAATAGTCAAATTAGAAACAGAACAATAAGCCATGCAGAAAAACAGACTCCAAGAAAAGACTGTCAATTGTTGATTGCAGAGACATGATCATAATCTCAGAAGAGGGTAAGAGAAGATAATCCACAACGAGGTCCGGGGAGTATTCCTTTCTCAATGGAAATGTCAGAGAGTCCGACAAGTGAATGTATCGAGCGTGTGAAAAGACACGACTCGGCCGGTAATCGTGCTCGATCCAATTCCAATCAACGACTAAACTGTATAGACCATGGCCAACACCAACTTCATTTTGTAAGACATTTCCAGAATGAGTAAGACTTGCGGTGACACCATAATACTCTTTTAGGAAGATGTGTGGTCTCTCTGGCTGAGGACGACTAGAGCACACTAGTCGAAACGTCGAGAAACCATCGGTCCTTTTCAGGACCATGCACACATATCTTCCTCAAAATAGTATAGTCACCGCAAGTCTTACTCATTCTAGTCTCTCCACCATGCAAAACTTCAAACCATCCTCTTTGAAAACTAGGAGGTACGTACCTTATGAAGACAGAGCCATACTCCTCATAATTGTGAGCCGTTTGTTTGAAAGCGATTTGATTGATGGCATAGATATGACATCGTATCATGAAACTATATGTGAGTACATTCTACTACGTTGTGTGAGCGCTGCAGTAGTGAAGAGTAATAATCAATATTCTAGCTATCATAATAGACATTTAGTACACGGTGTCCAGAGACGGGGATTCATATGTAAATTCATTTACAATACCCCAAGCATGGACTTTTGAGTCGATATGAGATAATACCTCCATGCATTGGATAGATACTGAATTGGGGTTCATGTCTAGTCAAGTTACCCTGATGTCGTGGATAGTATAATTAAACGGGAAAAGTATATAAATGATCCTCCCCTGACAAACAAATAGCAAGTGCATGAAGGAAGACATCTCATTGCAAAAAGAAGAGCACGATCTGAAAATTTACTCTGAGTTGCAATCAAGGCTGACTGTGTGGTTTGTGAATTTTCAAAGTTCAAGTCGAGTCCAGACAATGTACAATCACCGAGGATAAGTATACCTGTATAATTAAGATGAAGAATCACCAATTGTATGCACAGGAGTTTTTACGTCATGAAAAGTTACAACGGTCACTTGAACTATACTCCCCTCCATAAATGAAGGAAAACAACATTTGATACTTCCACAGTATTGTCAAATGGGCCTAACTAGTTTGCCAAGCTTGGCTTATTTATAGCTAGCTAGAATCGAGCGGTGTACTCCTTCAACATACGTTCGGTTAAAACTGATCAGGTAAACGGTAGACACATTGCTATTCATCCTAGGCTTATGCTTCCCTGTCCATTGGTGTATAAACAGAAAAAATCCTTTAAACAAGCGTTTATCGCAACGGTCTACCGACGTTCATACGACGTTTTTACAACGTCATGCCAACGAGTGGGGAAACGCCGATATGGATATAATTGCTACTCATTCTTCCCTCATACTACTCCGTGTATTGATGCAATGAGAAAATCATGTAAACAAGCGTTCATCGCAACGGTATACCGACGTTCATACAACGTTTTTACAACGTCATGCCAACGAGTGGGGAAACGCCGATATTGATATAATTGCTAGTCATTCTTCCCTCATACTACTCCGTGTATTGGTACTATGAAGAAATCATGTAAACAAGCGTTCATCGCAACGGTCTACCGACGTTCATACGACGTTTTTACAACGTCATGCCAACGAGTGGGGAAACGCCGATATGGATATAATTGCTAGTCATTCTTCCCTCATACTACTCTGTGTATTGGTACTATGAGGAAATCATGTAAACAAGCGTTCATCGCAACGGTCTACCGACGTTCATACGACGTTTTTACAACGTCATGCCAACGAGTGGGGAAACGCCGATATGGATATAATTGAGTCATTCTTCCCTCATACTACTTACTCTGTGTATTAGTACTATGAGGAAATCATGTAAACAAGCGTTCATCGCAACGGTCTACCGACGTTCATACGACGTTTTTACAACGTCATGCCAACGAGTGGGGAAACGTCGATATGGATACAATTGCTAGTAATTTTTCTCTCATACTACTCCGTTTATTACGACCAAACAGCGCGCGGCGTAGCTAGGTTTTTTTTTCAGTATAGGGGGGCACTGGGGGGGGGGGGGGCCTTGGAATTTTGTGGGGGGAGGCCCCAGAATTTCAAAATTTGAGATTGCACAATATGAGAAATGAGCGCGAAGTCTTTGCGGCCGGGGTCCAGTGTCCACTTAAGAAGTTCAGGGGTTCTAGATATTCTGTGGTGCAATCTGAGCCATATTTTGGGATCATTTGTTCCAATAAATTTATTCATTCATTTATATTTTTACTTCCTTCATTTTTTAAATCCAATACTCCTGAGCGGGAAGAATTTGGAAACTTTGAAAATTTGTTCAAGAGACATAAGCATACAGAGCTTACCATTTCGTAGGGGTGAGATAATTCATATTTTTCTGAAAATTTACTTTTTCAAGTTCCTCCTTCATCTTTTTTGGTAAGCTTTATCCGGAAGGGTATGGTGTCCTCATCAATATTATTAGTACAGGTGTACACTGTTTTTTAGAAAGAATGATTGTGTGGAAAGAGGGCACAGGGCTTTGATTTTTTGGGGAATTGTTTTGGTAAAAACGGTAACGAAGATGCAATTTTTCACGGCCGCGCGGACGGCCGTCTGAAATGTTGCACATATTTCTTCAATGCAGGGTTTTAAGGACTCGAGAACAATTGCTTAAAGTCAAAAATATCATTTTGGAACAATAGAAGCTATTAAGTTGTTTTTATTTCTGTTATAATTATCGTACCCTGCAGATACGTTTACCATTTCTTTCCTACCCATGATTTTTGTTGGGGGGGGGGCACTCAGGAGCTACGCCCCTGCGACCAAACCGGCGATGACAGGGAAACATGATTATGATTTCAAAAGTTCACATTTTGTACTGCTAGCTAGCTAACTTAGCAAGCTAAAAATAAGTTTGGGTATCTGGAATTACTGGCCATGCACACTGTGGCTGCTTCAACCTAAGTGATTTTGCATCAGAATAGAAATCGTTGGTTACATAATTATACCCCCAACAAGTGCCTTTATTTGTCAAGATTTATTCACAGCAAATTGTAAGTTTATGGAAGGAGTGTATAATCATCGAGTCTTACTTTTCTTTTAATTATTTTAAAATACGGAGTGTGGGGAAAATATTGTTTCATTGGAGATGTGAATTTGGGGTCAACGTTGATGAAAAAGAAATCATGGTCGTTTTGTCAATTTCGTTCTATTGTTAAATTTGGTTCCTATTGCTTCGGAAGCAAGCTCGCGAGAAACTGCAGTGCTGAGGGAGTGTCGAGCGGTCTGCAACACCCCCTACTTTGAGTTGCACCGCCTATTTTTTTGTAACATACATTAATGTACACCATGTCAAGAGAATCATCCCTAGACTTCATCTCAGTTAGCAAAAATAAAATTACAGTAGTGCTCTTTATTGTCGTTTCAATTTTGAATTATACTTTAGCGCGATGTGCAATTGTTTTGTTAACATACAAGAATGACCTATGTTTTGTATTCTGATGTACCCATTAAATAACTCTTCTCACAGAAGATGTGAAAAACAAATGGCTGATGATGTGGCAATACATGTTTGATTGTGTTCTTCTCCATACACACATTTTGGTATCCTAAGTTGTACTGACCTTTAATTTGAATGTGGGACATGATTATCCTCTTAATCCACTGAGTATTGTTTCAATAATGCTACCGAGGCGAATACTAAACTCAGTTTGTGTTACAATGAAACAATTGTAAACTCTGGATTCATTCTATATAATTACACAATACCTAAACCTTATAAAATACACCATGAGTCGGTCGGGACTATGAGACATGTACATGTACATGTACATATTACACTTTTTATGTTGTGTGGCTCTGAAAAGAGCCGGTGTCGACGTTCTGGCCAGTGGGCCTATGGCCATCTTCATCTAGCCTATACTGAAGGTTAGTATAATTTTAATGATAAAAGACGTGATAAAAGACTGCATGTGTGCAGTCCAGAAATAATGTACGTCCCCCTTTTAAATACCACTGATACCATACTTCCAAACAACCTGAAATAATGCATGTTGTGTATGACATACAGGGATGCATGGCGTACTGATAATCGGAAAGAGTTCCACTGATGTACTTGTGCATAAACCATTTATGGGACCGACAGAGGGCGTTTTGAAGAAAAAATGGCTGCCGCTGTATTTCAATCCAAGTGTATCACTTGTTGGTCAAAAACACCCCGTAAAACTAGGCTTTCTATGCTACCCAAGCCTGCTGAGATTGAAGTTAAATTCATTATAACTTGTACCCAGTATGTTAAGAAAAGGATAGGCAATAACGCCTTTTCCGTCATTGGAATTCTAATTCTTCCCAAAATGTTTACCCCTTCGCTGAAAACAAAATGTTGACCAACAGTTTAGTGTGTTAAACCTAATATTGGTAAATTTGGTCAAAATAATTGTGCCAATATTTTTTGCAGTGATGTACGTACCCTGCAATACGTTCGTTTACTTCAGAATTGTTTCTGTAAACTAGTAAAGGCGCTTACCTTTCTGCACCGTCATCATTCACTGAAGCTGACCCACAACGCGGTTTCCAACATGGCGCCGTCCGTAGTTGTACTGCAACAACTCTCTGCATAACAGTTCTTCGAAATTCTTGTCAGCATTTCAAACTGAATGTACAACCAAAATGTCCAGTGCAGTCTATAAATGTCCCGCTACAACACTGGTTGAAAAAGCCCACAGATTTGGGCGATGGAAACAAGGGTAATTTAAGCGGTAAATTCCACCAGCTTTTAATGCGTGTTGTGAACCAAGACTGAATTTCCCGCATGGCGTGTCCAACAACGACGCACTGCGCATGCACCATGCTCGCGCGCGCCTTTGTAAAAGTAGAGAAGCCAATCACAATGATGTGTTGAAAGGAGTATAGGGGCGTTTACGAAACGGAGGCTTAGGGCCTTTTCGAAACGGTGAACGGAGGCTTAGGGCGTTTAAGAAACGGAGGCTCAGGCTCCGTCTCAGGCTCCGGCTACATTTTCATGTATCCGTTCTGAAATGTTGGGTATCAAAATAGAGGCTTTTGGCAGCGGTTCGGAAGTAGATTCTTTAGTTTGAAAAGGAAAACAGGTTCAGCTTAAATGGAAACCACAACCTATATTTTTAGCAAATGGATTTCAGAACTGGAGCCCGAGCCTGAGCCTAAGCCTCCGTTTCGTAAACCCCCTTAGGCTCAGGCTCCATCTCTGACATCCATTATGCTGAAAATGTAGGCTGTTGTTTTTCATTGAAGCTGAAGCTCCGTTTTCCTTTTCAAACCAGAGAATCTACTTCAGAACCGCAGCCAAAAGCCTCTATTTTTGATACCCGAAGTTAGAATGGATTCACGAAATGGAGCCGTAGCCATGGAGCCTAAGCCTCCGTTTCGTAAATGACCTAGGGGTCGATTTCACCAAATTCATCGTAACTTACTATCAATCGTAGGATATGATGCATTGCAGCCCTACGTATGGCGATACGCGATGGGTTATCCTTCGTAACTCGAGTTACGATCAATCGCAGGCCTTCGTAAAATGGACCCCCGAGATTGGTTGTTTTTGTTGTCATGAATTAAAAAAAAAAAAAAAAAAACTTGTGAAATTGTCAGCTCGAGTCATCATCGAAAACCACGGAAAATCGTTCCAACGTGTTACACCAAAATTTATGAAGAAATTCACAGATATTTTGAAACTTTTAGCAGTAGGCCTACGTTCATTACTCGCTCATTTCACCTCGAAATCTGGTAACCAAATTACATTAATGATTTCGGGGATAACTGGGCATAACTACAGTCAGCACACAATAAAGAAAAATCAATCTACTTTTTTTGTAATGCCTTATATAGGCAAAATTTAATAACCACAATATATCCATTTATTTGTGGTCGGAAATACACAGACAATCTATTTAAATTCAGTATCAACTACAACTTTTAAAATATAGAGAATTAAAAAAAATCTTCACACACAAGAACATGAGGCTCATGAGCCTAATTTAAAAATAACGGTGTTAGATGCAATCAGCCTAAATGTCGGCCTAGTACTTATATAGGCATGTACAGCATGGGTTTCAATACAAAAATTTAATAATATATTAAAAATGAAATATACATTCTAATTTACTTAGCTAAAAGAAAAATTCATTTCATTATAAAAATACAATATTATATCATTATAAATTATTATAAAGATATTATAATACACGGTTAAAAGCCTCTTCTGACAAGAAAATATTAAAGAACTAAATCATTGTTTACACCTTAATCATAAAAAACAAAAGAGTTTGACCATCACAAATTAATGTTGCTCATCACTGAGAATAATTTATTGTCAGAAAACATATTTCCAAAAAATGTTGACAATAGTTGTCTCTTTTGAGTCATTTTCTTGTGTCATTACTCCTATATAAACACCAAATTAATCAAACAATAACTGAAAGACATAAATATCCTGAGTTGGTTTAATGTTCATAATGAAGCAAGGCACATCAGCCTTCTAGCTCGTACTCTCTGTCATATCTTCATCCAGGCGATTGTAACGTTCCTTGTATAATATCAAGAGGAGAAGTGCCACACTCACAGAACACAGAAGAAACCAGTTCATCCACATCACACCTAACATAGGACCAAACAAAATGTTGATATAGAACTTTAAAACTTCTTTCTCTTCAGTATACGTACAATAAATTAAGCATTAACTTCAATTAATGTTTACATCAAAATGTCAAAATGGGCATTAAAGGTATAGTACAGGATTGGTAACATACCTGAACAGAAATTGCCACAGATTTACGTATAACTTTTAGGGTATAAAGATGGTGCTGATAGAAACATAGGCCCTATCGTTAAATTTTTTCTGCCTGAAATGCTGTATTTATCCAGAAATTAGTAAAACAAGGACCGAAAACAGTTTTGATCTCGGGGTAAGATCAAAACCATTGAGTCGGGTTTTCGCTATTTTCTCGAGACTCACGGATGTCCGATTGAGCTCAAATTTTTACAGGTTTCTTTTTGCATGAACATGTTCGACCAGACAAAGTGTGGGGTTAGTGCTGTTCTGTGACCTTTACCAATCGTGTAATATACATTTAAAGGTAGTATCATACTTTGGTAGCATACCGAAACAGAAATCTTCACAGCTTTACCTATAACTTACAGTGTATAACGATGGTGATGGGTGAAACATACCGTTAACATTTTGCTGCCTGAAATGCTGTATTTATCCAGAAAAGAGTAAAACCAGTGACCAAAATTATTTTTGATCTTTTAAAGATCAAAAATAAAAGAGAAAAGACTTAAGCAATACTGTTGCAGTTTTTCAATGTTTCTCAAAAGGTAGGCACCGTATAGGACTGAAAATTTCACAGATGAGCTGTTACTGTATCTTCCTTGATATTGTTGCCCATGAATCTGCATTGCTTTGACAAAAACGAAAGTATGATATTACCTTTAAGAGGCTTCAAAATAAGGTATTCTCACCAATACTAGGAATCATAGGCAGCAGCAGGAACATGAGAGCCACTACGTCGTGAAGGTACGACAAGACCATAGTGATGTTACCCTCAGATACCGGATACATGCCCTCTACGGTCATCTCAAAAAAGATGGGTGTGGATGCATTCAAGCAAGTGCCTATGCTGATACAGGCTATGTACAGACTCGCTACAAGATGAAGAAACACAAAACACATTGTCAGATGAATCCGTATTAAAGGATCATTCAGCATCAAGGAATTGATGTCTCCGTAATTGTGCACAAGACATGTGAGTGAAACTGGTATTACTTGACTTGACTGGGAAGGAATGACTTTCAGATGAACTTGCTGTGATGTCGCGGGTACAAGAGTGATCATAGAGATTTCAAGAGGGGGTTTTCGAAACGGGGGTTCGGGCTCAGGCTCAGGCTCAGGCCCAGGCCCAGGCCCAGGCCCAGGCCCAGGCCCAGGCCCAGGCCCAGGCCCAGGCCCAGGCCCATGCCCATGCCCATGCCCATGCCCAGGCTCATGCTCATGCTCATGCTCATGCTCATGCTCATGCTCATGCTCATGCTCATGCTCATGCTCATGCTCATGCTCATGCTCATGCTCATGCTCATGCTCATGCTCATGCTCATGCTCATGCTCATGCTCATGCTCATGCTCATGCTCATGCTCAGGCTCAGGCTCAGGCTCAGGCTCATGCTCATGCTCATGCTCATGCTCATGCTCATGCTCATGCTCATGCTCAGGCTCAGGCTCAGGCTCAGGCTCAGGCTCATGCTCATGCTCTTGCTCAGGCTCAGGCTCAGGCTCAGGCTCAGGCTCAGGCTCATGCTCAGGCTCGTGCTCAGTCTCAGTCTCAGTCTCAGTCTCAGTCTCAGTCTCAGTCTCAGTCTCAGTCTCATGCTCATGCTCAGGCTCAGGCTCAGGCTCAGGCTCAGGCTCAGGCTCAGGCTCAGGCTCATGCTCAGGCTCAGGCTCATGCTCATGCTCAGGCTCAGGCTCATGCTCAGGCTCAGGCTCAGGCTCAGGCTCAGGCTCAGGCTCAGGCTCAGACTCAGACTCAGGCTCCATTTCGTGAATCCATTATAAAATAGATACTTTTGGCTGCGGTTCGGAAGTAGATTCTCTGGTTTGAAGAGGAAAACTTAGCTTCAGTTTCAATGAATAAAAATCCAATATTTTCAGCATATGGATGACAGAGCCGAAGCCTGAGCCCAAGCCTCCGTTTCGTAACCCTCCCCCCTCCGCCCTGTGTGTCTGATCAAGATTGTAATTAGATGTACAGTGTTTAACTGTAGAAACTGAAATCAACCAGAGAACTGATCACCAACTTCATTAAACACGAAAATGGCAGGCAGTCCTATTAGCAGCCTACTCTGAAGTTGAACAGTTCACCATTCGGTCGGGAGCTTACCTAAGTTATAAGAGATGTAGCTCATTGATAGAAGGACACACCACAAGGAGCCGATGCACGCCCCAAAAGTGAGCACCATAAGAACTAGCTTCATCCGACCGCTGATTATATCCACTAATCTGCAACAGAAAACATTCAAGGTAGTATCATACTTTGGTTTTTGTCAAAGAAATACAGATTCGTGGGCAAAAATATCAAGGCAGATACAGTAACAGTCATCTGTACAAATTTCAGTCCCATACGTTGCCCACTTTTTGAGAAAACAGCGAAAAACGGCCACAGTATTTCTTAAGTCTTTTCTCTTTTATTTTTGATCTTTTAAAAGATCAACAAGATTTTCGGTCGTTGTTTTACTAATTTCTGGATAAATACACCATTTCAGGCGGAAAGATTTTAACGGCATGTTTCTACCAGCACCATCTTCATACCCTGTAAGTTATACGTAAATCTGTGAACATTTCTGTTTTGGTCTCTTACCAAAGTATGATACAACCTTTAAGTAAACTATCAATCCATTTATTTATTTATTTGACACAAGTAATAAACTGCTGCAAACTGCTCATCAACCAAAATGATGACCTGAAATTTGGAGTTAGGAGGGCCTGACGCGTTTCGATCCTAGCAGGATCTTTCTCAAAGGCTGAAATAAAGCCTTCAGCCTTCGATAATGATCCTGCTAGGATCGAAACGCGTCAGGCCCTCCTAACTCCAATCATTTATTAATTTGGATTGATATAAATTTGTATTGATATAAATTTGGAGGGAAAAAAAAATCAAATGGCATGTCAAAAGACTGCAAAATGTTTGATTTACATAAACATGGACCAAAATAGAAAACTTCAAAGAAAACAAAAGAAAAAACACGTAAAACAACATAAAAAGATAACATAGAATGTCTTCAACATTCAATCCATACTCACCTTGCTACCACGAGAGCTGCTATTAAAGCTGTTATATTACTCAAACACCCAATTTGACCAATGGTTCTCTGTAACAAGGAGGAAAGGTAAACTTCAGTCAGCCCCACTTTAATTTGGCATTAGCTAATTATATGCAAACGTCTACATATCAAGAAAAGAAAAATTCAACAACGAACATTTCAAAGCTTCTTTGTATTTGTCTTCTCTTAAAGGTAATATCATACTTTGGGTTTTGCCAAAGAAATACAGATTCGTGGGCAAAAATATCAAGGAAGATACAGTAAAAGTAATCCGTGAAAATTTCAGTCCCATACGTTGCCCACTTTTTGAGAAAACAGCGAAAAACGGCCACAGTATTTCTTAAGTGTTTTCTCTTTTATTTTTGATCTTTTAAAAGATCAAAAAGATTTTAGGTCGTTGTTTTACTAATTTCTGGATAAATACACCATTTCAGGCGGAAAGATTTTAACGGCATGTTTCTACCAGCACCATCTTCATACCCTGTAAGTTATACGTAAATCTGTGAACATTTCTGTTTTGGTCTCTTACCAAAGTATGATACTACCTTTAAAGAGCGCTCAATGAATACCTGGTCAACGTCCAATGAATTTTGAAAGATGGTGTCCATCTGAGTGGTCCAGCCAGCGAGCATGCCAGATGGTATGCTGTATGCTAACGCGGCAATCCAAAAATTCACACTCCTAGATAGGAAAACGAGAGGACAACACAAATGTGCATCTATTTTGTTTTGGGCAATTTATCATTCAAAGTATATATCAATATCGAGACATGTCTTGAACCGGATGAGGTATTTGAGTCCCAAAATGATGTCATGGTGTCATTTGTGAGGGTTCCACATCTATACCTTAAAGGTACAACCATACTTTGGTAGCATACCGAAACAGAAATCTTCACAGAACGGTATGTTTCTACCATCACCATCTTTATACCATGTAAGTTATAGGTAAATGGAAGATTTCTGTTTCTTATTTTATCATTCAAAGAGTATAAGTGAGAAATCTGATGTAGTTATGCGATCTTTGATAGAGAGCCTGCCATTGTGAAAGCATGACCCAGCCAGTGGATCACACTCGGTCAGAGGACCTGTCTACGCCACTGTTTCTGTAAGGTGGATTAAGCTTAGGATCAGTCCGAGCCTTGCAACTTAAGCCCCTTTCACACCGGGGCCCTTTTCCAAACCTCGGCTCCGGCTCCAGCGCTGTCATCCATTATGCTGAAAATGTAGGTTGTGGCTTTTCATTGAAGCTGAAGCTCTATTTTCTTGTTCAAAATAGAGTATCTACTTCCAAACCGTAACCAAAAGTTTCTATTTTGATACCTGTTATTCAAAAATGGAGTCACGAAATGGAGCCGAAGCCGGAGCCTGAGCCGGAGCCGAGGTTTGGAAAAGGCCCCGGGCCTTACGTACAGTTGCGTAGCGCTTCCCTACGCTGTTCCCACGCTGTTCCTACGCTGTTCCTACGCTAGTCTACGCTGGCTTACGTAACAATACGCCGAGTATGCAGAAGGAGTACGCGATATGTACGCAAAAAATTAAACATGTTTAATTTTTTCGCGTACTCTTTGCGTAGAGCACTGGACATCGAATTACGTACGCCGTTTTTATGCAAGTCTACGCAACACTACGCTACTGTACGGCATGCCTACGCAATAGTACCGTACCCTACGTCTGTTATACGCAATCCTACGCACCTATAGGTACGCGGTGCCTCTGCACAGGACACGCAACCATACGCCGTCGCACTACGCACATCTGCGTGGGCCCCCTTGAGAACGCAGCCTTTATTTCACGCAACTCTACGTAGGCTCGGTGTGAAAGGGGCTTTAGGCTCTGTTCATTCATGTAAATAACAAGGCCAAAGCTAGGCCTTGAAGACTTAAGGCGCCTTTCCATATGTGCGTTTTTTCATCCGTTGCGTATACGCTGCGTGTACGTTGCGTGTGCGTTAAAATTGCCCATTAAAAAGACACACGCGACCTTTTCAAACGCACGCGCACATATGGAAATGGTCGCTTGTTTTTTTTATAATGATGGATTTTTTTGCAACGCGACGGACACGCAACGTATACGCAGCGGATGAAAAAACGCGCATATGGAAAGGCGCCTTAAGGGAGCACGTATATACGTCTACATGGGTATTAACCTTACTTGAACATTTTAAGGTATCCATCTTTGAATCCTTCTCTAGACTTTGTGGCAGTCGGGCTGGGTGAAGTTGGTGGCTTCTCTGGAAAGTACAACAGCGCTGCGACGACTACAATGGCTGTAGCTCCACACTCTATAAAAACAAATGATTATAGGCCAATTTCATAGAGCTGCTTAAGCACAAAATTTGATTAAGCATGGAAAGTCTTCCTTGATCAAACACGATTACCAACCAAATGTTCATATGATCGTGACTGCTTTTGACTTGTATTGGGCTATTGTTTGCTGAGCATTATTATTTACAAGGCGTTTTTGGCTGGCATACTGATTTCACATACCAAGGGTTTTGGTGCTTAAGCCATACGTTGGTGGTGTCCCTAATAGTCAATTATCTTTGTTCGTTTGGCAGTCAGAAGCCTTGAAACCACGCACACACCGCTTATCCCAAGGATCATTTCATCGAAAATAATGACTTTGCAATCCTACTATGGGGTCATTCTCCCGCTACATGATTGTATGCATTATCTTTGGCAACAAATTCAAAGGTGTACCATACCTATGTACATAAGTTCCATTATTTGATTGAAGTAATACATCTTCACTGCTGGGTCCAAAGGCTTTGATCTGGGGATTTATACCAAAAAATAATGAGCACACAAGTAATATGTTCACTTACTTTAATACTTAAAGGTAGTATCATACTTTGGTAGCATAACAAAACAGAAATCTTCACAGCCTGTTTACCAATAACTCATAGGGTATAACGATGGTGATGGTACAGACATACCGTTAACATCGTTTTGCCTGAAATGCTGTATTTATCAAGAAAAGAGTAAAACCAATGACCAAAACAATTTCGATCTTTTAAAGATAAATAGTAATGGTGAAAAGATTTAAGAATTACTGTGAGTGTTTTTCACTGTTTTCTCAAAAAGTGGGCACCGTATGGGACCGAAATTTTCACAGATGACTGTTACTGTATTTCCCTGATATTTTCGCTCATGAATCTACATTTATTTTGACAAAAACCAAAGTATGATATTACCTTTTACGTGATAATATTTACCTCTAGAATTCTTCAATTCAGTCACATATCGGGTTTGTCCACGTTATGTCAAGTTTTGTCCGTGTATATGGAAATCTTTCCCACAAAATGCTCTTTCAAAACATGTCACCATTTTTCAGATGTTCTCTTGCAACTCTGCCAGGGTATAAACAACTTCATGAATCAAGACATGAGTTTTATTGAAAGTATTTTTTACCTTAAACTGTCCGGAATATTTGAAACCACCAACGGGCCGATCAGGAACGACATTGCTATACCAAAAAATTGAGCTGTAGACGCAATACATGTGGATGTAGCTCTCTGGTGAGGCGGGAACCAGACAGCTGAGAGTTCGGTTGATGCTGATTGCATGATTGGTCCAGCCAGACCCATGAATATTTGACCAATATTCATTGTCCTTTAGAAACAATTTCAATGCATATCTCAGAAATTGGTATAACAGACAAAGAAAATTGACTATTAGGGACATCGCAAACATGGGGTTCGCCGCTCGATATAGTTCAATGGGAGACTTTTGGAGAGTCGGTCTTGAGTCAACAGCGCACGCGCACGCACGCGCAATACAACACGCGCATGCTTATCGCGCAAGCATGGTTTGCGCATGCGCTGTTGACTCGAGACCAACTCTCCAAAAGTCTCCCATTGGTATACAGCGCCGGTACAGTATAATACACGGGTCGCTGGTTCGAATCTTGCTCCGGTCAAATGGGTTTTGGTCATTGTATGACATAATTTTTGACTAGTTGGGAATAATGTTCATCACTTAGGAACAGATTCCATTAAGGTTTAATCTCTTACATTCTGCTTTTCATTTGTTGTTGAGAAAACACGTATTTACATAAACAGCTATTAAGGTTTCAACATATGGCACTCCTTCGGAAAGCAAAACAAGTTGTGTAATGAAAGCCGAAATGTTTGGAGTTAGGAGGGCCTGACGCGTTTCAATCCTAGCAGGATCTTTCTCAAAGGCTGAACGACAAGAGGACAAGAACGTGCAAGTAAAGATACATATGAATGGATGAGAGGATCAGAACAAAAGGGGTATAGCGAGAGTGAGGGTGGAACCGGTGGATATCTTTTGTTTTCATTTTTCTTACCATTTGACATTTTGTATACCAACTGGGAGGCATCTTATACCCAATCCCAAGAGAAGAAACAAGGCACTGCATAGAACACAAAAACGTAGACCTGGAAGGAAAAAATTGTAAAATGGTCAAAATACAGTCATCGAGTTTCCCTGACAGTTTTCCGTCTTCGATGAACCTTTGGGTATGATTGGTGTCATCATTTTCACGGTTTGTGACTGGCAAACAAACAAAGGTATTTGATAGTTTTGGACACTGTCAAAATACACGTATAGTGTTGGATAGGTTCTTAAGTTGATATAGAGCTCTGGATGGCTCAGTCATACAGTATTAGGCTAGACTTACCACGCAAGACAAGAGCTGCGTACCACATACTAAATAATAAACTACGCTCTTACCTCAGGAAAAACCATGTGTGTGCTGTGTGGTAAACTGTGGTGTGCAGGACATGAGGGTTAGGGTTAAGGAGAGGCGGGTACCATGGGGTGGGGTGGGGCACATGACAGCTGACCAAACACAAGAATACAGTAATGACTGTCTTTTCCCGGCCGGTCGGGGACCGGGTGCTCACATGGGGGTGCCAGGTGCAGCTCACCTGGGGGCCCCGGGTGCTCACCTAAGGGCCCCGGTACGGTATTCAGGCAAATCTCGCTTCAGTCAGTTCTTTTTGTTCACGTTTGGATGACTGACTGAAATGAATCCAGTCAGTTTCCCTGCTGGTTGTAATAATTCATCCTATCATTATTCATGATAGCTCAGTTGGTAGAGCGCCTGTACTGTATTCAGGAGGTCAGGAGGTGTTTTACAGGCAACTTGGAGTCAACCAAGTACACCACATACAAAAGGAAAGATTTGATAAAATTCACTTTTCTGGAAGTTTCTCGTTGTTTGGTATTCAGGAGGTCGCCGGTTCAAATCCCGCTCCAGTAAATATTTCTTTGTTCATTTTTCATTTACTTTATTTTCAGTGGTTGTGGTTGTTTGATGATAAAATTCAAAATAAAGTAAGTACTTCTTCTCAACTTAGTTCGATCTTTACCTTTAATGCACAGCAGGTAAGAGAACATGAATCCTGTTAGGATAAACATGATAGGACCCCAGTTGACCAAAAGGGCGATATCGCCATCATGCCAGTTCAGTACAACCTTCGCTGTAAAAGAAATGGACAAACAATTAGGCTTATACCAAAACAACAAATTCATGTTCTAGTTATTATAACTATACCTCATAAAATATTCATGACCTAGAGCCGCCGGAATCCCAATTGGTCAATTCACCATCACGTGCCAGTGGATATATTTGCTGATCACCAGCGAGTAGGCCGGGGAATCTCCGAAGGAACTGTTACACATGTAACATCTCACTGCGCATGTAACATCTCACTGCACATCCTAGTAAAAGTTTGCAGTGCGCGTGCGCGTGCGTGAGCCTCGGCCTTTACATGAAGTTCACGAACACGAACGTTTTGCTGCATTTCTCGATGAAAATTGTGGATAATATAGAATATAGTTACTATTAAAAATAAATTTCCTTTTTTTTGGGGGGGGGGGGTGGACAGTCCATTCTAGCTAATTCCCTCGATGTTAGAAGTTGACAAACTATAGTTCCCACGGCGAATAGTTTGTCAACTTCCACCACCTCGGGAACTAGAATTTACTGTCACCCTCAAACCATGTGATATTTGTATATTATTCACTACGGTAGTGTTTGGGAAAACATAATTTTATTAAAACCCCACTTATGCTAACAAAAACTACCGGTACCCGTTTTTCATGTCTGGCGTTAGTGTTTTGGCTGTGAAAAAGAGGGCCTACCCTTTCCCATTCCTCGCTTCACAATGCAGGATATGAAAACAAAAATCAGAATGCATTATAGGCCTCTACTTGAACTGTGGCATTGGTACGCGGTCATAATTACCTGGCATAATATAGTCTTGTCCAAGACGTTATTTATGCGCGAGCCCCTCCAAACAATTACCCACCCACACGCAAACTAAGTGGAACATTCCACAGACCTACGAAAAATAACGTCTTGTTGGTTTGCTCTGGTGTCACGTGACAAAGACTGAGCGTGACCTCTGTGGGCAAAAATTGCATATTCATTGAGGTCAACAACGGGGTGCAATGCGCTGTTTTGGTCAGCGTCCAATCCACGCACGTGGTATGGCGTGATACCGTGTGCATAATGACGGTCGTTTGAAACTCAGCCGCAACCGTTATTGCCATGGAGCAATAACAACAGATAGCTCCATGGTCATTACCAAAGCCATGGCTTGATTATACTTCGATCAACTGTCATGCGGCACAAAAAGATTTCGAGAAATTGTAGGATATGAATAAGCCGTATTTTACAGCTTTTTGGGTTATCCTCGGGCTTTTGTTATTCGTTATTTATTGTGTATTTCATGTGTACAGTACTTTTGTATGTTGCCAAAATAAATGAATGAATGAAGGGATGAATGAAATAATTTCACTGAATTATGATACCATGGAGTCTGTTCCCGGGCTTCATGAAGACACGGAATGATTTCGAGGGGCACGGTTAGTAAATTTATTCCATTCCCAAGTTGTCTAAGAGCCTTGTTGTTCTCCGGAAAAACTCTCAAATCCCCGACATTTGTGTTGCAAAATCCAAGGCCTCCAAATTCAATACGATCTGTCAGCAGCCATGGTACGATATCAATGAAGGCCTACATACGGCACATGTAATTTACAAGTACTGTAAATACACCTGTATGCGTACTGTATATAATGCTTGCGACGTCGTTGCGGTACTAGACTTCATCTCCATGCAAATTTTCTAAATATATTAATGCAAATAAGGCTACGTCATGGTGCACCGACTTCGCGGGGGGTTATTGCCCGGAATTTTCCGGGCAGTTTGGAGTAAATGGACAAGACGGTATTACAGGCTTGTGTGTGTGGCGTAGACGTTATTTCGGGTCGTTTGTTGTGTTAACACGTACACGTACGTGCGATCTGTTGGCCAGGTACAACTACGTATAATACCGTCTTGAACAAGACTAGGCATAATAGTGCTTACATGTGCACTGTACCGAGGATCATGGGTTATTTGCAGGGAGGAATTTGTACCAGTCCACGGTTGTATACTTACCAGTGTCCGCAATACCACCCCATGTGATCCACATGCCTGATTGCATGCAACTGAGCAATGAGAACACGGTCAGGATATACCACCTGGTATTGTACACTACATGATGTTCACTTGACTCGATCTCGTCTCCCTGGTTCAAACTCTTGGTCTTGGCCTGTGCTAATCCATCTTTGCTAGGCTTCGCTTTGTCAGCCTGGGTATAGCTGCTTGAATCGTGAGATGCGAGTGGTAGGAGTGGGTAGTCTTCGCCCATACCCAACTAAGTTAAAGAGATTTATCTCGACAACGATTACCCCACCTTCATGGAGTATCACACGATGAGCACGCATGGGTGTCCCTGTGTGTGTTGACTCCAACTCGCTACAGTGGCTATTATACACAAACGTAATTTCATACACAAAATTTAAATGACAAGAGGTGACATGCAGGGACGCTTCTACGGGGCTACGGAAGGCTGGAGCGCCCCCCCCCATATCGTGTCTAGCCCCCCCCCTAAAAAAAAGAAACCAACAACAACAATTGGAAAACGCGTTGTGTATGCAATAGGTGCATGATTGTCTACTTTTAGTAAGACATTGAAAGGTGAACCAAGAAAAATTGACTGCAGCGGGATTCGAACCGGCGACCTCCTCAATATCGTACAGGTATTCAGGAGGTCGCCGGTTCGAATCCCGCTGCAGTCAATTTTTCTTGGTTCACCTTTCAATGACTTAAAAATTCAGTCAGTTTCTCTTGTGGTTATTTGATGATTATTCTAATAAGCATAGCAGAAGCGAGTGGTAGTAGAAGGCTTTAGATTCGCGCCTGACAAGAACATGCAATTAGGAAAGGAAAGGGTTATTCATCAGATATGGAAAAAAGGTGATCAATGTCACGCGATGTCATGTTGCTGGTGGCGACGTTTCGGCTGTTGGAACTGCTAGCCTCCACCAGAAAAGAACTGTATGCTGTGGTGCGCATGGCCCGCGTCCGCGTTCACAGTACCGTGTTCAGCGGCCTGTGGACGGGTCACTCCAGCGGACGTCGTACGGCTCACCCTGGTATACATGTACTGCCAAAGAGTTCCACTGACTGACATCAGTCACATCACTTTGATACCCTAAATAAATTCCAGGGAGGAATGTGTACCAGTCCACGGTTGTATACTTACCAGTGTCCGCAATACCACCCCATGTGATCCACATGCCTGATTGCATGCAACTGAGCAATGAGAACACGGTCAGGATATACCACCTGGTATTGTACACTACATGATGTTCACTTGACTCGTTCTCGTCTCCCTGGTTCAAACTCTTGGTCTTGGCCTGTGCTAATCCATCTTTGCTAGGCTTCGCTTTGTCAGCCTGGGTATAGCTGCTTGAATCGTGAGATGCGAGTGGTAGGAGTGGGTAGTCTTCGCCAATACCCAACTAAGTTAAAGAGATTTATCTCGACAACGATTACCCCACCTTCATGGAGTATCACACGATGAGCACGCATGGGTGTCCCTGTGTGTGTTGACTCCAACTCGCTACAGTGGCTATTATACACAAACGTAATTTCATACACAAAATTTAAATGACAAGAGGTGACATGCAGGGACGCTTCTACGGGGCTACGGAAGGCTGGAGCGCCCCCCCCCCATATCGTGTCTAGCCCCCCCCCCCCTAAAAAAAAGAAACCAACAACAACAATTGGAAAACGCGTTGTGTATGCAATAGGTGCATGATTGTCTACTTTTAGTAAGACATTGAAAGGTGAACCAAGAAAAATTGACTGCAGCGGGATTCGAACCGGCGACCTCCTCAATATCGTACAGGTATTCAGGAGGTCGCCGGTTCGAATCCCGCTGCAGTCAATTTTTCTTGGTTCACCTTTCAATGACTTAAAAATTCAGTCAGTTTCTCTTGTGGTTATTTGATGATTATTCTAATAAGCATAGCAGAAGCGAGTGGTAGTAGAAGGCTTTAGATTCGCGCCTGACAAGAACATGCAAGTAGGAAAGGAAAGGGTTATTCATCAGATATGGAAAAAAGGTGATCAATGTCACGCGATGTCATGTTGCTGGTGGCGACGTTTCGGCTGTTGGAACTGCTAGCCTCCACCAGAAAAGAACTGTATGCTGTGGTGCGCATGGCCCGCGTCCGCGTTCACAGTACCGTGTTCAGCGGCCTGTGGACGGGTCACTCCAGCGGACGTCGTACGGCTCACCCTGGTATACATGTACTGCCAAAGAGTTCCACTGACTGACATCAGTCACATCACTTTGATACCCTAAATAAATTCCAGGGAGGAATGTGTACCAGTCCACGGTTGTATACTTACCAGTGTCCGCAATACCACCCCATGTGATCCACA
Source organism: Astropecten irregularis (assembly GCA_963971285.1). Classification (NCBI taxonomy): domain Eukaryota; kingdom Metazoa; phylum Echinodermata; class Asteroidea; order Paxillosida; family Astropectinidae; genus Astropecten; species Astropecten irregularis. Next base: position 17,025,431 of record OZ020254.1, on the reverse strand, counting down.
TGCCTGATTGCATGCAACTGAGCAATGAGAACACGGTCAGGATATACCACCTGGTATTGTACACTACATGATGTTCACTTGACTCGTTCTCGTCTCCCTGGTTCAAACTCTTGGTCTTGGCCTGTGCTAATCCATCTTTGCTAGGCTTCGCTTTGTCAGCCTGGGTATAGCTGCTTGAATCGTGAGATGCGAGTGGTAGGAGTGGGTAGTCTTCGCCCATACCCAACTAAGTTAAAGAGATTTATCTCGACAACGATTACCCCACCTTCATGGAGTATCACACGATGAGCACGCATGGGTGTCCCTGTGTGTGTTGACTCCAACTCGCTACAGTGGCTATTATACACAAACGTAATTCTATCTCACCATTACCTCCATTCGGAATCACGTGAGATTGTATAATCTGATGATTGAGGTTACGTCACACATTTAAAGACACAAAGGAACAAAGGGCAACAGCTCCTATATGAGGTGGGCCCTGGAAGTCCGCTCTTCAGTGTATTTCTGGTGTATCGCCGCGCGCGGACCCTTCGAGTGTTAGCTTCAGTCACACTACACGTATTTCTTGACCCACGAGCTGTGGTCACTTTGCCGTCATGATTACTGACGAAGTTGAGATCCATGTATGCCCTATGGAGAGCGAAAGCCTCTTTACGCAGCTTGAGGGAGACCTCTCTGGTCTCACCCAGAGTACTCAGTTTGGCGCTACGCCCGCTCCTGCGAAAAAGAAAGCCAAAAAGCGATCAACATTGCCAAAATGCGATCCAGCGCCTGCCCAAGGTAATGCTTCAGCGAATGATGCATCTAATCTGCGCGAAGCAGTTACAAGCTTGCAGCATACAGTCACAGCGCTGACTAACGCTTTCGCTATGCAGGCTAAGCCTTCGCAGCAACTTGACGCTCCCCCATTTGGCCTAGAAGAAGGCGAGATTTTTGATCGGTCGGGCAACCCCGCACCTGAGATGGGCGGGATAAACATGGTGAACGTTAATCCTGTACCCGAAAGGGGCAGTAGCCTATGTGATGGTGAAATTGATTCACTACTTGATAATATTGAGGGCAAAAATAACGATTTGCTCTCTGATATTGCGACTCTCGTTGAGAGCGATGACAAAACTGGGCCACCTGTTAATGAACAGCTAGCAGGGACGATTAATGCATTGGCCGAGGGCAAGATTATGCCAGAAAAGCTCGAGGAGAAGCTGAAAAAGTATGCCAAACCAAAGAATTGCACTAATCTGAGCATGACAAAGGTCAACCCGGAGATATGGGCTTTCTTGAAAACACCGACCCGAGCTCGGGACGTGAAGTTTCAGAAAATACATGGTTATATAACGCATGCCATGATCACCATCACAATGGCCGCTGACCAGCTATTGAATGCTCGGTCTAAAGCGGATAACAATAGCATTGACACTGCCCAGCTTGTCAAGTTACTTGTGGATGCTGTTGCTTTTCTTGGCGCAGGCAACGCCCAGTTGAATGTTCGTAGGCGGGATCTTATCCGCCCCGATCTGAGCCCAAAATATGCACCATTGTGCTCATCGCAGGTGAAATCCTCCAGACTGTTGTTCGGGGATGACCTGATTCAGACATGCAAGTCTATCCAAGAGGCAAACAAATTGGGCTCGAAGGTATACGGCACTGAACAACGTGGCCGTAGACGGGGTAATTACACATATACCCGAGCTAGTGCTGCACATGCATCGGGGGACTGGCGTGGTTTTCGAGGCCGCCCCCAGCAGCAACGACCAGCGTATTACCGCAGGGGTCGGTACAACAGAGCGCAGTTCAACCAAGCCGCAACCCAGAGCCCGAGCCAGTTTTCAACCACTGGGGCAAGCGGAAAGAAGCCTCTAGCATAGAGCGCTCGAGACCAACCAAACGGCTCGCTTCGGAAACAGTGAGTAAGTGTTATAGTAACTCTCCTGTTGGAGGCAGACTTAGACATTTTGTCTCAGCATGGGAAACTGTTACTTCTGATGCATGGGTGTTAGATTCTATATCTCATTGTCATATTGAATTCATTGAAACTCCCACTCAATGGAAAACTCCAAACCCTATTGAATTTTCGGCTGTCGAATCCAGCCTGATTGATGCTGAGATACAATCTCTGCTCAGTAAAGGTGCTATAAAACAAGTGACCTCGTGTCAGGGGGAGTTCTTGTCAAACATATTTTTGCGCCCCAAAAAAGATGGTTCTATGCGGCCAATTATTAACCTTAAAGGACTCAACAAATTTGTGAGATACCATCACTTCAAGATGGAAACTTTTGAGTATGCTCTAACGTTAATCCGTCGAGGGTGCTATATGGCCTCTCTTGACCTAAAAGATGCATATCTGACTGTGCCTATGGCGCACGAACATCAGAAGTATTTACGGTTAATCAATGGAGAGACAAGTTGTGGCAGTTCACTTGTTTATGTTTTGGTCTTTCTAGCGCACCCCGCATTTTCACCAAAATTATGAAACCTGTCGTGGCAACATTACGAAATCAGGGCCATATTTCAGCTAACTATATAGATGATTCTCTCCTTATTGGTGATTCAGAAGAGGAATGTAACAGGAATGTACATGCTAGGTGTCACTTAATGGAGTGCTTGGGGTTTGTTATTAACGAAACCAAATCAGTCAAAACCCCGACGAGAAAGCTAGAGCTTCTGGGGTTTGAAATAAATACAGCCGACATGTTGGTTTGTTTGCAGGCATGTACCCATCTTATAAATCAGCGACGGCCAACAATCTGGCTTGTAGCTCAGGTCATTGGGAAATTAATTTCATCCTTCCCTTCGGTACCCACCGGGCCTCTCTTTTACAGAAGTCTAGAAATAGCAAAAGACACTGCATTGAAATTAAACAATGGCGAGTTCTCCGCCCACATGCAGTTGCCTAATGAGGCAATCACTGATTTACAATGGTGGATTACAAACTTGCCAGCCTCCTCACGGGAAATTCATGGTTCTCGTGTTGCTGATATTGAAATTCAAACTGATGCGTCAAACAATGGCTGGGGAGCGTACTCCCCTTCGCTGGGTTTGAAAACAAACGGCAGGTGGAAACCTGACGAAGTAAACATGCACATTAACTGCCTAGAATTGTTGGCAGTCCTCTATGCTTTTCAGTCACTTGCTAGTCATTTGAGAGCTAAACTTGTGTCTGTGAAGACTGACAATATTAGTGCGGTAACGTACATTAATCACATGGGTGGATGTAGGTCCATAGAACTTAACCAGTTAGCAAGGGAACTGTGGTTCTGGTGCCTAGAGAATGAGATATGGGTAATCGCATACCACATCCCCGGAAAGCAGAATTCTACCGCGGATCTGCTGTCCCGGTCTTTCAATGACAATTTGGAATGGCAACTGAATACGGCAGTTTTTGACCGCATATAAAAGCAACCGAAATCAAACCAACAGTTGACATGTTTGCATCCCGAATCAATTATCAGATGAAACCATTCATATCACGCTATCCTGATCCAGAAACCAAGATCCTTTGATGCATTCTCCTTGTCATGGGCAAATGAAGTTGCTTATTGTTTCCCCCCATTTTGTCTTATCGACAGGGTTGTACAAAAGATAGAGCAAGACAAGGCAACGGCCATCCTGGTGTTCCCATTATGGACCACACAGACCTGGTATCCCAGACTACTACGCATCATCACCATGAGACCACTCATGCTGCCCAAGAGAAGCGACCTACTACAGCTTCCACATTTGCCAGAGCATCGGCACCCCTTGCGAGATCGCCTAGTGCTGTGTGCAGCTCTCTTATCCGGAGATCCCTCAGCACAAGAGGACTTTCGTCGAGAACTATCGACATCATCACCGAATCCTGGAAACCCAGCACACGGAAACAATACTACTCTGCGATCACAAAATGGCTTGACTTCTGTGTTAAACGGACTATCCATCCAGTTCAAGCATCTGTAGGACAGGCCCTCGATTTCCTGTCAGCATTGTACCACAATGGTGCTGCATATAGCACGGTGAACACAGCACGCAGTGCCCTGTCTGCCCTCCTTTGGTCAACAACGGACAGTTCAGAACAATTTGGTAGTCATCCACTTGTCACTCGGTTTATGCGAGGTGTGTTCAACTTGAGGCCACAGTTACCTCGATACTCATGTACTTGGGACATTAGTATATTACTTCGTTTTATTAGCGGGTTAGAACCGGTTGAATCAATACATTTGAAAATGTTGACATATAAACTCATTTGTTTGTGTGCTGTCACCACCGGACAACGGGCTCAGACCTTGTCTCTTATTAAGCTAAGCAATATGGTCGTACAAAGAAGTATGGTTAAGATTAAAATTACCGACCTTGTCAAGACTTCTCGCCCAGGTAAACCACAACCAGTTTTGGTTTTGTCACCCTATACACATAACAAAACATTATGTGTAGTAAGGTCGTTAGCTAACTATATTAGTCGAACCAAACATGTGCGGGCCAACAAGACTAAATTATTTCTGAGCTATGCTCCTCCGCACAATGAAGTTACCACGGCAACCATATCCAGGTGGCTGAAAGAGTCACTATCTAAGGCAGGGGTAGATACCTCAGTGTTCAAGGCACACAGTATACGCTGCGCGTCCACATCAGGGGCCGCAAACAAGGGCCTGCCAATTGATGCAATTTTGAAAACGGCTGGTTGGGCTAAAGCATCAACTTTTGCAAAGTTCTATAACCGAAGTACAGCTGACCCTGCATCAGCATATTGCCTTTTCCAAGTGTGTATTTGGCTGATAAAGTGTAAAGGAACACATTTTATTTATAACTTTGTATCACCGGTTGGTGAACTATATGTGTATGATTTATGAAACCATGATCTGAAAATAAAGACATGTACTGTTTTTTTCCTGCAACTATACTGGTCTGTCTCTTTACACTGTCCAGCTTTGAAGTCTCACGTGATTCCGAATGGAGGTAATGGTGAGATAGAATTCCCAAATTAAACGAGTGAAATGAAGTTTGATGGGGATTCTAACGAGCCATTACCGGAATGAGGAGTCACTAGACTCCCTCCCTGTTGTGGTGAACTTCGTAGCTTATATTGCATGAACGCATTTATCCCACCCCTAATATGGTGGCCAGTGTAAAGCATTGCTTTAAATACCTGAAGAGCGGACCTCCAGGGCCCACCTCATATAGGAGCTGGGGCCCTTTGTTCCTTTGTGTCTTTAAATGTGTGACGTAACCTCAATCATCAGATTATACAATCTCACGTGACTCCTCATTCCGGTAATGGCTCGTTAGAATCCCCATCAAACTTCATTTCACTCGTTTAATTGGGGAATTTCATACACAAAATTTAAATGACAAGAGGTGACATGCAGGGACGCTTCTACGGGGCTACGGAAGGCTGGAGCGCCCCCCCCCCATATCGTGTCTAGCCCCCCCCCCCCCCTAAAAAAAAGAAACCAACAACAACAATTGGAAAACGCGTTGTGTATGCAATAGGTGCATGATTGTCTACTTTTAGTAAGACATTGAAAGGTGAACCAAGAAAAATTGACTGCAGCGGGATTCGAACCGGCGACCTCCTCAATATCGTACAGGTATTCAGGAGGTCGCCGGTTCGAATCCCGCTGCAGTCAATTTTTCTTGGTTCACCTTTCAATGACTTAAAAATTCAGTCAGTTTCTCTTGTGGTTATTTGATGATTATTCTAATAAGCATAGCAGAAGCGAGTGGTAGTAGAAGGCTTTAGATTCGCGCCTGACAAGAACATGCAATTAGGAAAGGAAAGGGTTATTCATCAGATATGGAAAAAAGGTGATCAATGTCACGCGATGTCATGTTGCTGGTGGCGACGTTTCGGCTGTTGGAACTGCTAGCCTTCACCAGAAAAGAACTGTATTCTGTGGTGCGCATGGCCCGCGTCCGCGTTCACAGTACCGTGTTCAGCGGCCTGTGGACGGGTCACTCCAGCGGACGTCGTACGGCTCATCCTGGTATACATGTACTGCCAAAGAGTTCCACTGACTGACATCAGTCACATCACGTTGATACCCTCTGCCTGTGCACAAACTCGTGGGACTGAACTTGTGGGCGTTTTGAGATTTAATGGCTGCCGCTGCATTAGAAGTGTATAGGTCAAAACACCTCATAGAACTCACTTTTCAGATATCCTCCCGAAGGTTTACACAACTGAGATTGAAATTTATTATAACTTGCATGTATTCCAGTAAGCTAAGTTAGCTAACTCTCATTAACCCCTACTTCACGGTAATGTCCGTCAGTGCCGAATTCTTCCCACAATTGTGGCCAACAGTATAATGAGAAATGAGTTCATAGTCCTATTAGATCTAACATTGTTAAAAAATGTGTGAACCGTATCGCACCTATTTCTTTTACAGTGTATGTACCCTGCAATACGTTCGTCTACTTCAAGATTGCTTTTGTACGTTCGTTTACTTCAGAATTGTTTCTGTAACTAGTAAATGCGCTTACCTTTCTGCACCGTCACCATTCACTGAAGCTGACCCACAACGCGGTTTCCAACATGGCGCCGTCCGTAGTTGTACTGCAACAACTCTCTGCATAACAGTTCTTCGAAATTCTTGTCAGCATTTCAAACTTAATGTACAACCAAAATGTCCAGTGCAGTCTATAAATGTCCCGCTACAATATTGGCTGAAAGCCCACAGATTTGGGCGATGGAAACAAGGGTAATTTAAGCGGTAAATTCCACCAGCTTTTAACGCGTGCTGTGTACCAAGACTGAATTTCCCGCATGACGTGTCAACCAACGTACTGCGCATGCACCATGCAAGCGTGGTAGAATAATGATATTCCAGTAAAAGTAAACCAAGCAATCACTAATTGCGAGTTTTTAAGGCTAGTAACAGGGGGTTTGCGAAACGGAGACTCTGGCTCTGGCTCAGGCTCAGGCTCTGGCTCAAGCTCAGGCTCAGGCTCAGGCTCAGGCTCAGGCTCAGGCTCAGGCTCAGGCTCAGGCTCAGGCTCAGGCTCAGGCTCAGGCTCAGGCTCAGGCTCAGGCTCAGGCTCAGGCTCAGGCTCAGGCTCAGGCTCAGGCTAGGGCTCAGGCTCAGGCTGAAAAACAGAACTTCAGATAAGCTATATTTTCAGCATGACAGATCAGGAGCCTGAACCTGAGCCTCCGTTTCGTCAACCCCCACAGGGTTGGTAAAGTGGCAGCTGCAATTTATTCATGGTTTTTGTTGTCATGAATTTTTTCAAACTTTTCAACTGTCATAAACGTCATCTTTGAAAACCACGAAAAATGGCTCCAAAGTGTAATTTATACACCAAAATTGTGAAAAAATTAATGGCTGTCTCTTAAAGGTATGTATCATACTTTGGTAAGAAACCAAAACAGAAATGTTCACAGATTTACGTATAACTTAAAGGGTATGAAGATGGTGGTGCTAGAAACATACCGTTAACATTTTTCCACCTGAAATGGTGTATTTAGCCAGAAATTAGTAAAACAGCGAGCACATTTTCTTTTTATCTTTTAAAAGATCAAAAATAAAAAGAGAAAAGACTTAAGAAATACTGTGGCTGTTTTTCACTGTTTTCTAAAAAAACGTGGGCACCTTATGGGACTGAAATTTTCAAAAAGACTGGTGACTGTTACTGTATCTGTCTTGATATTTTTGCCCATTAATCTGCATTTCTGTGATAATGAAACAAAAGTATGATGTTGAATTCTGAGTGCAACAGAGCTGACATACGATGTAATGTATTTCATAACCTGAGAACGAGACCTGATATTTTGTGACTCACTGGTTTTCTTTAAGGTCCAAATTTCTCAACGAAAAAAAAATGACAAAGACAAAACCAACCCAGTTTGGCCTACGTACACTCATGCGTATATCAATACTATCCTGATGTTTACTACGTACGATGTATTTATGTAAACATCAACTTCGCACAAAGATTAATGCTGTATATAAGTACAAGTACATTTTTACATGAACACAATATGTTGGCACGTTATTGACTTCAATGTAAACTTCAACAATGATATCAACTGAACCTTTGCGAACATTATGCTCTGCCATTTTTAGCAATTTTCTAAACAGCAGTATTTTGAATAAGCTTACATAAGGTTAAATATACCTATAGGTGAAATTATAAATACACCTATTGTATGTGCATGACACAGTTTAAAGAAAAATGCCATTATACACCACACAACAGTTTATGTAGGTTATTTTAATGCGTATACAGTGTAGTTACTCACTTACCTCGTCTATACCCTTATTATGTTATTGCAGTAAACCCAATCCATGAAATCCATTTAGATAACCACTAATTGAATAAATATTAATTGAAACACTAGCTCCACCACTCAATGTCTTGGTATATAATTTTATATTATGTTATGAAATATTATATCATATTCGAAAAAAGCCTTATAATCTGTTTTTAACAGAATGATCAAAATACACTAGCAAACCTTCCAATTTCATAGAGCTGCTTAAGCATCGAAATTTGCTTAAGCACCAAAAACCTTGTAAATATAATCAGTAGGCCAGCCAAAACTTCTTGTGAATGTTATGCTCAGTGAACAATGACCGAATACAAGTCAAAAGCAGTAAACATCGCATGAAAATTTGGTTGGTAATCCTGTTTGATCAAGGAAGACTTTTCATGCTTAAGCACAAAAAAATTACTTAAGCAGCTCTATGTAATTGGCCCCTGGACTGTGTGGAAATGCCTCAACAGACTGAGAACTGGGACTGGTCGATGCAGGGTGTCTCTCAAGAAGTGGGGCTTCCAAGACAATGAGGTTGCATCCAAATAAATAAACTCCCATAGACAACAGTGATAACTCCCAATGCTTCAAAAATCATTTAAAAATACTCAGAACAGGTGTTCAGGTTGCACAGAAAAATGATGATGAACATGTCACCTTTCATGTTCTTTTCATTTTATGGCAGGTTGACCATTGAATGTTTGAGATATACTCATCCTCAGCCGACCACCCCTAAAACAAAGTATGGTTCACTCCCGTCAAAGAAGCCATTAAAAAAAACATCCCTCTGCAAAGTGGCTTAAATAGACACACTTTCTCACCCAATTGCATCATAAATGGACAACATAAATGGAAGTATAGTGCTGGGCAGAAAACCCGACTAGTTGACTAGTCGCGACTAGTGAAGAGTAGATGGAAGCCCACAGTCCAGGCAGGAAGTCCAGTGCCATATTTCTTCAATCCTTCGCTCTCAGAACCCTCTAATTTATAATATAATTATTGAGTGTATACTTTTTATTAATGAGCTCGGCGGACGCGATTTTGGGACTATTTATGGGGGTGCACCCCTGATGATAATATTATCATGACCTGTATATGTGGCACTGAGCCACAAACTAAGGAGCACCTCTTGAAGTGTCCTTTACTGGAGGCATAAATGCACGGCTATAAATGCACGAGTATAATAACGCAAGACACGTCAGTCACATCAGACCTCTCGTTCGTACACATTTTCGAAAAAAATCGAGTTGTCTTTTTTGAGTCATTTTCTTGTGTCATTACTCCTATACTAAACACCAAATTAATCAAACAATAACTGAAAGACATATTGATCCCGAGTTGGTTCAATTTTCATAATGAAGTAAGACGCATCAGCCTTCTAGCTCGTACTCTCTGTCATGTCTTCATCCAGGCGATTGTAACGTTCCTTGTATAATATCAAGAGGAGAAGTGCCACACTCACAGCACACAGAAGAAACCAGTTCATCCACATCACACCTATAACATAAGACCAAACAAAACACAGCTTCATTCACTCAAATTCCCAATACAAGCACAAAATTGTGTCTTAAAGGGAGCATATAGGATTTGCAAAGATGTGCGTTTTGAATGAATTTAGTACTTAAACAAAAGTGAAGGTCTTAAACTTCCTTACAGACGTTGTTTCATGTACCTTTTTACACTTTGTTCATCTGGATAGAAATACGGCCGAAATAATCTTGCCCTCCTCCGAATCCTTCACGGTTACACCACGCTTTCGAAATGCTCCTATATCGTTCGGACTTCGGGCGAACGATCTTTTTAAAAGACACTTGATTTCCTTGAAAAACCCAGCATCTGATGAACCAAGATTTCCCATGGTGACTGTTGACACTGTTTACGAACTGTTGAGTCAATTTTCTGTCTCAAACTCAATAACTTGATTGGAGGCCTTGCAAATCCTATCATGCTCCCTTCAACGAAGCCCTACGATCGAGCGTAACTCGAGTTACGAAAGATAACCATCGTATCATACGTATAGGGCTGCAATACATCACTAGTCCTACGATCGATCGTAAGTTACGATGAGTTTGGTGAAATCGACCCAGAACTTGTTTTAGTTTAATGATATTAGTACAGCATTTAGTACAGCATTATGGAACTACACACCAACCATCTCAAATCAATGTACACTAATCAATTGCCATTTACAACGCCGCAACATCTTTGTTTTTTATGTAATGCAATTTCATGATAAAATTTTACACATTTAATTCCAGGGGTCGATTTCACGAAGCCCTACGATCGATCGTAACTCGAGATACGAAGTATAAACCATCGTATCCTTCGACTTCTACATGGGACTGCAACGTATCACAAGTCATACGATTGATAGTAAGTTACGATGAGTTTGGTGAAATCTACCCCAGTAGAACTATGGAACTTCTTTCTCAGCACATACACTAAATGATAACCAAGCATAAACCTGCATATGTAGGCCTAAATAAACATGTCATAATTATGTAAAAGAGGCTTCAAAATGTAGGCATTCTTACCAATATAAGGAACCATAAGAAACAGCAAGAAAATGAGACTGGCTGTGTTGTGAAGGTACGACAGCACCATAGTGATGTTACCCTCAGATACTGGGTACATGCCCTCTACGGTCATCTCAAAAAAGATCGGTGTGGATGCATTCAAGCAAGTGCCTATGCTGATACAGGCTATGTACAGACTCACTACAAGATGAAGAAACACATTGTTAGATGAATCCGTATTTTAAGGTTCAAATGGCATAAAGGATTGATGTCTCCATATTGTGCATAAGACATGTAAGTGAAACAGTTACATAAGTAGGATTCAAAATAGTCCAAATGCAAAATAGTAAGAAATATCATGCACTCGTTTAAAATTGAGTTCAGTCCTTCATATGGCTCTTGAAAAATAGTGGTGGCTATTTCACTCTTTTGGAGTGGCTTGCACTCTGGGCCAGAGTGAAAAATCACTCAAAACGATGCAAACTTCACTCTACAAGAGTGGAAGAAAGCTCGAAAAAGAGTTGTCCCTCATATGGCTCTTCAAAGAGTGGCTTTTCACTCTTTTACATTTAGAGAGTAAAGTAGAAGTGGGCGGAGAAGTAAAACCGTCGAGATAACTTATAATCGGTTCTTTTCAGAACCACACACTTCTAGGAAAGGGTTAAGCAGAGTGTACAATTTCGGTAACATTTTCAGTAACATGTTGCCCAGTTGTTGCCCTTTTTGATGCTTAAATATACAGGATTTGTAATATACCAAAACAGAAATGTTCACAGATTTACGTATAACTTAACTGTCAGGGACCGAAAACACTGAGTTTTGATCTCGGGGTAAGATTAAAATCATTGTTTGTTTTTATAAGAAAAATTGAGTTGGTTTTTCACTTTTTTCTTGTGACTTAGATGTCCGATTGAGGTCAAATTTAAAGGATTATCTATTTCATGTACATGCTGGATCAGACAAAATGTGGGTGCTGATCTGCGACCTTTACCAATCATGTATTATTATACCTTTAATAGATGTTTACTGCTTCTGACTTGTATTCGGCCATTTTCTGAGCATAGCATTTACAAGGAGTTTTGGCTGGCATACTGATTGTTTTTACCACTCTTTTGGTGCTTAAGCAAATTTGGTTGCTTAAGCAGGTCTCTGAAATTGTCCCCTGATCACATATGATATCAACATCAACAACAAGCAACAAAATGTCAGTTCCATGTAAATATTTATCACCATAGCAGACTACTCCAAAGTTTAACGGTTCACCATTCGGTCGGGAGCTTACCTAAGTTATAGGAGATGTAGCTCATTGATAGAAGGACACACCACAAGGAGCCAATGCACGCCCCAAGAACGAGTACTATAAGAACTAGCTTCATCCGACCACTGATTATATCCACTAATCTAAAAAAGAAAACATTCAGTAAAATTATATTAATCCATTTTATATTCATTCGGATTGACATAATTATTTGGATTTAAAACAAAATGTAGGTCAAAAGACTAAACAATGACTGATTTACATAACATGGACCGTATCGTCCTCTTTCTAGCCTTTGAGAAAGATCCTGAGAAAGGATCAAGACATCAAGTGATTTTACTACTAAATGTCTTCAACATTCAATTCAAACTCACCTTGCAACCGCCAGACCGCCTATTAAAGCTGTTATATTACTCAAACACCCAATTTGACCAATGGTTCTCTGTAACAATGACGAAAAAGTAAACTTCAGTAAGCCGATTAAGACCAACTTCCATTTAGCATTAGCTAATGCAAACGTCTACATAACATAAGAAGATAATACAACAATGTTAATGAAAGCACGAATTTCAAAGCTTCTCATTTGTACCTGTCTTCTCTTAAGGATCCACGTCCCATTCTTTCAAATGAAGTTTAATTTTCTCTTAAACTTTGGCGCCCTTTTTGTCACTGCGCTCAAATTTTGATTTCATTTAACAAGATCTGAGTTTGTGATCATTTATCTTGATGATCTCCATACTGATTGACTTGTTTTATCAGTGCCACCATCAACAGGCCATAATTTGATAAAGAAACCTAGCAAAAGCATGCAGTAGAATGATGGACAAACTGTGAACATGTTAAGGTAAAGTTAACTTGTTTGTTTGAAAACTGAGTGCCCTCCAAAAAAGGGAAGAAAGACGTGAAGCTTTTTGGTGATCAGTCCGAATTTATATTCAAGGATCTCACTACTTCCATTCTTCATTCCTCGATTACTGAACCTCTGATGTTGTCACCTTTAGTTATTATCTATCACCAATTACAGGTTTTCTTGCCAAAAAGAGTTCATTGGTAGAGTGGTCAATGAATACCTGGTCAACGTCCAATGAACTTTGAAAGATGGTGTCCATCTGAGTGCTCCAGCCGGCGAATACTCCACCAGTTATGCTGTATGCTGCTGCGACAATCCAAAAATTGGCACTCCTAAATGATAGGAAAACGAGAGGACAACATAAAATAAACGTGTACCTATATAGGCGTTTACGAAACAGAGGCTCAGGCTCATGCTCTGACATCCATAAGCTGAAAATACAGGTTGTGGTTTTTCATCGAAACTGCTGAAGCTCTGTTTTCCTTTTCAAAGCAGAGAATCTACTTCCTAACAAAAGCCTCTTATTTTGATACCCGTTATTTTAGAAGTGATTAACGAAATGGAGCCGGAACCTGTAAAATCCCCATTCATGTGAATGGCAAGGGATAAAGCTATAGGCCTTGAACTTGACAGACAACATACAGACGTTCAGCAACCTTACTTGAACATCTTAAGGTATCCCTCTTTGAATCCGTCTCGGGACTTTGTGGCAGTCGGGCTGGGTGAAGTTGGTGGCTTCTCTGGAAAGTACAACAGCGCTGCGACGACTACAATGGCTGTAGCTCCACACACTGAAAACAAACACACAATATTATGGGAAGAAGTTCGAAAGAAGAATGCAATCACTGTGTACCAAAGTCAATCATTCTTGGGTGCCAAAGTCAATCATTCTTGGGTGCCAAAGTCAATCATTCTTGGGTGCCAAAGTCAATCATTCTTGGGTGCCAAAGTCAACCATTCTTGGGTGCCAAAGTCAACCATTCTTGGGTGCCAAAGTCAACCATTCTTGGGTGCCAAAGTCAATCATTCTTTGGTGCCAAAGTCAACCATTCTTGGGTGCCAAAGTCAACCATTCTTGGGTGCCAAAGTCAATCATTCTTGGGTGCCAAAGTCAACCATTCTTGGGTGCCAAAGTCAACCATTCTTAGGTGCCAAAGTCAATCATTCTTCGGTGCCAAAGTCAACCATTATTGGGTGCCAAAGTCAATCATTCTTGGGTGCCAAAGTCAATCATTCTTGGGTGCCAAAGTCAATCATTCTTGGGTGCCAAAGTCAACCATTCTTAGGTGCCAAAGCCAATCATTCTTGGGTGCCAAAGTCAACCATTCTTGGGTGCCAGAGTCAATCATTCTTGGGTGCCAAAGTCAATCATTCTTGGGTGCCAAAGTCAACCATTCTTGGGTGCCAAAGTCAATCATTCTTGGGTGCCAAAGTCAATCATTCTTGGGTGCCAAAGTCAACCATTCTTGGGTGCCAAAGTCAATCATTCTTGGGTGCCAAAGTCAATCATTCTTGGGTGCCAAAGTCAATCATTCTTGGGTGCCAAAGTCAACCATTCTTGGGTGCCAAAGTCAATCATTCTTGGGTGCCAAAGTCAATCATTCTTGGGTGCCAAAGCCAATCATTCTTGGGTGCCAAAGTTTATTGTTTGCACACTTACATCCACATACGCAGCCAAGAGTGATTTGTTTCAGACATGGCCTTGTAAAATTAAAATTATTTCTTCTTTCGCTATACATTAAATCAATTATGTGGGATTTGAGGAGTTAAATTACATGTACATACAAATTATGTGTGTGGTACATAAAATATTACGCATAAAGGTATACCATACCTATGTACATAAGTTCCATTATTTGATTGAAGTAATACATCTTCACAACTGGGTCCAAAGGCTTTGAACTGGAGATTTAAACCAAAAAACACAAAAACACACAAATGAAAATTACCCAACAAAAATTATTGTTCTTTCAAAGAAATTCACTATTTTTAAGATGTTCTCATACAACTTGAAAACAATAATTTGGCAGGGTATGTGAACTTAATAAATCAAGAAATTATTGATTATTCAAAATTGCTATTTACCTTAAACTGTCAGGAATATTTGAAACCACCAAAGGGCCAACCAGGAACGACATAGCTATACCCACATTTTGAGATGTAGACGCAATAGCTGTGGATGTAGCTCTCTGGTGAGGCGGGAACCAGACCGCTGAGAGTTCGGTTGATGCTGATTGCAATACTGGTCCAGCCAGACCAACAAATATCTGGGCAATGTTCATTGTCCTTCAGAAAATAATTGATAATTTTGTGTAAATCGTCAAATTTTGAATATCTTACAATTTGATAAAACAGACAACTATTAGGGACACCATAGGGCCATAAACAAAATGTTGTATTGGCGTAACGGAGGTTTGGAAAATAGGGTAGGGCGGGCGGATTTTTAATTTTTTTTATTTTATTTTTCCTGGGGTATTAAATGCTTTTCCCCTTGTATATCACAGTATTTGACGTGTCAAATAAAGACAAGAAATGACATGACAACTTTAACCAGTCTGGTTTCCATCTTTTGCTCCTTTTAAGCTTTTAATCTGCATACAAATTTGCGATTTTTTTATTTTATTTTATTTTTTCCCGATTTTTATTTATTAATTTTTTTTTTTTTTTTTTTTTTTGGTTTAAAAAATTTACGGTCGGGGCATATTTTTGGGTCGGGCGGGTTACGCCAATACAACAATTTGTTTTTTATGGCCTAGGGCTCGAAAGCTAAATTGGTAAGAGCGCCGGTATGGTATAGACCTTATTCACGGTGCATCCATCCTGCATTTGAAGCAGTGCAATCAAACCGAGGGTCTTTCTCAAAGCTCGGTTCCGGTGCAGTCTCCATTTCGTGAATCCATTTCTAAATTACAGGTATCAAAATAGAGGCTTTTGGCTGCAGTTAGTAAGTAGATTGTCTGGTTTGAAAAGGACAACAGAGATTCAGCTTCAATGAAAAACCACAACCTTATTATTTAGTATATGGATGACAGTGCTGGAGCCTGAGCCTGAGCCTCCGTTTCGTTACCCCCTATAAACAGCTGCAACGATCCCACCATGGCGCCCTATTGAGAATCCATCATGGATGTGTAATTAAAAAAGAAAGAAAAACAAAGTGGTTATCTTTTGTTATCATTTTCCTTACCATTTGACATTTTCTATACCAACTGGGATGCATCTTATACCCAATCCCAGTAGGAGAAACAAGGCACTGCATAGAACACACAAACGTAGACCTGAAAGGAAAAACCAGTTAGTCAAAGTTAGTAAAAACAAAAACAGTGGTCGCGTTTTGCAGTTTACCGTCTTCAATGATCATTTGGATATAATTATGAGTGGTTTTATCATATTTATGTCTTCTGACTGGCACACAATCAAACGTAATTGATATTTTGGGAAACTGTCAACATAGCTTAGTTGGTAGAGTGCTGGATGGCCCAGCCAATCTACGCTTACCGCACAAGACAAGAGCTGCTTACCACACACTACCTCTGTCTCCACAGTGGACTGTACTATGCACCACGCATTACCACATGCACACAAACCACACTGTGGTGTATTGTGGTATTCAGGATACCACACTTACCTCAGGTAAAAACGTGTGGTAAACTGTGGTATAAAGTAGGGTTAGGGTTAAGGATGAGGGTGGAGTGGGGTGCGTTGGGGCACATCACAGCTGACCAAACACAATTGACAACTGCCCTTTGCTGGTCTGGGGACAAAGTGCTCAACAAGGGGCACCGACTGGGTCTCAACTAGGCCTACCCCCTATAGCAATGGATATGGAACCAGTGCGGTGTCAATCACTGGTTTAGACCCCCCTTCAGTCAGTTCTATGTGTTCACTTTTAAATGACTGAAATGAATCCAGTCAGTTTCCCCGCTGGTTGTAATAATTGATTCTTTCATATGCAAATTAAGCTTGCCCTTCACCGACGTGGTGGATGAGCACAGGTGGGATTCGAACCCACGACCTCCTGCTCATTAGTGCAGATGCCATACCGCTAGGCCAATAAATAATGCAAATTAGGCTTGCTTTTCACCCACGTGGATGAGCACTGCATAATAGTGCTTGTTGAGTGCACATGAAAAATCATGCGCTGGCTCATGAGGGATTCGAACCCACGACCTCCTGCTTACTAGTGCAGATGTCATACTACTAAACCACCGAGCTAGCTGGGATCAGCGGGGTGAATCAGATCCAATACCGCGGCGGGTATACCGCAATTAATCATGAATATTAATGATTTGGTCGGGGATAGACAATATGCAAATAAGACTTGTCCTTCACCATCATATGATTATTTCATATTAGAAATACAGTAATTAATTTCTTCTTTATTTAGTTCTTACCTTTAATGAGCAGTAGATAAGAGAACATGAATCCTGTTAGGATAAAGACAATAGGACACCAGTTGGACAAAAGGGCAATATCGTCATCTTGCCAGTTCAGTACAACCTTTGCTGTAAAAGAAATGTACAAAACAATTACCAAATAAAATCCCAAATGAATTTATGTAGCCTAGGACAATAGCGTTATTTATTACTTTTCACTAAACAGCGTGTCCCTACAAAACGCAACACTTTGTGTCGAGAACCATAATATTAAAATCAAACTGTTTATCACTTCAAGATTCCAATTACAGGGTGTAATGTCCCAGAATAAACGTAACACTGTGTCGGGAACCATTATGTTAAAATTAAACTCTCTGTCACTTCAAGATTCAGTTATATGATACAACCATGTCTTGGCGATTACCATGTAGAATTTTGGCAAAATCAGGCAGAAATTTGCGAAAATAATTATGACCATTGAAAGAGTACTCTTTAATATATATTTCTTGTGATATAAGAGAATTTTTGAGGTTCAATAATTCAGTCTTTGTTTTTTCTCTCAATTTCAGTACTCCTTCATTTGGTCATATTTTCGCCAATTTCTGCGCGTTTTTGCCTAAATTCTACATGGTGATAGCCAATACATAGTTGTATCATATAACTGAATCTTGAAGTGATAAACAGTTTAATTTTAGCATAATGGTTCCCGACACAAAGTGTTTTGCTTTTTGGGGACACGCTGTCTAGTGTTGATTCTGATGAAACACAATGGTGTTCATATCTGGGCCTGTGCTATTCAATAAACTATTGTTTCCACTATTACATTCGCTTCACAATGCAGGTATAGAAAAATCAAACTAGTGCTTCGTCCTTCACTTTAGGCATATTGCATTTTGTATGCTATTCATTATACTTTGCCATAATGGATCTTATACGTGTTCTGTATAATGTACCGCGTGAAGCATGTAGAAATATTTGCACGAAGGAATGTCTATACACTCTAACAAAAACAATGGGCCGAAATTAGAACTGGTAACTTTTTTTTGAGGTGTGGTACTGATTCAACACTATGCACGAGTGCTACGCAAAGGTATAGTACATAAATCGGAGAACCCGGAGAAAAACCCTCTTAGCATATAGGAGAGATCCAAACGCACAACTCTACTCACATAATGACCCAAGCCGGGATCGAACCTGGGCCCAAGTTATTGGAATCCGTTACGGCCGATTTTTGTGCTTACAGGCACTGCTACACGTGAAATCTATTTTATGGAATCCGTAAGCAAGACTCTCGGTTAGCGAAGAGTTTCTCGGGTAACCGTGATCATTTTCTGCTAACTCGCTGTCGTATGCATTCTGCACAAATTCCTTGCTTACCATTACCAAAAAGGAAACTCTTCCGTGAAATACTGCTACCGTAAGCGAAGAATTTTTGCTAACGGTAACGGATTCCATGAAATTGTGCCCTGGGCCACATTGGTGAGAGGCGAGTGCATAACGCACTTTGCCACCTATGCCCCCACTCTTGAACGTGAAGTGCTCGTCATAGAGTAGCACTTGAATTTTAGCACTTTGTTTTTAAAAGTAGCATTCAACGACTCTAATAGGCCTACTTACCAGTGTCAGCAATACCACCCCATGTAAACCACATGCCTGATTGCATGCAACTAAGCAATGAGAACACGGTCAGGATATACCACCTGGTATTGTACACTACATGATGTTCACTTGACTCGTTCTCGTCTCCCTGGTTCAAACTCTTGGACTTGGCCTGTGCTAATCCATCTTTGCTAGGCTTCGCTTTGTCAGCCTGGGTATAGCTGCTTGAATCGTGAGATGAGAGTGGTAGGAGTGGGTAGTCTTCGGCCATGTCCAACTAATTGCAAGGTTATGGAGTCACAAGAGCATGCACGTCCAAAGTTGTGTTGACTCCAACTAGCTCGCTATACACAACCATATAACTATCCAGAATTTACACAGTTTGTAGTCAAAGAGTATATCGCTGCTATACTATTTTTGGTTCTTTTGCCCTGTACGTCATGCCCACTGAAATTGTAAGTAGCCAATCAGTGCCCGCTCATTGAGGCACTACAGCCAGGCGTTTCATTCAGTAGCGCTAGGGGGGCGGGGGTATCCGCCTTTACATAAGTTTTGGTGGTGGGGGGGGGGGGGGGGGGATGTGTACAATCATCCACAGGTTGCAATTATGCAATGCAGTTTTACAAAAAATCAATGATACAAAATCATGTATATCTACAGTAGCATAACGAACTATTTACTGTAAGGTACGGAGCTCTAGAGGTGCCATATCCGACTTGTTGAGATCCTGAGATAAAGTATCTCGGGATGACGACATCCTAAAGATGTCGACATTTATCACGGGATGACGACTTCTTAAAATCAAGATGTCGAAATTTATCACGGGATGATGACTTCTTAATATCAAGATGTCGATATCCTGAGATAATAGAGTTACTTATAATGGGTACAAACGGTTCAGCATATAGGCCTTCTGTTGGCATACGTTCAAACATTAACAGGAATATCTCAGGATGTTGTCATCTTGATTTCCCGAGATCAAAACTGTTTTCGGGCTTTGTTTTACTTTATGGATAGATAATTTTAGACGGAAATATACCCTGAAAGTTACGTAAATCTGTGAAGATTTCTGCTAGGGTAGATTATAAATCCTGTGTTGTACCTTAAGTGCTAGCTAAATTACAAACGTTGTTAAATTTACACGGCTCCGGTAGACTTTACTTGAACTTGTACTAGTTCAGCTCAACTGAAGCATAGGTCTCACCATTTTGGTTGAATTAAATATGAATTACGCAAATCGAAAATTTGTATTACACTTACAGGTCAAAATAATCGCTTGGCTAGTTCATAGCCTAAGGCACTATAGACTGGTGAATAACAAGGAGCAAAATCGCTGATTTCATCCAAATAGCTCGCAGTTGAAAAGTTGAAACTCTGGTGACCTAATTCCGCCATGATAATGGAAATCAATGATATGGAAACACTGCACTTGAATCTTTTCAGAAGACCATAAAATCCCAGACGGGATTGGAATCGCAATCAATGGTTAATTCTTCATAGGCTGAATTCATTCTACAAAGCACTGGACAGCCAAAACGCATTGCACCATTTTCTGGCTGTGCACAACGCGCTTATCATTGGACTAGGCCTATTTTTCTGCATTGAATGGCTGCATTTTCCTTCGTTCGTGCCAGGAATGCATGTACCACTTTGTACAACTTTTCAGCTTTTCCGACAGTTGCGGATGAAATTGATATTGAGGTTTCCCTTGCCATCATTATCCAAAAAGTAGCTATTGATGATCCAGATCCAATATCATGGACCACCAATCTCACAGCCTTGCTTAGGACAAATTGCTAACCATGAAATGTTTGTCTTAATAAAACTACAGGATTAACAACCCAAAATTAATTCCCGTGTGTTGTGTATCACTGATTGTTCTTGTGCTGCACTGACCAAGAATGTCAAATGGAATGTTTAATGGTGGTTTGTTTTTTGGGGCAAGACATTTTTGGGCTAAGCATTTTTTGGGGGTGCTTAACAGCCCCATGAAATTGGCCCCTGGATACTCCACTTCATGCCCGAGCCGTTTCTACAGTATAACTGAGAAATAGGGGTTCGATCATTATTGAAACAAGCATACGACGCGTCGTATGCATTATAACGACGTCGTATCGAACACACCGATAAAACTACTCCGGTTGTTGGTGAGGACTTAAAATCGTCCAAACAAGCGTTCATCGCAACGGTATACCGACGTTGATACGACGTTTTTACAACGTCATGCCAACGAGTGGGGAAACGCTGATATGGATATAACTGCTAGTCATTCTTCCCTCATACTACTCCGTGTATTGGTGCTATGAGGAAATCACGTAAACAAGCGTTCATCGCAACGGTCTACCGACGTTGGTACGACGTTTTTACAACGTCATGCCAACGAGTGGGGAAACGCTGATATGAATATAATTGCTAGTCATTCTTCCCTCATACTACTCCGTGTATTGGTGCTATGAGGAAATCATGTAAACAAGCGTTCATCGCAACGGTCTATCGACGTTGGTACGACGTTTTTACAACGTCATGCCAACGAGCGGGGAAACGCTGATATGAATAAAATTGCTAGTCATTCTTCCCTCATACTACTCCGTGTATTGGTGCTATGAGGAAATCATGTAAACAAGCGTTCATCGCAACGGTCTACCGACGTTCGTACGACGTTTTTACAACGTCATGCCAACGAGTGGGGAAACGCCGATATGGATATAATTGCTAGTCATTCTTCCCTCATACTACTCTGTGTATTGGTGCTATGAGATAATCATGTAAACAAGCGTTCATCGCAACGGTCTTCCGACGTTGGTACGACGTTTTTACAACGTCATGCCAACGAGTGGGGAAACGCTGATATGGCTAGTCATATCCCTCATTAGCGTTGAGAAAACCGACCAAACAGGAGGTCACTTATTTTTTAGCAGATATGATCGACGTCAAATCTACGATAGGGCAACATTGAGTGAAGTAAAATTTTACAGTATCTGTTGGGTGGTTCCAGAAGGCAGAGTGTTTGTGCACGGAAAGAACAAAATACTAAGACTTTTATTTACAAGCAAGTTACAAGTTAGTGCAAGTTTAAAAAGCAAAACGACGTCGATCACAGTGGGCTGTGATCGACGTCTTTTTGCTTTCACGTAAATAGTTAATTATTATATTTCATAATCCCTATCATTTTATGATTACACATACCCTACCTACTGTATTATCAATTAAAACTGTTTTTATGGATCAAAGTGGAGATGTGAGTTGTGAGGTTTGGTCAGCTGGGCCTGCGAAAATGGAATAGGGGCAAGACTAGGTGTCTTCGCAGGTCTTCTCTAGTCTTACATTAAATATTGGTACATGTACATTTTACTTTGAACTACCAAAATACAAACAATAAACTGGCGCGAACGATTTGTATAGGATCTTTATCAAAGGAAGTCTTACTCTTAGCTAGGATAGGAACAAACCACAATGCTAGGACTCCTGAAAACCCAATTAACATGAAAAAATAAATTTCCACAGTCCCAGGGTGCCCAGGCATTTGTGAGAACATTGAAAGATGCTCATGGTGTTATAAATTATTTTCAAATCTATTCACAGGATTTTGATCTCAACCCGCGATCCACTGTTTTTTTTGTGTGTCAAACAAAATGGTTCGATTATTTTCTGGATAAATACAGCATTTCAGGCAGAAATATTTTACTGGTTTGTTTCAATAATACATGTACATGTACCACCACCATCTTTACACCGTGTACTGTAAGTTATAGGTAGGGCCTAAAGTGACGAAGACTTCTGTTTTGGACTTTTGGAATGCTACCATAGTATAAAGTACTTGTAGGCCTACAATGTCATGTAGTAGGGTAGGCCTACTTTAAGAAACTCATCGTAACTTACTACCAATCGTAAGACTTGTGATACATTGCAGCCCTATGTAGGATACGATGGGCTATCCTTCATAATTGGAGTTACGATCGATCGTATGGCTTCGTGAAATCGTCCCCTGATTTCTTTGCTATACATTGTCACAGTAGGCCTACTTAATTATCCTGCAGTTATCGGTTTTCGCTCCGATAACAGGAAAGTTTCTCAAAAATGGAAACGAAATGGAATATCAGAAAATCACTCCTCAAACCTTTCAACTGGACACTTCCAGATTATTATCTGTAAAAATCCTCGAAGTTCAAGTCTTTTCTTTGAAAATATTGTCCGTCATTTAAAGGGACACCAATTCCACTATGTAAACGCGACGTCATGTGTTTTCACCCCCTTGGCTGAGTGGCAAAGTTCATTGACATCGGAGTAGCTATGGCGCACCAAGTCACTCAAAAACGGCTGGAATATTGTCCTGACTCGATTCTTCTTACTGGGTCAATTGAGTTTTATTTTAAAAAGGTTCTAAAACAGTCTTGATTCCAAGATTGTGAATTATAGATAATTTATCAACAATATCATGCATGACATATTTAAAGGCAAATAAAATTAAATCTAATTGTTTATCTTGATGCGAAATATTATCACAGCATTTTTCATAATATCTTGCATCATTATGAGAGGCCTAAACATGGATACATCAGCTTATCAAAGTTAAAATTTATAGGAGAAAAACAAAACAATGTCACTCCGATTAAAGAAAGACTTTAACACTTTTGTCTCGTTGGCACGCTATAAAAACCCAGATCGCAACAGGGTCACATTACCTGCCGTCTGACATCAGAAAAATGAAAGTTGCTTGAGCAGACGACAGTTTAGTTTGGAATATTTGACCACAGATTGTGTCTTTTATAAACGTTTGAACATTAGCCTTAAAATGCATTAGTAATATACACCCAAAATCACATAGTTTTGTAACTTTTGAGTATCACTCACGACTGGAAACTTTATTTTCAAAATCCTGAATGTTGGAGATAGCCCTGAGTGTAGTCATCACTTCAGGGATACTGATCACAAAGAATCTCCCACGATCTCGCGGTAAACGGGAGTCGAATTTGGGGAGCGAAAACACATGTCGGGTGAAAACACATGACCGGCAGCACCGTGCCTTCCGAGCACTCGCTCGCTCGACTGGGCAAAATATGGGCACAAAATTCTCGCAGTGTGTCGGACAGTCCCAAACTTAGCAACACCTAAGATAATTTTCTTCAACAGGATGTTTTAAAAAGCGTGATTTTAGGGATTATAGGGCCTACACGAAATGATAATTTGTGCAAATTGTGTTAATTAAATCAGCCTAATTTCTTACTCACTTTTGAACCGACTCAGACGTGTTGTTGCAGCCATTCATGCGGTAAATCTTTTTCCAAATCTTGCAAACTTCGCGTTGTTATCTCCTCCGTATGCCCTACTGCGCTGACAAACTTATTAACTTCAAGAACTTTTCTCAATCGACAAGACAAAAATGCAGTTTTGCAACGCGCTGAACTATGTACAAATTAAGACGAATTAGTACGTGTGTACGAGTATGTTCTATACAGAAGTCTAGGTACTACACAAGGGTATACAATAAGCAACGCGTACCTCGTGGGTACCAGACTCTTCTCGAAGCTTTGGGCCACAATTTTTAAACGCATTCATATTTTGTGGCAGAAACGCAAAGCACAGGAAAAAAATACCAGACAGCTTTAATCAAAACTGACGATACCCTACAATTCTTTAATTCCGAAAATCATCCGTTGGTCGGCTAGCAGGTTAAATATCTTGACAAGTTTGGCACTTATAGTCCCCAGACTAGACCGAGTCGTCTAAATCGACTCCTCGAAACAGCTTCCAAAACGTTCAATTATTCGATTTCAATCGGACTTGATCTAAGATGTTCCTATTCCTTTACTTTAAGATTTCAAATTCCCACACGGTCCTAAATTCACTTCCAGATTGAAAAATAAGCAGGCTCGTGTTATCAAACTGAGAATATTTTATTTCTTACACATTATTGATGAAAACTGAAGGGTCGATTACCATTATGATATTCATATTAGGTTTATTCCAAGTAATATCTACAATGAACAAAACATTAATATTTTGAAGATGTTTTGCTGCTAATAAGGGTCAATATTAGGGACAGTTCACTAGGATGAAGTTAAGACTTTCCAAAATGGGGTACAATCCATAAACTATCACACATGTAATAAAACAGGTTGTTTTCATACATTGTTCATAAATACATGTATGCTTTAGTGTAGCATGATCACAACTGAAAACTCTTAAACTTTTGAGAATCAAACCAAATTATGAAATTAATAATAAAATGAGTTTCCATCTGAAATGTCTGCATAAGCACAGATGAATATCTGTGGTCAGCATATCTCAATCCAAATTGGCAAATTGCCAACGTCTACATAATTTGCATTGGTCACTCATAAATGAAAACCAAAACATATTTAACAACACATAATAATCAATACAAGTAATAAACTGCTGCAAACTGCTCATCAACCAAAAATAATGACCTGAAATTTATAAAATGCTTGGAGTTAGGAGGGCCTGACGCGTTTCGATCCTACCAGGATCTTTATCGAAGGCTAAGGGTTATTTTTTGGGTTGTTTTCCCTTTAGCCTTCAATAAAGATCCTGCTAGGATCGAAACGCATCAGGCCCTCGTAACTCAAAACACATAATTATAATTACAATCAATTGTCCGCAAAGAAAACAAAATTACCATGCAAAGAAATTTTCTATTTTCAAAGTCACTATCGAATGTTGGACCCTCATAATTACAGAACCGACCGACATAAAGAGTTACACTGACGGACATCACTTTGACACCCTGTGCACAAACCCTATGGGGCTGAACTGGTGCCCGACAGACGGAAACAAAATGGCTGCCGCTGCATTCTAAGTTAATCATTCTATGCCAAAAACACCCCATAAACTAACTTTTTAGGTATGCTACGGTTGCTACCTCAGTTTTACACAGAGATTTAAGTTCATCATAACTTGCATCCAGTAAAGTTAACTCTTATAGGATAAGATGTTTTTTCACGTCATGTCCGTCAGTGGAATCTCCCCCATTGACTGAAGGGCACCCCAGTCATACCATGCAAGTCTGCAAAAATGCTCTTGAAATTAACAATAAAAATTTGAAGAAATGCAAAAATCTACCTCTGCAATATTAGTGACACCATGAAATGTTCCTGTACAAAATAAGTTGACACAAATTGCTTATAATTGAATATCTAAATCATACAGCTCTGTACAGAACAATTACTGGAGTAAACTTAGTATAATATGGAGGATTGACCAGTTAAGCACAACAAATTTGCTTAGCACCAAATGTCTTGCTCAATCAAACAAACCACCATAAAAAATCCTATTTGATATTCATGGTCAACATTAGCCAAAGAACAATCCCTAGTGATACAAACCACATGGAAATTTGGCTTTTAATTCTGTTTTTCATATCAGACAGACATTTCATGCTTAGCAAATTGTTTGCGCTAAGCAGGGCTGTGAAATGGGCCCCAGATGAGGGTTCAAAGGTCATGGGTCGACCATCAGACACAAGTGAAACAAACTGCAAGGGTTCCGTTCTGCTTGGTTAGATACCATTCAGTACTCACAACTTATATCAAACAATTAAAGGAAATTGTTCCAGAGTACTCATACTCCAAACATCTATCTGTACTAAGGTCGATTTCACAAAGCCCTACTATCAATCGTAACTCGAGTTTATACTAAGGATAATCCATCGTATCGTATCCTATGTAGGGCTGCAATGCATCATTATGTCCTACAATTGATTGTAAGTTGAATTTGGTGAAATCGAGCCCTTGTACTTAATACGGGCGAGTCCACAAAAGTGCGCCTCCAAGAGTTTGCAACGCATTGGCCAATCACAACTCATGAAATTTGTGGACCCATCTGGAAAGGGCCGACCGATTCCGTGCATTGTGATTGGCCAAACGCGTCGCAAACTCTTGGAGGCGCACTAATGTGAATCACCTGTACTAAGCCAATACTCGCACATGTACAGAACACTTCAAAATTCGAACTACTTAAAAAGTAGTTAGTGCTTATTACTCGCACTTGTGGATCGTGTTTGCACTGAGAGTGTTCAAAGCACTCGAATTAACTGAATGAAAAACCACATGGACTAACTCTTACACAGTTTCTCTGGTCAACTAGACGGAGGCTGACAGGGATGTTTATCTCTATGAAGCAGCTTTCTGATGCATAGCACACATCAGGCTGTACGTTTTCTTTAAGACTTCAAAATGACAAGTTGGTACACTGTGCTATTAAACAACATTTAAAAACGGTGATCACTTTCAGCCAAAACGACTATCAATCGTTCTCGAGCAAGTCATAGTTATTGATTTACAGAATTCACAGCAGACTGAAGAATGTTTAGTCGGTGAAATACGCAAGATGCAGCAACTTCACCAAGCCATGGCTGCTAGGAACACCAGAACGTGATCCAGTAACTCCCCATTTGTGCTGCTTGCTTTTGCTGTTATGCCTTACTGACGGAGAGACAGCATGATTAAATATTTCCAGTGAAGGGAGGGATTTCTAGTTTTCTTTCTTCTGTTCTGCAGTCTCTTCACTGCTGCTGCTGCTGCTGCTGCTGGTGCTGTCGCCGCTGCTGCTGCTGTCACTGCTGCTGCTGTCGCTGCTACCACTTCCCCCGCTTTGGTCTCTTTCTGATGCCATCTACAATTCAAAACAAAGAGATGCATTTCAAAGATTTTCTAATTATCTGCACAATACAACTGTCTAATACCAAAGATGACTTTTATACGGAGCTCGACGAGTGCCATTTCACTTTAAGCAGATAACCACATAATGTATCTAGTCATGTCGACTTATTAAGCCCTAAAAGTCAACTTAACCAGATAACTGGTCCGGGCAAGATCGTAGTGAAAACGACGAAATTGACAATGTTTTGATAATTATCAAGAGGACTTAATGAAAGAAGGAAGTTGACTTGTCCTGATATTTAACCTTGCAAAACTGACTTACTAAAATTTGGGTAAATTATCAAGATAAAACAACTTATCTTGTACTTCGTTGACTTGGCCAAATAAATTATCAGGATAAGTTGACTTTTGTGTTTCACATATGGTTGTCTTCTTGCGATAATTATTGAGACTAAACAACTTTTACCACTAAAAATGTCGACTTAGCTAGGTAAATTATGTGGTTATCAGGATAACTGGAATAGCAATCTTGGAGCGCTGTACTTTTAAAGAAAACAAGAAGTCGACATATCTTAATAATTTTTCTGACCAAGTCAACAAAGCAAATCTAAAAAAGTTGACTAATCCCAAAAATTAATCTCAGTTTAAGTAAGTCCTCTTTGCAAGATAAACTACCAGGACAAGTTGACTTCCTTCTTTCAGTAAATCGTCTTGCCCTGATAATTATCAGAACATGTTGACATTTTCGACAAATTTAATTCATGCTCAGAAAAATTAAAGTCCCCATTCTCCAAATACATGAAGACAATACGGCTGAGGGAAAATTGATTTTACATCATGGCATGAATAAATTCTACGGCTACATTCTCAAGATTTAAATTTAGATTGAAATAATAAAGACGAAAATTATGCAACGTGTAATTAATTTAAATTTGATGCGATTGAGTTTGCTTGCTCTGCCAAGCATAACAAGTTAGACAATTTAAGTTATAAGCAATGTTCACTGTTCTCAACCAAGGGCCAACTTCATAGAGCTGCTTAAGCACAAAAATTGCCTAAGCATGAAAACTCTTCCTTGATCAAACAGGCTTACCAACCAAATGTTCATGTGATGTTTTTTTTACTGCTTTTGACTTGTTTGCTGAGCATAACATTCACAATGAGTTTTTGGCTGGCATACTAATTTTATTTACCATTGTTTTGGTGCTTAAGCAAAGTTTTGGCGATCAAGCAGCTCTATGAAATTGGCCCCAGGGGCCGATTTCACTAACGCTTTGTGATCATTGCTTATGCCCAAATCCATCACTTAATGGAAAATTGATCACTACTTTGCGTAGCAATTTTCTGTTTAGCAATGGATTTGGGCTTTAGCAATCATACAAAGCGTTAGTGAAATCGGCCCCAGGTATCAGCAGGGCTGGAAATAAGGTTTGGTGAGGGCAAGGCCAAATGGCCTTGGTAATTTTCAAATTTTGGGGGCACCAAGGCCATTGGGAAGGGCACGAAGGCCAAACACTTTTTAGCTGTAGGGCACCAAGGCAAAAATTGAAAACTGAAGTTTTATAGAGTGACCGTAAACCAATACAGCCTTCTTTGGAAAGAATTCCACTGATGACCATAATTTGTGCACAACTCTATAGAACCAACAGAGGGCGTTTTGAGCAAGATGGCTGCCGCTATATTGGAAGTGTACAATTTGTAGGTAAAAAACCCTGTAAAACTCACTTTTCAGATATGCTACCCAAGTTTTCCACACCTGAGATTGAATTTCATCATAATTTGTATCCAATAAGTTAACTCTTGAAGGATATAATCCTTTTTCCGTAATGGTCATCATTAAATGTATGTCAAAATTATAGACTTTCTGAGTCATATCGGTGTTTTGTTTTGTTTTGTTTGAAAACCGGCCGTCGGGAATTGCGGTGAGCTAGGCTCCCGATGTCCCAATGAAATCATACTTGTGCATACACATGTGCATTTATATGTACATGTACATGTACACGTACACATGTACAGAACCCCAGTAGTACGACTTTTTATATTTCTTTCTCGTTGACAATTAAAAGAAATTAACATAAAAAAACACAGAGCTGTTTTGGAAGACCGAAACAGCTATAGTTGAACGGAGAAAATAACATTCGATCGTATACATAGGCCTACTTTGCGGGGACGCATAAAGTACGTCGAAACCCGTGCAGCAATCATGTTGAGAGCTGAGCCATGTCTGAATTCCGCCTCCAAGTTGTCATACATAGCACTTAATTAAAGGATCGCTGGAGCCGAAACCAGACTACGCGCTCAGTACAGTGCACGTGGTCGGACTGTCATTGAACGAAAGCATGGTGTTATGCACGCGGTACTCAAGATTCTCTACGTTCAGAAAGCCACGGCCACACGTGCAAACTTGAGTTTCGGAAGGGGATTTGCCTTCCATAATTATAACGGCATCATATGCACGACATTATTGAACATAAATAGTGTTTTTGGGAAGGTTATCTTAGTTTGTCTATTCATTTTTCTCGCCATCCAGCCTGGAATCCGAAGAGGATTTTACTCGCCCGTCCCACCGTACGCGTCATGTTCTAGTCTCACCATAATATTTCTCACTCGCATTTGGTGACCGTGCGTCAGCTAATTTCAAATTCAAACCAGAAATAAATAGGTCTAACTTTCTGCTCATCCTATCGCTAATATACTCACTGCTTGAAAATGTTGCCAAATTTCTTGTTTCGGCTGCTGCAGCCTGAATTTCTGCAATTTTCCGTCGTTTTACACGATCTTTTTGAGGCTGGAAGTACCGCACGTATGTACTTAAACTTCATGTACATGTACAATTATTGTACACTACATGTTACACGTACATGTACATGTAAACTGTACCGTCTTCGCTTACGTTACGTACCCGTTGTACGTTCGTTATAGTACCCGCGGACCATGCTGGGCCGGGCGGCGCATCGCGGCTCCCGGCCCGGTGTTCGGACATCGTCTACTCGATCGGATCGTAAGGACATGGACACGGCCGTTTGTCGTTATGCTGTGTCGGAGTGGTGAATTTCATTTAAATTCGGCTGACAAAGAAAAAGGGCACGACGGACAAAGTAAAAGGGCACTACGGCCTTTGTGGCCTTCGATGATAGTTATTTTTGGAGGGCACCACGGCCATCAACGAAAATACGACGGCCATGGCCGCCGTGGCCGTCGATTATTTCCAGCCCTGTATCAGTTATATTTTGGGTCAGCAATTAATGTCTTAGAATGTGGTTTTGCTACACATACCTTCTTGTAGGCCATCTCGAAGAGTTTGAGGGATGACTGTTGGAGTGTGGAGGCTGCTTGTTTGATATTCTCAGCGGGCTCCGTGTCTTTCCTGGTTAGAATGTCCTTCACTTTGGCAATCTCTTCTTTAAGCTTCTCACACTACGGAAAAATATATCAGAGGTATCTTGTTATTATAACTAATGGAGTTAGTTTCGGGGATGAAAACAGAGTAATTTATTTTATACTGCTAACAGAGGCAGCCATCTTAGAACAGCCACATACTGTCTAATAACAGTCACAAGAGGACGCTATAATGAAGATAATTCTCGGGATCTAGTTGGAATTTGTACCTCATCGGCTGGTAGTTGGTCTTTGAATTCTTCCATTTTGCTTTCTGTGTCGTGGACGATGTTCTCGGCTTGGTTGATGGCCTCCACAGATTCCTAGAAGGGTCAAAGGTCAAGTAATGGATCATTAACACACAGTTTGATTGGCCCTCTCTTATGGATGGCATGTTTGCTGAAGATACATTCACTGATCCTACTGTGACACCGGCACTTTAAGATCGGAATACACCGATCCAGTAGGCCATGTCCACCGTAGCAACGACCAAGCAGCGACACGCACGCACACAACGTGTCACGATCGCCCACAGCCGAAGCATTGCACACTCTCAACCACGGAAAGCACTTCTCTCCGTTGGACTTTGGTTTTGGAAATGGCCAAAAGATTTACATTTCCTCCATCATTTTTCCAGTCAGGAAAATGATGAAAATATAAACACTGCTTGACCATGGTTAAGAATAAAACTCTGGTTTGTAATAGAATTGCCTTATTCATACAAAAGAGTGTGTAGAAAAGAATATAAAATTCATAACGTTATGTGGGACAAAATGACTGCAATTTGTCTAACCTGAAATAACACATTGTAATTGGTCAATTTGTCAAGGGGCATGGCCTTCTGGACCGATGATTTACAATCGGCCAAGCAGCATTTGATTTACCCGGTAAATACCGTTTCTGTAAAATCTTGGGTGTCAAAATTGGGAGTCGGGATGATGTTCAGTATAGCCGAATATTCGGTATAGCAGTGTTTGTTTTAACAGAGTTCCACTGTAACACTTAGGAGAGTCCGAAGAGGTCAGACAGTTTGGAGGGACGGTGATCCTTGGACTTACCTTCTTCTTGCGATCCTCTTCTGCGTACTTCTCAGCGTTCTGGACCATGTTCTCTATTTCATCTTTACTTAAACCACCAGATGACTGGATGACAACTGCAAGAAATCATATCACACACACTGGTCAGAGATCTGTCCACTTACATCATCAATGTCAACGGGTACAGTACAGGATTGGTAACATACCCAAACAGAAATGTTCACAGATTTACGTATAACTTTCAAGATATGAAGATGGTGCTGGTAGAAACATACCATTAAAATATGTCTGCCTGAAATGCTGTATTTATCCAGAAATTATTCAAATAAAGACCGGAAACAGGTTTGATCTCGGGGTAAGATCAAAACCATTTTTTATGTTTTATAAGAAAAATTGAGTCAGATTTCCACTTTTTTCTCGTGACTCAGATGTCCGATTGAGCTCAGATTTTCACAGGTTTATTATTTCATGTACAGTCGAACCTCGTTAATACGAGGTCGCCGGGACTTACCGAAAATGCTCGTATTAAGCGGGGCCTCGTATTATGCGGGATCCATATTTTGTCAACCAAAATGCACGTGTGTGCGGTACACTGCACATACAGCATCGCATGCACTATCCCTCCGGTAACCCATAATTACGTGTCAAGTCCGTGTTTACATTTTAGAAGTACTTAATAAATGTGCTTGTTAAATTTCATTTTGTTGAATTGTCACGGTTGTAAAAGGGATTTCATTACAATATGTAAGAATAATAAAAACCAAGTAAATAAAAATAATGCAACACGAAAACGACATAAAAATTGCGAGTGGATGACAGCGACGAACGTTACCACCGCACGTTCAGACAAGTTGGTTGCCAAACAATGTGTGCAGTATGAAGCAATGTGCACCGCAGGGAACCAGTGATATTTTGATGGACACGAGAGGGCGCCATTTTAACTTAAATTAATAAGTGCGTTCCTGGTTTTTTGGGGGGTTTTTGACACGGATTATTTTTTTTTAAGATGTCAGGTTTTTTAGCAGTCCAACATCTGTCTTTTTTCCCCTTCCCTTCATGTAGCCAATCACAAATTTGCGCTATGTCGGCACTTCGTAACGGTGACCAATGCGGAAGCATTGCATGAACGAAACCCATGCTGCAGTTTAGCCACATTATATCCGATCACGTGCATGGTGACCACGTGTAGCTGTAACATCGGCCGATCGGTCGGGCCGCAGTCGGATCGTATCGGTCCGTTCATGGAATATTATTTTGTTCGGATACATGTTGGCTACACTTTGAAGAATTTGTTGTGACCAAAATCCTTCTTACACGTCATCAGCAAGGTAAAATTGTCTGGAAATTAGCGTGGACTTTGTTTGATTTTTGAAAAAAAATAGAAGAAGTTTTTCTCCTTACGAAAACGAATCGACAAAATGGAAAACCTCGCCGTTTTCCTCGGGCGGGTTTTGACTTTCGTGACAGCCAAAAAACCCACGTGGATCACGCTTAATAAAAGAAAATACTATGGGCCATACGTTGTCTGTTTTTTGTTTACACTTTCCACTGGGCAAGCCGCTGGTAAAACCGCAGGAGGGGATTAGTGGGCATTAGTGCTGCGGCGAATTTAGCTTTCGGTAACATGAAACAACGGCGCGACTTGATGGTGGTGGGATTTTTCTTAATCTGTACAAAGAAATCCGAAAATCGATTGTAAAAGAAGCCAGATTAAAAAATCCTCGTATTAAATGGGTTGTTTACAATGACTTCCACGCAACTGGGTCAGCCCAAAACGCTCGCATTAAAAGGTTTTTCGTATAAACAGTGATTGTATTAAGCAAATATTTCCCCATAGAAACGTGCACAACTCGGTCGGGACCGGCGTGATATGCTCGTCTTAACCGAGATCTCGTCTTAAGAAAGCTCGTATTAATGAGGTTCGACTGTACATGCTAGATTAGACAAAGTGTGAGTGCTGTTTTGTGACCTTTAACAATCAAGTATTACACATTTAAAACAAAACTATGGATAGCGATATTAAATACTACCAATTTACAAGCAGTATGTATAGTTTATTTAAGGTTAGTGATTCTGCAAGTAAAATGACCCATGACATATTAAAAAAAATTAACTGGTACAAATGATTGAAACACTGATATTTATCGTTACTGTTTTTCTTTTATTGGACAATTTCAGTGGGATTTTAATTCTTTATGAAAACTGCAAAGATAAGGTGTCTGAATTTGGAATAAATATCAAAGACTGTTGTACTTACTTTGTTGTTCTTTGCCTGTGCCCTTGTCTCGTGCAGACACATTGACAATACCGTTAGCATCAATGTCAAAGGTCACTTCAATTTGAGGTACACCACGTGGCGCAGGTGGAATACCAACCTGTCAAGTCAAGAGAAAAACGTTAGAAACCAACAGAATATTCCTCTTTGAGTGATCCCACATGTACTGTTTCTCAGGTTGCAGCATTGCTAATATGCTGTGTGTATCTTAAATGATCCTTGGGATATAGCGGTATGTGAGTGGTTTCATGGCTTCTGACTGCCAAATGAACAAAGATAATTGACTATTAGGGACACCACCAACATAGGGCTGGATAGCTCAGTTGGTAAGAGCGCTGGTACGATATTCCAGGGTCGCTGGCTCAAATCCCGCTCAGTTAATTTGTCTTTGTTCACAGTTTAATGACAGACTATTTTTCAATTTTTGTTTAAGATCTCCGGTCCAACAACTGGGTATTCTACAAGGAACCCAGCCATCTATCTGAGTACATGTTTAGGCCTTTTCCCATTAGAGCTCTCATCCCCAGGCCGAACTCACCCTGGGGTGAACAATTTCAACCCTAGTCCTGAGCAGGGTTGAACTCAAGGGCAATCTTGGGAGAGGCTCAGGGGTGGTTAGGGGTGACGGAGGGGTGAACATTGGGGAATCGTGGCTTATTTTCACCCCTGTTTTACCCGGGGCCATCCCCGAGTTTGGTCAAGTGGGAAATGGCCTTTTGTGCTATTACACAAACCTACATTGTGTTTTTCACTTTTCAATGGCATATAAGAGTGAATTGAAAAAGAGGAAATCAGCTGATCCAAGGAAAAGATGCAAGCCTGTATAAAACAGGGTCATGCGAAGTCGTTTCACCATCATGCTCAGAAAGATTGTTTCCACAGTCTTCAATATCTTGAAGCAAATTGCGGATGACGAAAAATATGAGCATCACTGCATGATGATGAGAAATCTTGATCCTTATAGAAATGTCCACCTCTGTGATTGCTTGACTTACCAGTTGAAACTGGCCCAAGACTTTGTTATCTCCAGCCATCTCACGTTCACCCTGGCACACTTTGATCTCCACTTGTGTCTGGCCGTCAGCAGCAGTAGAGAACACCTGGGGGTGGGAGGCAGAGAAGGTTGACAATGTGATAGGTTTTGGAAATAAGAGGTTAAAATACAGGACATACAGGTCCAACTGGGGACGCTCGAACCTGGCGGCCTGAATATAGAATTTCCTGCATTCAGGACACCATTCCAAGCCCTGAAGAAGACCCAGTAGGGTAAAAAATATGGCCAACACTTAAACTGGTGAGCACTTTTTCTTTTCTCTTCTATGCTATTTATTACCAACAGTGCTACACAGTTTCTGATGATGATTTGAGCTGAAAATTTCACAGGTTTGGTTTTATTCCATGACAAACCAAATTATGAACAGTCTGCAACCTGGGGGATGGGTATAGGAAGACCGAAGGAGTACTGCTCGAAGGTAGATGCGGCAACGCACTGCTGCGGCGCATGCTCCCACTGATTGATTGATTGCAGCTGTTTTGTCACCTTTACCAATCAGGTATTTTGCCTTTAAAGGAATCTTCCAGAGGAAATGAAGGCTCCTCGTCATTTTTACCTGGCTCTTCTTGGTTGGGATCGTGGTATTCCTGTTGATGAGCTTGGTGAAGACACCTCCTAGGGTCTCGATTCCGAGGGACAACGGCGTCACGTCCAACAGGAGAACATCTGTGACATCACCGGCAAGAACTCCGCCCTGAATGGCTGCTCCCATGGCAACCGCCTCGTCAGGATTGACGGATTTGCTCGGTGTGCGACCAAACAGCTCCTTGACTGTGTCTTGGACCTATGATTGAAAATGAAGGAAGATGAAAGAAGGAACGTGAACGAGATGAAGGAAATCATAAAGGAAATCATTCACATACTCAAGATGACCTTTGTAAACCTTAACCCTCTGCACCTTCCATATAAGACAAGAGCTACTT
The DNA here is from genome assembly GCA_963971285.1 of Astropecten irregularis. NCBI lineage: Eukaryota > Metazoa > Echinodermata > Asteroidea > Paxillosida > Astropectinidae > Astropecten > Astropecten irregularis. Next base: position 16,989,320 of record OZ020254.1, on the reverse strand, counting down.
ACATTGTACCACACACAGGGACTTAACCCTAACCCTCTGCACCTTCCACACAAGACAAGTGCTGCTTACCACACATTAACACTGTTTCCACAGGGGGACTGGATATTAATAAGAATCGTCCTACAAAGGCCTTACCCACATTGCAATTACACTTGCAGCTTATACATATCAGTAAACCAACCAACTAAATTACCCATGGGAAAAAAGGTGATCAAAGTAAAACGATGTCGGCTGCTGGTACTGCTAGCCTTCATCAGGCAACTGAAGAACTGTCGGCAAGCAACCATTTTCACCTGTAACGTGCTGATCTGCGGATGTAGTATGGGTCACTCGAATGTGTTACATAACCAGCAAGAACTTGGGTTCTTGTAGCCGAAATGTTGCTACCAGCAACATGACATCGCATGACTTTGATCACTTTTTTCCTTGTTTATAACCACCGCGATGAATAACCCTTTCCTTTCCTTTCCATCAATTATACATTTTGAGGTACACTGAGGGGATTGTTGCATTATACAATTACACACAATCTTGAGGGCTTAATCTGTTTTTATGCTACACTCAACATTTCTGTGGTCTAATGTCCTAGTAATAGGTCAATTCTTGGACCACCTTCCATCTAGGACATCAAAGTCTTACAAAGGAGACTTACCTTAGGCATCCGGGTCATTCCACCCACCAGCAGGACCTCCTTGATTTCAGAGCTGGACACCTCGGCATCCTGAATAGCCTTCTTGCAAGGGCCCATGGTTCTCTTGATCAAACCGTCTACGATGGATTCAAACTTGGCTCTAGTCAGCTTCATGTTCATGTGTTTGGGGCCCGATGCATCCATGGTTAGGTAGGGTAGATTGATGTCAGTCTGGATAAGGGGAAGATAGATAGGACATAAAGAGAGAAGAGATGAGCATTAAGTGATTAACACATTGATGAACATAAATATCTCCATAGATATGGGCATTTCCACTGTTTTGGGACATTTTGTAACAAAGTTACCTCTTTTTTTGCATATTTGCATGAATTTCATGGAATATAAGTGGTATAATTGCTGATTACAATAAGACATTTCTAAATTGGAGTCTTTCAAGAATGATTCATCAAGGAATAGGTCAAAGTCACTTAACAGGTGAATTGCCCATGTAATATCCTTATTAGTTGTCATGCCTTTGACCACTCTTTGATTTAATCATCAAATATTACCACAAGGGAAACTGACTGGATTAATTTTAAAACATCGAAAAGTGAACAAAAATTTACTGGAGCTGGATTCGAACCAGCAACTACCGGAATACCGTGCTGGCACTCTTACCAACTGAGCCAAATGAATAAAGACAAGTCACTCTAAGGAACACAACCAATATAGGGCTGGATAGCTCAGTTTGGTAAAAGCGCCAGTATGGTATTTCGGTGGTTCATATCCCACTCCGGTCAATTTGTTCGTTCATTTTTCAATGACTCTTTTGATTGCACGGTTTTAAAATAAAAATTTTTGTAATTTTCTTCATGCAAAACAATGTCTGTGCCAATAACTTAAACTTTTTTTTACGCATGAACTATTATAAAATTACCACATTAACTAAAAATTATTTCATGCTCAGAAAAATTGAAGTCCCCATTCTCCAAATACATGAAGACAATACGGCTGAGGGAAAATTGATTTTACATCACGGCATGAATAAATTCAACGGCTACGTTCTTGAAAACTTAGAAAGAAAATAATAACTTATGAAGAAATACAGGCAATTTGTAATTTGTTTTATACCGAAATAAAACAAATCCATGTGTGTTAAGGGTTAAGGTTTACCTGTAGGGAGGATGATAATTCAATCTTGGCCTTCTCAGCAGCTTCTCTCAGTCGTTGTAATGCCATGTTGTCCTTCGTTAGATCAATTCCTTGCTGTGGGATAACAGGACGACAAAGAAGAAAACATCAGCTACATCCTCAAACTCGGTATAATCCTAAATCAACAACTGTAGAGGTATAAGGTATAATACATGATTGGTAAAGGTCACAGAGCAGCACACACACTTTGTCTGATCCAGCATGTATATGAAATAATACATGCTTGTGGTTATTTGATGATTAAATAATAAACCTGTGAAGATTTGAGCTCCATTGGACATCTGAGTCATGGGAAAATAGAACGCTGCCTGACCTTCTTTGTTAAAATGATGGGTGCCCAGGGGTCAATTTCATAGAGCTGCTTAATCACAAAATTTGATTAAGCAAGAAAAGTCTTCCTCAATCAAACAGGATTGCTGACCAAATTTTCATGTTCTGTTTTTGACTGGTATTCAACCATTGTTTGCTGAGCTTTTTACCAAGGTTTTTGGAGCTTAAGCAGCTCTATGATATGAAATTGACCCCTGGTTAGAAACACTGGACAGTAAAGCATGTACTGTTTAAAAAGCAAAATTAAACTTAAAACACTGTGAATTAATAACAGCAATTACCTAAATTACTAAATACTTGAATTTTTAATTTATTTCATGCTCAGAAAAAATTAAGTCCCCATTCTCCAAATACATGAAGACAATACGGCTGAGGGAAAATTGATTTTACATCATGGCATGAATAAATTCAACGGCTACATTCTTGAAAACGTTTAAGGTATAATACATGATTGGTAAAGGTCACAGAACAGCACTCACACTTTGTCTGATCAAACACGCATATAAAATGATGAACTTGTGAAAATTTTGATCAATCGGACATCTGAATCACAAGAAAATAGTGAAAACCTGAATTAATTTTTCTTATAAAACATAAAGAATGGTTTTGATCTTATCCCAAAATCAAAACTGTTTTCGGTCTTTTTTGACATTTTTCTGGTTAACTACACCATTTCTGGCGGAAATATTTTAATGGTATGTTTCTACCAGCACCATCTTCATACCCTGAAAGTTCTATGTAAATCTGTGAACATTTCTGTTTGGGTATGTTACCAATCCTGTACTGTACCTTTAAGAAGAGATTTATCAAGAAGGAAAAGACGTTATAACTTACATCTCTCTTGAATTCTTGGACTAGGTGATTCAGGAGCTCATTATCAAAGTCCTCTCCGCCCAGTAACGTATCACCATTTGTAGATTTGACCTCAAACACTCCTTTCTGAATCTCTAGGACTGAGATATCGAAGGTACCACCGCCAAGATCATACACGGCAATGCTGTAGGACAAATGTACAAATAAGTGGGATTGAAGGCGAGGCAAGTACATAATATAGTGATTTGCCGTAACACCATGGACATACATTAAAGGTATAATACATGATTGGATAAAGGTCACAGAACAGCACTCACACTTTGTCTAATCCAGCATGTACATGAAATGATAAGCCTGTGAAAATTTGAGCTCAATCGGTGAATCGGACATCAGAGTCATGAGAAAACAGCGAACACCCGACTCAATTTTTTCTTATAAAACAAAGAATGATGCAATGGTTTTGATCTTACCCCGAGATTAGAACTGTTTCAGTCTTTGTTTTACTCTTTTCTGGAAAAATACACCATTTCAGGCGGAAATAACTTAACCGCACGTTTCCATCCCCCATCTTCATATCCTGAAAGTTAGGCTATATGTAAATCTGTGAACATTTCTGTTTGGGTATGTAACTAATCCTGTAATGTACCTTCAAACTCTTTTGTTGAGTTGTTGTGGCCTGTATACTCTGTCTGTCTTCATTTGTAGTGTATTGTGTCATGCAGGAGGATAAGGGTTAATGAAACTATTAAAAAAAACAACCAAATATTCAAATATTTTAATGCTTACATTTTGTCGTCTGTCTTGTCCATGCCATAGGCTAATGCTGCTGCAGTCGGTTCATTGATAACTCTCAGGACGTTGAGACCAGCAATCTGACCAGCGTCCTTCGTAGCCTGAATATGAAAAGTCATTATAGAAATTACAATCCTGAATTAAAGGTAACTTCATGCTTTGGTTTTTGTCAAAGAAATACAGATTCATGGGCAATGTTCATGTGTTAATGTGTGGTAAACACTGCTTACCATATGCGGTAGGTACCATATGCAGTGGGTTAGAGTTAGTATTAGTGATCTTCATCAAGATAGACATAATAATGTGCAACATTTCCAACCAGAGGGTGCTCAAGGCGCTTACCATTATTATCCCTGGTCATCGGGCCCCACTAACATTCCTGAAACAATCTCAACTCCCTGGGGAGTATACAGCCCCAGCTATAGTAAAGCGCACGTAGACTAATTAAGCACACAAAGCCATCTCTACCCTCACAGGTACCCATTTACTCCTGGGTGAAGAGAAGCAACATGTGACAAAGCATCTTGCCCAAGGATGCAAGCACCACTAGCCCATGGCTGGATTCGAACCCACAATCTGCAGACTCACCACAAGATCTTATGTCCGACACGCCAGACCACTAGGCCACAGCAACCCACAAGAAAAATTGTTTTGGATCATCCCTTCTTACCTGTCTTTGTGAGTCGTTAAAGTAAGCCGGCACCGTAACAACCGCATTCTTAGCTGGCATCCCCAGGTAGTTCTCAGCCGTTTCCTTCATCTTAATGAGGACGAATGCACCAATCTGGCTGGGTGAGTAGAGTTTACCATGGGCCTTGACCCAAGCATCACCATTACTTGCTTTGACTATGTCAAAAGAAACTGTCTTCCTGGAAATACAACAGCAAATTAGGAAATCAAAATGATGAATTACAAATCAGTGAAGTATTCAAAGCATAATGTACAGAGCAAGGTATAATACATGATTGGTTAAAGTCACAGAGCAGCACTCACACTTTGTCTGATCCAGCATATACATGAATTTATTAACATGAGAAAATTTGAGCTCAATCGGACGTCTGAGCCACTGAAAATAGCGAAAACCCGACTCAATTTTTCTTATAAAACATGAAGAATGGCCTTGATCTTACACAAGATCAAAACTGTTTTCGGTCTTTGTTTTACCAATTTCTGGATAAATACACCATTCATGCCATTTCAGGCAGAAATATTTTAATGGTATGTTTCTACCAGCACCATCTTCAAACCCTGAAGGTTATACGTAAATCTGTGAACATTTCTGTTTGGGTATGTTAATACCAATCCTGTACTGTACCTTTAAAAACCCAAACTACAATTTTAATTATGGATTTACGTATTTATTATTTTTGGAAAATAACAAAATTTCACAGAAGCAAGACCTCTTCCAATCCCGAAACTTACATGTCTTTCTGTGTTTCGGGATCATCAAATCTTCTCCCGATCAATCGTTTTGTCGCGTAGAATGTGTTCTTGGAATTTGTAACGGCCTGACGTTTGGCTGGCATGCCCACCAGTCGTTCGCCTTCTGGAGTGAATGCAACGACAGACGGTGTCGTTCTCGCACCCTCGGCGTTCTCCAGAACTTTGGCCGTTTTCCCTTCCATGATGGAAACACAGGAGTTTGTTGTTCCGAGGTCGATACCGATGACACTGCCTTTGACAGTATCTGAGGCATAACACCTCTTTGACTGTGCACTGCTGCTGTTGTCTGTGTTTGTTATACTCCATACCCCCTAGAAAGATGAAGAAAAATTGAATGTCATAAAAAATTGGAAGTGTATATTTTGCCAGTAATTTCACAACAAGCGCGTAAGAAAATTGTATTTTTACTCAGAAAATGTTGCACAAAATTCTTCAAGTTCAATTGGGTTTTTAAGGACTCTGGTCTATCTGGAACATAATCATTTGCTGATTGTCTAATGTCAGTCCAAAAAATAATTTTGGACCAGTTAACTTAAAGCTATGTTTTTATTTCCTTTACAGGTATCGTACCCAGTATTTAACTGTTCTTTACCAAAATTAGGCCTAGCCCCCCCCCCCAACCATGCCACCCCCCCCCCTTTCCTGCCCCCAACCCAACCATCATCATCCCCCCTCTCTGGCCCTGCCAATTTTTAACTAAATAATCAGGACTAACAGTTAGGCCTATTAACTATAATTGCATTCCTTATAACAGTATTTATGTTCCCTTTCTGAAATTCCCACCATTACTAGGATACAAAATTTGAGGTAATCAGCAAAATTCATGTCCACGTTTCCCCCCCCATTAAATAACACTTATGTAAGTCATTGTCCGCAAACTGGGCGAGGGTGTCTGTTCTGCCCGGCACTTACCGTCCTTGAAAAACTGGAAAAATGTCTTTGTTGGCTCAATGTTTTGAGGCATGGACTGCTCCGCAAGCAGCCAGACGTTACTCTGCTGACCGATGATAACATTTTTGCTGGAGATATTTGAGTTTAGGAGCGAGAAAAATTGATATAAAAATTAAAATGCCCACAGAAATTTGTCGGCGTGCATCACACACACGTGCAATCGTACAATGCCCAGACGCCGTGTGCGCATGATGTAAGATTTCCAATGGATTGCTCATGCGTTCTGACCTCTGACCTAATTTTTCTAGAAATTTCTACGCTTTTTGCATAATAATATTATTTGACATACAACAGTCGTCAATATTTTTTACAGAAATAGAGGGCGCTTTAATTGAATGTCGTAATATTTTCATTTGTAAAAACACCATCTTTACAAATAAAGTAGCTGGGAAGCACGTACAAAGTTTGGTTCAACTTCAAGAATAGACGACCTCTACTCTAGTTTTTCAGCAACTTGCAAGTAGCTATTTTGGCCTTTCTGTGCGTGAATCCAGCGTATAAATCATGGCAGTTGCAGGCAAGGCAGTTACTGGGTGTGCGCGAATGGTAATGCTACAAAGTACAAATTTAGGGCCAACAATTTTTAGTTTGTTTGAAACGGAGTTGTGGACTTGTGGTAGGCCTAGGCCTAGTGTGAATAAAATAGTAAAATGCTACCGTATAGAGTGTGCAGGGGGTGTGGTCTGGCAATGGCGCACTCTGCTGCTAGTGCTAGGTACAAATAGCGACTACAATGCAAGGTCTAATTCTGTAAAGGCTTATAAAGGGCGACTCTCTTATTTTGTGTAAGAGTGGATGGGAAAGTGATTACTTCAATTTGTGTACCTTAAAAAAAGTGTTGTTAAAATTAAAAATGTTATTTGTAATTTAACAACACTTTATGTTAAGCTTACTTGGTTGGCAGTGAAACAAACGTCTGGAAAAGTAGAACAGGTCTGTGTATTATTTATTAATAGAATTGATCTGAAATTAATTGAATGGAACGCCGAGAAGAAGGCAGGAAGAATTTCATTAATATTTTAGGCAGCGTATAAAAATTTTCCTGCAATTCGTCGCTATTTTACCGTTCCCTTACCCTGGACCAGTTGGCCCATTTGCAGTAACGTACCTTGGCTCAGGCTATTTAAAGAAGGCCGGCATGTTGATTGAGAATTAGCTAATCAGAGGAATTAACTAACTTGATACCCTTATCTTTCATGTAGTCTTAATGGTTTTGTAGACCTGACACAGTCTGTAGCACTAAATAATGGGACACCAAGGAATTTAGTGGTCAGGTAACTCACGTTTAAACTAAAATCTCAATGACTCCAGTTCCTAGTCCTTACTCTCTTGAATAATTGCAAATTTACTTTTCCTTCTAGTTTTCCACATTGTCCAAAGGAGCAATCTTGAGTGGACTTTCAAGGGGACGCAATGTGCACTCCAGACTCCCTGCAGTTCTCCCATCAAAGAGCAGACAAATCGTGACTGGAAACAGAGTTCAACCCAATGCTTGCTGTTTCAGCACATGTAAGTGCAAACAACTAACAAAAGTTTGTTTAAACATTTACAGAATAGCATTTATTTTAATGACATTTGAATGACAACATAATGACATTTGTCAGAAGTAAAAACAAATCTAAGCATGTTGAAATCATCTATTTCTAGCTGCTATCAGAACAAACAGCTGCAGAATACCTGTTCTCAATTTGATAAATTATTAAATAATTTTGCTTGAAGTTGGGAGGACCTGACACGTTTCGATCCTAGCAGGATCAAGTTTATCGAAGGCTAAATGACAAGAGGACAAGAATATGCAAGTAAAGATACACATAAATGGATGAGAGCAGTTTCCCCAGCAGTTCCCAAGCACCCTTTGAGGAATTGCCCACCTTTGATCTTGCCTGCCCCTACCCCTCTGTCTGACCACACCTACCCCTACCCTCCAACCCCCACCCCTTGTCCTGATCCTCTCATCCATTTATGTGTATCTTTACTTGCATGTTCTTGTCCTCTTGTCATTTAGCCTTTGAGAAAGATCGAAATGCATCTCCTAATAAAGTTAACGCCAAATATTTGAATATTTCAGGTCATTATTTTGGCTGATGAGCAGTTTGCAGCAGTTATAACTTTTAAATAATTTTGTTTTTCAAGTATCTGACATTTCATCTTTCTTCATCATATCCTATTTATTTGTTTATCAAGTTATTGAAATAATTGCTTCAATTGCTTTTGTTCTTGATAAAGAGGAATAAATGTTTGATATTTTGAACATTGTGTTCTTCTAAACAGCTAGCAGTCTGAGTGTGGGTGTACAGCAGTTAGCTCCAAGCTTCTCTGGTATGGCAGTAGTCAATGGAGACTTCAAATCAATCAGACTTGAAGATTACCGGGGAAAATACCTGGTACTCTTCTTCTACCCTCTGGATTTGTAAGTGAATTGGCTCTCAATATAAATGCCACTAGCTCAAAAACAGAGACCTGTTTTCAATGTTGTTTAAAAAAAAAAAAAAAATTTGTTTTGTTTTAATAGCTTTAGAGATTTTTGAGATTGTTGATAATAAGTGTTTAATTTTGCAAATTCAGTGAGCCTGTTTAAAACTATAAGCAGAGAATTCAGATCATGTACATTTGATGCCAGACTGGTGTCCAGATGTCTATCTAGGGAATAATATGGGCGTTTACGACACAGGACTCAGGCTCCATCCCAGGCCCCGGCTCCATTTTCATGAATCCATTCCGAAATAACGGGTATCAAAATAGAGGCTTTTGGCAGCAGTTCGGGAGTAGATTCTAGCTTCAGCTTCAATGAAAAACCCAAACCTATATTTTCAGGATATGGATGTCAGAGCTGGAGCCTGAGCCCAAGCCTGAGCTGCTGTTTTGTAACCCCCCTCCCAGTAGTGTAGACACGTCCTCAGACCTGGGGGGGGTTGCAACCCCCCTAGCCCCCCCGGGATCTACGCCCATGCCCCCTCCCCTCTATGATTCATACCGACTAGGCTGGTACCCATGTTTATGATTTCTTCAAGTACTCTGCAGGGCTGGATTTCACAAAGCACTAAGATTAATCTTAAGATGAGCTGTCCAGTATCACCATAGTGATTTGTATTGTGACATCACATGTTGCTTAGCAATAAAGATGAATTCACACTAAAGATCGATCTTAGTGCTTCGTGAAATCGGTCCCAGGTCTCTGTATTGAATGGTAGGTTGGGAACATGACTTATTTAGTTTTATGTGGTCTTTTAATTTTCCCATAGCACGTTTGTTTGTCCCACCGAAATCATTGCATTCAGTGAGCGTGCAAGTGAGTTTCATAATCTGAACACTGAAGTGATTGGTGTGTCAGTAGATTCACACTTCAGCCATCTTGCTTGGATCAACACTCCAAGGAAGGTAAGGTGCCAGCAGTTGTAATCATGTAGTGACCACCCTTTGGTTCATCCAATTTGGGGTTGTATGTATTCATTAAACATCCTTTACAGTACATGCATTATAGTTGTTTGGACTGAAAAGCATATTGCCTTTGGGATGGTGTTTAATTTAACACTGTTACGCCTATTAAATTATGTTGTGTAGGCTATGGTAGACCGAAAAAGGTCTACCCTTAGCGGTCACAGGTAAAGGTTATTACATTTCATCATCCCAAACCCCTTGCATTCATACTACACTGAAAACAGTCTATCTCTGGTGTTTAGGGGTTATTTGTGTTGCATATGTTTGAAACCGAACTTCCCTTATTCAAAAGTAGTGACATAAATCACCAGTGAGTTACGCACCCGCTCGCTGGTCATGCTAGATCGTTCAGATGTCTTAAGACACATTTGTAGAACAGTCTACGTAGTTTAGACTGACATCCCTTCTCATTCAGCAGTCCAAGTTTATCGTAGACAGTTCAGATGCAAGTAGATAGACCCCTTTGGGTTTAAATCAAAGATACACAATGGCTTTTAGTACTGTGTCTGAACGCCCCCATAGAAACATGTTTAACCGTAAGGGAAAATTAAAGAAGTATTTCGCAATTCCTCTCTTCTAACTTTCAGGAAGGTGGGCTGGGTTCGATGAACATCCCTCTGCTGAGTGACTTCAAGAAGGAGATCTCTGAAGAATACGGCGTACTCTTGAAAGACGAAGGTCTGGCATTGAGGTAAGGAACTAATCCAAACATTCTTCAGAGTTTTTATGAGGGTTAGTTGATGACATCTTCATTTTGAGGACTTTGTTGATGCTTCAAAGTAAATCTCAACATGTCAAGAATGATCTCTTCATGATCCCGGTCAAGTTCCTTTTGACTCACCCTGTATTGGGATAATATTGTGAAGTGCACTGAGAATTCTCTTGATTGTGAATGCAATAGGAAGGTCACATTATGCTTTATTTTGATTTTGTTTGTCTAGAGGGCTGTTTATCGTTGACCCAGAGGGTGTGATCCGTCACATGAGTGTTAACGATCTCCCAGTTGGTCGTTCAGTTGATGAGACCCTACGTCTGGTCAAGGCCTTCCAGTTTGTGGCCGAGCATGGTGAAGTGTGTCCTGTCGGGTGGACACCCGACTCGGCTACGGTAAGTAGAAAGTAATCCCGATGAGTCTGGGTACCGGTCTGTGTCCTTTCGAAACGGAGGCTCAGGCTCAGATCAGCCTTTGGCTCAGTCACCATTTCGTGAATCCATTCTAAAATAACAGGTATCAAAATAGAGCTTTTGGCTGCGGTTCGGAAGTAGATTCTCTGGTTTGAAAAGGAAAACAGAGCTTCAAAATGAAAAAACCACAACCTATATTTTCAGCATAGATGACAGAACTGGAGCCTGAGCATAAGCTTCCTTTTCGAAAAGCCAAAACAATCCCCAAATTTGCTCAGTAATTGGAAATCATTTCTATCATAACCATCAAGCCAGTTCTTAACTGTTACTGGAATTATGATAGCCTTGTAATTGTGTGTCTTTATTTCTTCTTGCAGATCAAGCCTGACCCCCAAGGATCCAAGTCGTATTTTGAGAAGGCTAATGAATAGATTGTAACACATACAACTCTCATTTTAACACTGTCATCCGATACCACCTAACCAGTCTGCATGTGTAATCATGGTCAGTGAGCTCTATGGTGAGATAAAGTCAGATGATTCTTTCATACTGTGGTGTATTATACAGCCAATGAATAGATATGGGGCCATTTTCATAGAGCTACTTAAAGGTAGTATCATACTTTGGTAAGAAGCCAAAATAGAAATGTTCACAGATTTACGTATAACTTACAAGGTATGAAGATGGTGGTGGTAGAAACATACAGTGTACTGTTACAATTTTTCCGCCTGAAATTTATCCAGAAAAGAGTAAAACCAATGACCAAAATTATTTTTGATCTTTTAAAAGATAAAAAATAAAAGAGAAAAGACTTCAGAAATACTGTGGTCATTTTTCACTGTTTTCTCAAAAACTGGGCGCCATATGGGACTGACATTTTCACAGATAACTGTTACTGTCTTGGTTTTTTTGCCCATGTATCTGCATTTCTTTGACAAAAACCAAGTATGATATTGCCTTTAAGCACAAAATTTGCTTAAGCATGAAAAGTCTTCCTTTATCAAACAGAGTTACCAACCAAATCTTCATGTGATATTTACTGCTTTTGACTTGTATTCAGCCATTGTTTGCTGAGCATATCTTTCACATGGAGTTTTGGCTGGCATACTGATTTTATTTACCAAAGTACTTTTTGGTGCTAAACAAATTTTGGTGCTTAAGCAGCTTTATGAAATTTGCCACCAGGTATATGATCAACCAACATTCACTATTATGCTGATGTAAGTTGGAGTTCTTTGATCCGGCAGCGAAGTGGTTTATATATGCATAATATGCAGCTGATATATTTACTACAATATAAACAAATTTTAGGAATATCTAGAAACTTACAGACACTTTTACTTTATATTGGTGTAAATAATTTGTCTGTTAATTTGAATCGTTTCTTTTATTTTTTTGTTATAAATTTATACAGTATCATGCAGTACTTGAATTGAAGGGTTAATTGGTTTTGCTGTAATTGGTGTGTATAAGTGTGAACAGTAGTGAATAAAAAAAATGGCAAAACAGCATTGAGCCCAAAACCAGTGTCTACTCATAATCTCATATATGCATGTATTGAGAAAGATTTGAGGCTTTGCAGGTTGACAATTGGTATTATGTGGATGGTTGCAAAAAACACTATGTAAGAATCGTTCGTACTTTCGCACTTCTATTTCATGAGCACTTCTATTTCATTAGCACTTCTCGTAAGGTCTCAACGTTTCAACTAGCGTGCTCTGGTCTCCTGATGAGGACTAGAGCAGGCTAGTTAAAATGTTGAGACCTTACGAGAAGTGCGAACGAAATAGAAGTGCAAAAGTATGAACGACTCGATCGTATATATTCTAGATTATTTCCTATACTTACTGCCAGGTAAATAAGACTTAAAGCTATTTTTGGTGGAAGTAGTAAATAAGGTAGGGTTGCGGTGACACCATGTAATCTCCTCTGTAAGAGACTTACTAAGAGTGTGTGGTTCTGAGAAGAACCGATGGTTTTATACCCGCTTGTAAATACTCAAAATCATACTCATGGAAAGGAACACTGGATGTGTATTTTCTATCAAGTACATGTACCTCAAATGCAATGGAGAAATACTCCATTTATCATCATCCAAGGCCTCTAAGCAGCTGTCATAAACATCTTATCAGATTTGTTGGAGTAAGGAGGGTCTGGTGTTTCAATCCTAGCAGGATCTTTCTCAAAGGCTAAATGACAAGAGGACAGGAACATGCAAAGATACACATAAATGGATGAGAGGATCAGAACAAAGGGGACAGAGTGACCAGGGAAACAGGGAATACATGTACATGTAGATCATTGAGATTGGGATTTTAATCACAAAGGGGAAAAGTGACCGACAAGCAAGATACAAAATGCAGAATGAACAAAACAAATTTTGAGATCTTTTATCTTTTAGTTTGATGTCCCAAATCCGTACACTGAGCCTAACTCATCATATATACTAGCAATAATATCTGACAATAAATGCTTTTATATCTGTGACAATGGCATGACACAGGCAATTTTAACTTACAAGGAAAAGAGGAGGCCCATGAACAAGTACACTACCTGCAAACTTCTATGTTTCTCTGTTTGTTACACCATACTTCATTCTAAGGAATTTTGCCTACTTGATCACTGCAGTGTGCTCCACAGAAAACTGAATAGAAGGGAACAAAATAGAGATGTGAACATTCATGGTTGTTTCTATATACATGTACATGTAATCCTTGCTCTTAGCTTTGTAACAATATAATGTGAAAATTGAGAATCGGTCTTCAAGTCAACAGCGCAAGTGCATGCAATGGGAGACTTATGAAAACCGGTCTTCAAGTCAACAGCGCACGCGCATGTAATTGTGAGCATGCGTGCGTTGTTTTGCACGTACGCTGTTCTTCATGAGCGTGCGCTATTGACTTGTAGACCGATTCTCCAAAGTCTCCCATTGCAGTGGAATGCCGCTATAACGAACATGGCGGGTGCACATATATTGTCTGTTATAGTGGTCGTTTGTTATGGTGAGGTAAAGAACCATATTGGATATGTATTGTACACAAAAATTGGGAGCCAAGGATGATGTTGGGTATAGCCAAATGTTCAGTATAGTAGTTTTCGTTATAGTGGCGTTCCACTGTATAAAGTTCATATTTTGTAATCTTTCCTTAATTCCTGTTGAATTTGATTTGAGTCCTTTATTACTTCTTTCATGATAAAGCGAGATATATGTAAATAATATCTTTTGAGGTTTACCTCCAGAAATTAGATTACCTGTATCTTGGTTATGGTTGGTAATGCTGTGTTTTATTATCGTATTAACAGGATATTCATTATCTGTATTAAGAGAAGAATCTGATCCTCCCTGTTGGTAGTCCCTGTGTGTGAACGCAGATTATAATGTGGAGCAAAATAAGAAGACTGACCCTGTAAGATAAAGTGGATAGTTTCTCATGAAGATATTGCTGTTTCACACTGTCAGGGTTTAAAGGTACTATCATACTTTGGTAGCATGCTGAAACAGAAATCTTCACAGATTTACCTATAACTTACAGGGTATAAAGATGGTGATAGTAGAAACATACTATTACAACTTGTCTGCCTGAAATGCTGTATTTATCCAGAAAAGAGTAAAACCAGTGACCAAAATGATTTTTGATCTTTAAAAGATCAAAAATAAAAGTGAGACTTAGGAAATACTGTGGCAATTTTTCACGTTTTTTCAGAAAGTGGGCACCGTATCATAGGACTGAAATGTTCACAGATGACTTTGACTGTATCTGTCTTGATATTTGTGCCCAGATGAATCTGTATTTCTTTGACAAGAACCAAAGTATGATATTACCTTTAAGGAATTGGGAAATTCTAAATCAAACATAAATATAAGCAGAGTCTTTGGTTGTTATAATCTGAGTAATTACTTTGACAAATTGTGGAATGTATACTCTTCATTAAAAAAGAAATCTCATAGTTCATGAGTATTAATAAGTACTGGGGATATCAAGAGGTCAAGTTTGACAAAGATTTAAGAAATGGAGCCGTACAAAATGAAAAAGATTGTTCAATTGACGATGTAGACTTGCAGAAAGCTGTAACATTTGAATCCAGTGGCATGGATGGTGTAAATAATTGATTTTAATCCTATAGACCCAGTAAAAATAATCAGCAAAGGATTATAATAAAGATTTGATATTTCCGTTATTCTGTTATATTCTGTCAGTGAATAGAAACACCATTAAATGATGTTTGACATGATTTCAAGGTTTATACGTTCATTTTGGTTAATTTCATTATCCCATATGAAACAAGATGGTCACATTAATATACATATTAACTACAAATCACTAGATTTATAAATTATACCACATACCCCAATCGCCATTTAAAATCAACTTAACTATGATTCCAAGTTTGCATTTTAAGGCACTATCTTATTATGTTCGTTTAATTAAACGTTGCCGATCACCAAATAATGTTTGCACAAATTAGAACTTTAACAAAGAAAGCGTATGTATCAGTCAACGATATCAGCCATCCAGTCTTGAAGTTTTATTCATAAAATATGGCCGGTACCTGGCTTCCTTGGTGCTCTGTGCGGGATACCAGCTGTTTCTATGGTGATCATGATTTATGCAGTTGTCGGAGGGAATGGATGGTTTGGATGTTCGATCCTGTTAAGATGAAACCGGAAGAAAAGTTTGCACCAATGTCTTTAAAAAAAATCACATGTCAAAAATATCCCTTTCACTGAAGTTGGTTAAAGGTACCGTACAGGGTTGGTATTACCCAAACAGTCATGTTCACAGATTTACATATAACTTTCAGGGAAGGAAGATGATATGGTGCTGATAGGAAAAATACCGTTAAAATATTTCCGTTTGAAATGCTGTATTTATCCAGAAATAAGTGCAACAAAGACAGTTTTGATCTCAACTCCCTGGGGAGTATACGTACAGCCCTGGCTGCTATAAGCGCACAAAGGCTAATCAAGCCCACAGCTATCTCTACCCTCACAGGTACCCATTTACTCCTGGGTAAATACATGTATGAGCAAATATGTGACAAAGTGTCTTGCCCAAGGATGCAAGCACCACTAGCCCATGGCTGGATTCAAACCCACAATCTGTAGATTGACCACAAGATCTTGAGTATGACACGCCAGACCACTGGGCCACATAGCACCCCACAATTTCCCATGTATTGTATCCTACATAACCCCACACTAGTACAGTACAGTAAAAAAGACTCACCATTCTAATGCACAGCCTCGGTAGTTTCTGTTCAAAGCCATCAGGTCTTTCATATCAGTGGGGCTCAGTTCAAAATCAAACATCTGATGAAAGAATTATACAAACGTCATAAGACAATGGACCGATAAGTATCATCGTAATTTTAAGTGAATCAAATGATTACTATTCAATAAGGAAAAGGTGATTGATTTTCCAAATGCATCATCCTTTTTGCCTTCACTTGGCAAAACTATTTAACAACCCAACAATACAAGTAATAAGCCAAACTGCTCATCAACCAAAATATTAACATTAACATTCCTGAAACCATCTCAACAAACCTGAAATTTATAAAAAATGCTTGGAGTTAGAAGGGCCCAACGCGTTTCGATTCTAGCAGGATCTTTATCGAAGGCTAAACCCATCAATAAGCATATTTCTTAATTTTATACAAATACGATGTGTCCGAATCAATTACCAAAGCCAAGGAAATCCGCAATATTCATTCTCTAGAAAGTCATTTGAAATCATTTTTGTTTAATTTATGTTTTGGATAATGTGCTAATTCAGTGGTCAACTTCGTTAAAATGTTTTGGATAATGTGCTAATTCAGTGGTCAACTTCATTAAAATGTTTTGGATAATGTGCTAATTCAGTGGTCAACTTCGTTAAAATGTTTTGGATAAAGTGCTTATTCAGTGGTCAACTTCGTTAAAATGTTTTGGATAATGTGCTAATTCAGTGGTCAACTTCATTAAAATGTTTGGATAAAGTGCTTATTCAGTGGTCAACTTCGTTAAAATGTTTTGGATAATGTGCTAATTCAGTGGTCAAATTTGTTAAAATGTTTTGGATAAAGTGCTTATTCAGTGGTCAACTTCGTTAAAATGTTTTGGATAATGTGCTTATTCAGTGGGCAACTTCGTGAAAATGTTTTGGATAATGTGCTAATTCAGTGGTCAACTTCATTAAAATGTTTTGGATAATGTGCTTATTCAGTGGGCAACTTCGTGAAAATGTTTTGGATAATGTGCTAATTCAGTGGTCAACTTCATTAAAATGTTTTGGATAATGTGCTTATTCAGTGGGCAACTTCGTGAAAATGTTTTGGATAATGTGCTAATTCAGTGGTCAACTTCATTAAAATGTTTTGGATAATGTGCTAATTCAGTGGTCAACTTCATTAAAATGTTTTGGATAATGTGCTAATTCAGTGGTCAACTTCGTGAAAATGTTTTGGATAATGTGCTTATTCAGTGGTCAACTTCATTAAAATGTTTTGGATAATGTGCTTATTCAGTGGTCAACTTCAGTCGTTAAAATGTTTTTGCATTCTTTCTTGATGTTTCTCGATGAACAGATTCTGCACCTTGAGCATTGTTTGGGATGAAGTTAAAAGATTTCATCATCATTATTATTATATCTGGAAAAAACGTAACATTCAATCAATCAGTTGGAGCATGCGCTGCGGCAGCGCATTGCTGCATCTACCTTCAAGCGGTACTCCTTCGTGCGGCAGCCACACAACCCATCCCCATCCCAGCAAAATAACGATCCATCTGACGCAACCACGTGTCATGCGGATGCCATACCAGGCGAGTCCTACCAGTAGGTTCTCTCATAGAGAGTATCCGCCTGGCAAGATCACTGGCAGGGAATCTAGCCACATGACCGTATAGTCGCATCAGACCCTCACGTATCACGCAGGTAATGGGTCTCATCTGACTCTCCCTGAGTAACATCTTGTTAGACACACGGTCCGACCAGCGGTACCCAAGGATCCTCCTCAGAGACCCAGTACCAAAGACATTGAGTCGTCTCCCCAGGCCCCCAGTCAAAGTCCATGCTCACAAATTGAGACTTGGATTAAAACAATTTACCTCAAAATTAGCTTTGATCCTGGAATCTGTGACACTCTTTGGGATGCAGATGGTGCCTCGTTCAAGAGCAAATCTGATCAACACTTGGGCTGGACTCTTCCCCTTTGACTCAGCGATCCTAACGACCTCCGGGTCAGTCATCAGATTGGGGTCAGTATCTTTAACCCTGTAAAGGAATAAAAACAGATTTACACAAACAGGGTGAGTCATCGGTCTAGTGCTCAGGGAATGAAAATCACAACTGCAATTGAGGGCAAGCAATTGCCTTGATAGCCCTGGTGCACCTTCCACTAGAAGACATTATGTTCTCTCAGATGTCTCTTTAAAGGTAACATCATTCTGTACATCATACTTTGGTTTTTGTCAAAGAAATGCAGATTTATGTGCAAAAATATCAAGGAAGATACAGTAACAGTCATCTGTGAAATTTCCAGTCCCATACTGTGCCCACTTTTTAAATAAAAGATTACCACATAATTTTTTTTAAATGTTGACATTGTAATTTTTGTTATAGCCTAAGGCTGCATCCGAATCTGTTGTCAAGAGCTAGGTCTAGGTCTTTGGTCCATTGGAAATACAGAGACACCAAGACAATAGACCTAGCCGTAGCTCTGGAAGCCTGTTTCGGACATGGCCTAAGGCCTTTTCCAAACTTTGGCGCCGGCTCTTGCTCTGGCTTGATCTCTGGCTCCAACTCCAACTCCAGCTCCCATTTTTTTTTTCGAGAATCAATTCTAAAATAGATGCTTTTGGTTGTGGTTCGGAAGTAGATTCTCTGGTTCAAAAAAGAAAACAAAGCTTCAGCTTCAATGACAATCCACAACCAATGTTTCCAGCATATGGATGAAGCCGAAGCCAGAGCCAGAGCCGAAGCCGAGGTTTGTAAAAGGCCCGTAGATAATTCAATATTGAACTTACCAGGGACGATCCGGTGAGCCCAAGGGGCTATATGCAGTGACTGATATGTTAGTGTCTAAGCAGTACTTAACGAGCTCCTCTTGAACCAGGTAAGGATGAAGCTCAATCTGTAAGCACACAACATCAAATCATCAGTGGGTCTACGTTCAAATCACTGTTTTCATGAAGACTTTTAGCTGAACTCTGATGTCATTACGTACCTGGTTATTAGCAATAGGGACTGTACAGATGGCTTGAACATCCTTAATCATCTGGAGGTTGAAGTTGGACACACCAATAGCTTTGCATAATCCCTTCCCAACCAGTTGCTCCATAGCCTTAGAAAACGGAAAGAAATGTTAAATTTTGGTCAAACTTGTATGAAATGCAACTAGATTCTTAAATAATGCATAGATCACAATATAAATCTGATGAAAAAAGACATTCTTGAATTTAAACAAAATTCCAACTTGCTTCTTAGGTACACTAGGGCATTTGATGGCCAAGAACCAAAAAGCAGCTTTCATTTACAAATGATTCTAAAGAGTAAGGTAAAAAATTAAAAAGAATATCAATATTCTATTAAGAATCTTAAACTGACTTACAAATTACTCAATTAATAAAGTTAGGGCCACTGATTTTCCGCAAAAATGGAAAACGGACGGAATTCATGGAATCTGCTCCTTGAAACAGAATTCCATTTTCGAAACGGAACTAAGTAAATTCACCAATTAAATTCACAAAATGCATCATTTATGTGATCTGATTGCTATACATTTCCTAGACAAATCTAACTGAATCATGGTTTGGTCTTGCAATAGTTGACAATAGGTGACAAGTTAGTCTTCACTGTGCAAAAGTTACGACACTTCCAGTGCCCAAAGAGTCAGTGAAAGTCAGCATACATGCGATTTACTGCATGTTATACATTTTTTTGGAACTGAATAGAATGAAACAGATTTGTTCAACTGGTCTGAAACCAAATTTGTCAGCCTTAAACAGAATCCAAGGATTTTGGCAATGGAATTTGCACTGTTCTGAAACGGAAAATCAGTGGCCCTATGAACTCAAACTAATGAAAATCGAAATGTAACTGTTTCTTGTACAATATTGACACAATGCATGAACAGCATTACTTACCAGCCAGGTATCAGTGTAATGAGTGTCACCAATAATTGTTTTCCCATTTTCATCGACTGGAAAGTTATTTTCACCCCTCTAAAAGAGACCAAAAAGACATAAGATAAATATGAATATAAATATGAAAACACATCAATGGCCTGAATGTGAGAGCTGGAAGCTACAATAATGACCCTCCACTGATTAGGTTGTTCCAAGCTTTGGAAAGATCATTAATAGACTCAAAATCTTTGAGCAGTACAGTAACAGTCATCTTTGAAAATTTCAGTCCCATACGATGCCCACTTTTTGAGAAAACAGCAAAAAACGGCCACAGTATTTCTTAAGTCTTTTCTCTTTTATTTTAGATCTTTTAAAAGATCAAAAAGATTTCCGGTCGTTGTTTTCTAAAATTCTGGATAAATACACCATTTCAAGGCGGCAAAATTTTAACAGCATGTTTCTATCAGCACCATCTTCATACCATGTAAGTTTTAGTAAATCTGCGAACATTTCTGTTTTGGTCTCTTACCAAAGTATGATGCAACCTTTAATGGACTCAGAATCTTTGAGCAGTTACTTGTGTATGTAACTAGTTGTCTGCAATGTATCTGAAAAGTCTCATACTCATAGGGCCTTTACGAAACCAGTCTTGAGGCTAGGCTTGGGGCTATGATTAGAGGCCCACAAAACGAATCAAAGAGATTGGGTCACATGACAAATCCGACGATATGACAAATATCTCAAGCGCTTCATTTCATTTAGGTCACAAAATGGCGGTAGCAAAACAACTCCCAAGCCTAGCCTCCCTCGAGCCTCATTTCGTCAAGGCTCATAGCTGTTATAGCGCCCTCTTGTGGTGGTAAAGTGGAACCATGATGGGTTACACAGTGTATGGCATACTATGACCTCCAACCCCTTGCCTTCACACATGCCATTCAACAACTGGTAAACAGAGTAAATAAATAAAAAGAAACGGTCGTTTATTTTGACGCCCTAACCCTTTGAATCTAATCGGTTTGGGGTAAAATGAGTAGTCTGAGTTTTAAGAGCACATCTTAAGCTGCAGTTCGATACCCTACTTGATGCCAAGGACTCAACAATGTTCAATGAACACACCATTGTTTGTCAAAAGGTACAAAACCAAAAGTTGCACTTTTTTGGTATTATACAGTGTGTAGCTATGCTTAACCCATTGTCAACCCAAACAATATTAATCGCCCTATGCAATGTCGCGCATAGTTCAATCTGTATACCTAAAAATGCCACTTGTGGTTTTGTACCTTTTGACAAACAATGGTGTGTGTACTGAACAGTGTTGAGTCCTTGGTATCAAGTAGGGTATCAAACTGCAGCTTAAGATGTGCTCTAAACACTCAGACTACTCATTCTACCCAAACCGATCAGATTCAAAGGGTAAGGGCGTCAAAATCAACGGAAGTTTTTTTTTTTGGTACCCTTTATATAAAATACATAGTACGTACCTTGTAACACATTGGCCAGTGCATGAGATACAGATCAAGATAATCCACTTGCAGAAGGGATAGAGTTTTACGACAAGCACCCTCTACGTCTTCAGGGTGGTGATTCGTGTTCCAAAGCTAGGTGTTCAAAACAGCAAATATCAGAACATAGAATACACACCTATCTTAAAATATGAAGTAAATTGGTTACAAAAACCATTATACTGTAATCAGGCAAACAGTATATTGTTTTTGTGTTGGGATTACATTATGGTGGAACCATGAGCAAAAGACTGGTGGGGAAATCCGGGAGATGTTGTCCATGCCAAATTTTCTTCTAACTCTGTGTTCCTTTCAGGAATAATCTGACTAGCATGTGCCGAGCTGGAGTTGTAGTGCATGTAGACCGAAAAACACTGTCACCGCATTTTATTTTTCAGTCAAAAGAGGGCGCCACTCAAAAACTTGTGCATGGATTATAGTGTGGAACACCACTATAACAAACACCGCTATACCGAACATTTGGCTATCCCGAACATCATCCTTAGCTCCCAATGTGTGCAATACATTCCCACTGTGGTTCTTTTTTAAATCACTATAATAAACGACCAATTATAACAGACAATATCTGTGCATCCATCAAAGTTTGTTATAGCGGTGTTCCACTGTAAAGCGATTTAAACAATAACACTCGGTATGTTTTGTCCAGATGAATTGGGAGCCAAGGATGATTGTAGCCAAATGTTTGGTAAGAGCGTTCCACTGTAACTCAAGATCAAGTCGCCTCTTGTTAATCAATGGATTTTTCGATGCACAGAGACCATTGCTCACAAGGAAACACAAGTTGTTTCTAGCATACAAACGTGGAGGATGTAGAAAGGCATTTCAAAGGGTAATGTACTACAACTATTCTCCATCAATGTAAAAGTACAGCTCAGCGTGGAGTGATGTCATTTAAACTCACCGACTTTGGAGCGATAAAAACAAAGCGGCAAGTTGTATGGTTTTCAAGAAAATAAGTTGCCAGATTTGTTTAATCTTAGGCCTTTTTCGAAACGGAGGCTTAGGCTCTGGCTCCATCCATATGCTGAAAATATAGGTTGTAGTTTTTCATTGAAGCTGATCAAGAAGCTCTGTTTTCCTTTTCATACTAGAGAATCTACTTCAGAACCGCAGCCAAAAGCCTCTATTTTGATACCCGTTGTGATAGAATGGATTCAAGAAATGGAGCCGGAGCCTGAAAAGGAGCCTGAGCCCACGTTTCGAAAACGCCCTTAGTATACGGTATATAGTTCAAAGAAGGATTACTAGTCTGAGGACAAACTATGACTCGACAATGACAGTCATAGTGTCATACAGAATACAATCTCTGCTTCTTGACAAAAATACTCGGGTAAAAATTCTGAATTGCAGCGACTCGACAACGGACAATGTGTTATTTTTGGTTTGTGATTTTGTCCATAGCTTGCATCATCTACACGTTGGTTTTCATCGGTTGACAATTTCCAGAGAATGAAAGTACCCGGATGTCCGCACTGATCTAAATGACAAAAATCAGACTCTCTGAGATCTACTACATTCATTGCAGTCTGGCAGTTCTAGAGCACAAATCATTTCTGAGTATTAAATGTCATGAGATTTGATGTACCTTGCTTGTGATGAAAACGTCTTCCCTTTTGACTGTACCATCGTCGATCTTTGCCTTCAAGCCAGTACCGACTTCAGGCTCATTGGCGTAGACATAGGCACAGTCTAAGTGACGATAGCCAACATCCAGAGCAACCTTGACTGCATTGGTCACCTCTCCAGGCTTGGACTTAACACAAAGAAATATAGAGAATGAAACCAGTCATGTACAAACAAATACTTGCTTAGCATCCACGCCAATCTTTAATAATGTGCCCCACCTGCATTTTTTGTTTTACTTCCCTAAACAAACTGAAACTAGAACAGTGAAGCTGTCATGGCTCGTTGCGGCCTTACGTGCGATTACAAACATGATAGCAAACACCCATCCATCACACACACACACCCATCCAAAAAAATAATTAAACCTTTTGAAATAATAGAAAAAACGTCAACATTTTGAAACAATAGAAAAAACTTCAACATTTTTCATTTACAATAATAACAACATTATTTTGGACAACGCACCCATCAAAAAAAAAAATTGGGGGTTCAAGCAAATACGGACAGACGGAACGAATGGTACTACTACATAGGCTTCGCTTTGCTTCGCAGCTCGCCAATAAAAGGGAAAACAATTATTTTTTGTTTTAGAAATGTGTGCTTAATACAGTACTAGGGCCACGAGGAGTAAAAGCCACAGTAATGACAGCATGCGCAAATCTTTATTTTCAACAGCCCGTCTGATCGCATGAGGCCATTTTGTCTGGTCCTGTTAGTCTCTAGTGCCCAGACAAAACAGATCAAGAGTGTTCAAAATGTCAGAGTGGAAACCAGACTATTCTTGTCCGTGGCCGTCCGTGCGACTGTGAAATGTTACATCTTTGTCACAATTTGTACCCCACAACTAAAGTTCCCTCCAAAATCGAAGCCCTGCCCTCTCTTGCTAATAATGTAGAAGAGGACACAAGAACATTTATTTTGGTAAGTAACTTTCCAAATAGTAGTTTTCCTTTCCTTTATAGTTTTTGGACCCGTCTTATCACAATCCCCTAAACTGCCCTATGGTGAATTTTGCATCCACACCCCCTCCCCTATCAAATAACTCAGATAAGCTTACACATACAGTACATGTAAATCTGCACTGTCATGTTATCATTCCGTTTCGGACTTGATCAAAGTTCACAAATCAGATTTCAGGTCATTGCAGATTGAATGGGATTTGCTGGACCACCATGTAATACAACAATGGAATTATGATCATTGATATAATGGCTTGACCCAAAGATTACACAATTACACAAATATGTTATGCAATACAGCCATTTCAGGAAAGGGAAATTTGGGCACAGTCATTGAAAATAGCTAGGCCAGGCCAGGCTAGGCCCGGGCTTTGCATGGGGTCTATTATGTGGGGTACAGTGGCCTAGTGGTCTGGCGTGTCGTACTCAAGATCTTGTGGTCAATCTCCAAATTGTGGGCTCGAATCCAGCCATGGGCTAATGGTGCTTGCATCCTTGGGCAAGACGCTTTATCACACATTGCTCCTCTTCACCCAGGTGTAAATGGGTACCTGTGAGGGTAGAGATGGCTTTGTTTGTTTGATTAGCCCTGCACGCTTTGTAGGCAGCTGCGGGCTGTATACTCCCCAGGGAGCTGAGATTGTTTCAGGAATGTAAATCGGCCCCATGACCAGGGATAATAATAATGTATAAAGCGTTGTGATACCCTTCTTGTGTGTAAGAACGCTATATAAATGCCCAAATTATTATTATTATTATTTGAAGTCTATACTAGCTTCTAGTACGGCTGTTGAACTTAGCA
Source organism: Astropecten irregularis (assembly GCA_963971285.1). Taxonomy (NCBI): domain Eukaryota; kingdom Metazoa; phylum Echinodermata; class Asteroidea; order Paxillosida; family Astropectinidae; genus Astropecten; species Astropecten irregularis. The sequence continues at coordinate 16,964,569 of OZ020254.1, read as the reverse complement.
AAAAAATTTAAAATAAAGCAGTACAGTATCTCACCATCGTAGACATGATCCAAAATCTATTTCAGACTTTTTAACAAATTCGAAATATTTCGGAGAGCCCAAATTTCACACTATTTTCGGTAATACAGTTTCGGTTAATGGCTTTAATAGCATTTCGTCTGTGAAATCATGCATCTTTGTTACCATTTCCCCCCCCCATAATTTCCCTCAAAAATCAAAGATGACTTACTTTACAACAATGGTTTTTATTTTTTTATTTCCTAATAATAACGTTAAATACATAGTATTGATATAAAACTCAACCTGTCTATCATTGTTTGTGTTAAGAAATACTGTAGGGCTATAAATATTTTAGACTCATAATTTAGCACCCCACTTTTCACGACAAAAAACCTTGCTTACATCACATGCGGAGCGCCACGCACAGTATACCGTAGTGCGCGTGCGAGCCTACATGTATACAGTACTAGTTCTGTAGGTGATGTCACAACGCTACTGTTGCGTGGATCTGTTCAAAGGGGGACTTTTTGGGGGACGGGGCATACATGTACTGATTTTGCAACTTTTGGGTCAAAATTAAGCACTGACATGTACCACATGCTGCATGTACATAAAAATATAAATTTTAGGAAAGAATTCCACTGATGACCATTATTTGTGCACAACTCTATGGAACCAACAGAGGGCGTTTTGAGCAAAATGGCACCGCTGTATTGGAAGTGTACAATTTGTAGGTAAAAAAACCTGTAAAACTCACTTTTCAGATATGCTACCCAAGTTTTCCACACCTGAGATTGCAGTTCATCATAATATGTATTCAATAAGTTAACTCTTGGAGGGTATAATCCTTTTTCCGTAATGGTCATCAGTGGAATTCTTTCCAAATTTTATATAGGCCTATATTATTGTCATTAAATTTATAGGCCTATTAATAAACAATAATTTTAAAGCACTTTCATCCCTTTCCGACATTTTATTACAGTGAACCTTGAAGTTCGTACAAAATACGTATTGATGAAATGCATGCAGTGTCATGTATGATGTAATCTGCTCTACATACACTGCAATGTACGATACGGTACACACACCCACCACACAGCAAATGCTATAGCATATGTGTGTACATAACACGTAGCCAAGCCAAGGTCAAATTAAACAATAGATTTAGAAGAACTTAATAAAAGTGGCCATTTGCAAAACATACAAATTTCGATCAAATTTACCTTCCATGTTCCAAGTCCAACAATGGGCATCTTTGCTTTGTTTGGCAGTTCGATGTACTTTGGGACAACCATGATTGTGACGACGTGTATGTGGTCGAATTAGGCCGAAAAGAACGGAAGAATTAAGACCAAACTCGGACTATGGTGGACAGAATAGTGATGATGTACACTGCAAGAGCCGGCCGGTGCAAAATGGCCAATGAAACGATAACAATCAAAGGGTACTGCAAGGTCACGTCATCAGTGCATTGTACATACGACACGTGCCATGCCCAGTGCCGTTACAATGACCCGACGGCTGTTTTCGTACCACTCATTAAATTTTTTGGTTTTTATCAAAGATTCATGGGCAAATAAATATCAAGACAGACAGTAACAGTCATCAGTGAAAATTTCAGTCCTATACGGTGCATACTTTTTGAGAAAACAGTGAAAAACGGCTACAGTATTTCTTAAGCTTTTCTTATTTTTTTATCTTTAAAATCAAAAAGATTTTCGGTCGTTGTTTTAATATAAATTTCTGGATAAATACACCAGTTCAGACGGAAATATTTTAACGGTATGTTTCTACCACCACCATCTTCGAATACAGTTTTGATCTCGGGGTAAGATCAAAACCATTATTTATGTTTTATAAGAAAAATTAAGTTGGTTTTTGTTTTCGCTATTTTCTCGTGACTCTAATATTCGATTGAGCTAAAAAAAATTCACAGGTGTGTTATATTATGTACATGTTGCATTATTTATAGTCAAAGTGTGAGTGCTATTCTGTGACCTTTACCAATCATGTATTGTACAATGTACCTTTAATGAGGCTTTTCAAGTTAGTTATGCATATTTTGCACACATATACAGTTTTTTTTCCATTCTCCTCATAATTCGACAATTTGCTAGAATTTCATAGGTAGACATATACATAATTTATACAGTATAGATTTCAAGCGAGTTCCTATACATGCATAATAGACAGCAGAATGCATCTGATCATCATTAATTAGCATGCAAATTAATTAAACATGATTAGAGAGGATTAGTCAGGATTAGACAGTAGAGCCATTGGGAGTAGACTTTTCCTCACCGTATTTTTATTTAAAGGTAGTATCATACTTTGGTGAGAAACCAAAACAGAAATGTTCATAGATTTACGTATAACTTACGTAAAATAGTGGTGGTAGAAACATCCCTGAAACGGTGTATTTATCCAGAAACTAGTAAAACAACGACCGAAAATCTTTTTGATCTTTTAAAACGGATCAAAAATAAAAGAGAAAATACTTCAGAAATACTGTGGCTGTTTTTCACTGTTTTCTCAAAACGGGGGCACCGTATGGGACTGAAATTTTCACAGATGACTGTTACTGTATCTTCCGTGATTTTTTTGCCCACGGAATCTATTTTTCTTTGACAAAAAACAAAAGTATGATATTACCTTTAATAAGGCTTCAAGTTAGTTATGCATATTTTGCACACTCAAAATTTATTGTTGATTCCGCTGTAATTTCAATGATGAAAGTCGATTTCAATGCAAATTCGACAATTTGAATTTCATAGGCATACTAATTACTATGCATGTATACAGTATAGATTTCAAGCGAGTTGGTACATGCGAATGCATTATCTATAATCATCATTAATTAGCATGCAAACAGGCTTTTAGTCAGTAGAGCCATAATCGAGACTGGGCTTTTTCCGCTAAGTTCCTCACCAACTTTTTAATTTTATACACAGGTAAAGAGCAATTTAATTGGATTGATACAGCGAGGTAGAAATGTCCATGATTGATGAGACAGTATAATATAGCAGGCGCGCAGTAGGCCTATAGAGCCATTTTTTTGTTTGGGGCGCGGCTAGACTGAGCTAATTATGGTGATTATGGTGAAGACTAAGCCGGCTAAATCCTTCGCACGTGATATCGTTATTCGCTTGTGCTACATAACATTAGGTCTTATTAGGAGTAGGAAAGCAACCTATAACCTACACAGTGCGTTTTTATAGTAATTGCCTAATCGTATAGTTGTAATAACCAAACAGATCCAGTATTTTCCAGCATGTTACAGTCCCCCTTCGGTAGAATTGCACAGTGCAGTATCAAGGGTGAAAACTAGTATTATCGAGTGCAGTGCTGTACTATAATAAGCCTGAAAGTCCAAGATTGTCAGTTCGTAGAATTCAAGTCATTTTGAGAAGGCCAAAATGAGGCACACACAATGGAACACTATCAATGAGAGGTTCTTTACAAGATTTAAATTAAACTTACAATTTTCAGACTAATTACATTATTTTTTTAACAGTCTTATCACTCTCGAGTACAAAATACTAATTTCTTGTGACTTGGTACGGTGAAATCAAAAGCATTTTTAATAAAACTCCTATGATTGACTGGGCAAAAAAATTGCCAGTTTGCAATAACATCATTTCAATAATTTAAAAACAGAGCTTAATTATTGTAACCGTATGGCAGCGAATTAAAGATAGACGGATCCCGCCAGTTTGCCGAATGTCTTACGCAAGCAGGGGAGTTCGCGCAATTATTTCTCATTCCGCATAATTTGCGTATTCTCCGTGTTGATTGGGCGTACTTAGCTTTGACACACATGACATTCACACATACGTTGTGAGAACATCGCAGAAACTGCGCAAGAATGGTTTGCGACTTCATTGTCGCGAGACGTTCGGAAAAAAACATCTGCGAATTCGACATACACGTGACGGTTCGCGTGCCCCGCGTGAACTCCCCTTTACCGGGTAAGACCAGCGGTACGGTACTCTGGAGGTCGCTGGTTCGAATCCCGCTCCAGTCACTATTTCTTTATTCACTTTTCAGCTATTATTATAATTATTGGGTACAGTACAGTACTCTGTAAGATAAATTTTGATTTGATTTCATGAATACGTTCAAAATTAAACAAAATGGTTTCCATTAATATGCAAAATTATATCATAATCATAACAAATAGGCCTAACAATATCAAAATAAACAAACCAATATTCCTCTATAATATTCCAATACTCTGGCCTTATAAAAAAAAGAAACAAAAACAATAATGAACACATAATTCTGCATGGTGCCTTCCTTGGTGCTCTGTGCAGGATACCAGCTGTTTCTATGGTGATCTTGATTTATGAAGTAGTCGGAGTGAATGGATGGTTTGGGTGTTTGACCCTGTATACAAAAAAAAAGAATGTAATCAGAACACGTTTGTACACTTGTAAAATCAATAGGTTATAATAATGATTGAAAAAGCCTAATAACGCTGACCCGCCAATTTTTCAAGTGAAACATAATTTTATTTTAGGGAGCCTCAATCACATTTCAGCCATTCAAATTCTCTGATTTGAAAAATCCTCTCAAAATATTAACGTTTGTTTCTCATTGCTGCATGTACAATCAAATTTTTCCGAGCATGAAAACATCCAAAATGAAATTTGCATTTTAACATTGCAAAAATGCAAACACTATGTATGTATATCCTAACTTTCTATCTTAACTTTCAGTCCTGACTTTGGGTTTTAATATTCAAAGATTTCCCCTGAATTTTCCAGTTATTTCTGTGGGTCTCCTGGTATTTCCCTTCACTGTATCCCAGAAGTCTAGCAGGTAAGACTCACCATTCTAATGCACATACTCGAAAGTTTCTGTTCAAGGCCATCAGGTCATTCATGTCTTTCGGGCTCAACTCAAAATCAAATACCTGAAAAAAGAATCATACAAACGTTAAAGACGCCATGGCCGACAGTATCATTCTAAATTACTCTTTTTCAAAATGATATCAATGAAAGATTACTAGGAATAAGGAAAAGGGGATTGATTTTGGTATACATGTAGCCAGTGGCGTCGCCAAGGGGGGGGGGGGGGGGGGGCAGGGGGGCACGTGCCCCCCCTGGAAACCCTCGTGCCCCCCCCTCGTGCCCCCCCATTTGAGATTTGGGTTGGCGAAAAAAAATATAATATATATTATTGTAGTGCCCCCCCAACAATTGCTAGTGCCCCCCCCCCCAACAATTGCTAGTGCCCCCCTTGTGCCCCCCCAGACTCAAAAGTCTGGTGACGCCACTGCATGTACCATCTTAATTTTGACACATTTCCTGAAATTGGATAACTTACATCGAAGTTAGCTTTGATTCTGTGATCTTTGACACTCTTTGGGATGCAGGAGATGCCTCGTTCAAGAGCAAATCTGAGCAACACTTGGGCTGGGGTCTTTCCCTTTGACTCAGCGATCCTAACAATCTCTGGGTCAGTCATCAGATTGGGGTCAGTGTCCTTTGCCCTGGAAGATAACACACAATGTTTCATTGTGTTTCAAACAATGTTTCAAATGGAAGTTCCTTTTTATAAGAATTTAAGGCAGGCACTTTACAAGCTTGTGAGAGTCCACTGGCTTGATACCCCTGGCAATTGCCCTGGTGCCTTTGACCATTGCCTCTTTGTCCTTAGTCACTGCCTACTTGGTGCTTCCACCAAGTTGTTTTTGCATCCCAACTGCCACTGTCTTCCTGGCTCAAGTCTTTGCCAGTGTCTGTGGTCTAGTACTCCTGTTCAATGCCTTTGTGCCCCTGGTCAATGACTTGGTGCCCCCGTGGCCATTGCCTTGCTGCCCTGGTCATTGCTTCTTTGCTCCTATTTAAAGGTAGTATCATACATTGACTTTTGTCAAAGAAATACAGATTCATGGGCAAACATATTAAGGACGATACGGTAATAGTATCTGTGAAAATTTCAGTCCCATACGGTGCCCACTTTTTGAGAAAACAGTGAACTTACGGCCCGACAGTATTTCTTAAGTCTTTTCTCTTTTATTTTTGATCTTCTAAAAGATCAAACAGATTTTCTGTCGTTGTTTGCCCAATTTCTGGACAAATACACCATTTCAGGCGGAACAATTTTAACAGTATGTTTCTTCCACCACAATCTTCATACTCTGTAAGTTATACGTAAATCTGTCAACATTTTCTGTTTTGGTGTCTTACCAAAGTATGATACTACCTTTAAGTCACTGCCTTGGCGCTTCCATCATCTGCTTAGTACCCCTTGTCATTGTCTTGCTGGCCCTTTAGTCTTTGCCAGTGTCTGTGGTCATTGCCTTGGTGCCCCTCGGATCACTTTATACCTTAATGGGTGTCATGGTCTTCACGATTTCACCAATCTCAGGCTGGCTCTGGTCATTGCCTTGGTGCCCCTAGTCACTGGCTGAACTTACCAACTACGATTCGGTGCGCCCAAGGGGCTAAATGCAGTGACTGATATGTTAGAGTCTAAGCAGTACTTAACAAGCTCCTCTTGAACCAGGTAAGGATGAAGCTCAATCTGTAAAGCACACAACATCAAATCATCAGTGGGTCTACGTTCAAATAACTGTTTTCATGAAGACTTTTTGCTGAACTCTGAGGCAGTTCCTAGATCTGTGTAATAGTTATTAGTCATACTTACCTGGTTATTAGCAATAGGGACTGTACAGATGGCTTGAACATCCTTAATCATCTGAAGGTTGAAGTTGGACACACCAATAGCTTTGCATAATCCCTTCCCAACCAGTTTCTCCAAAGCCTTAGAAAACGATAACAAAATGTTGAATTTGGGTCAAATTTATTGATGTTTCTATTGTACGATAGGCCATTTGGTCTAGAACTAAAAAGCTTCTTGTGATATTGGCACAATGTATTTACTTACTTACCAGCCATGTGTCAGTGTAATGAGTGTCACCAATCAATGTTTGTTCATTCTCATCTACGGGAAAGGTATTTTCACCCCTCTAACATAAAAACATAAAAACGAATATGAAAATACATCATAACCCTAAACCCTGTACATTTACACTGCACAAGACAAGAGGTATGGAGGTTCAAAAGTGGACATATGCTTTTCTGCTCTCCAAATAGCAAAACACAGCAGATCGAACGCTTTTGTAAAATGCACTTTTCTACTTTTCTAAGTCTAAGGAGAAAAGCAGATGGAACATTTTGGTAAAATGCACTTTTCTGGTTTTCTGCTACCAGAAAAGCAAATGTTAGATTTTACCCGTAAACTTCGGTAAAAAAGTAGACATCTGCATTTTCACTTTTCTTACTATAAAAAAAGCAGATTGAACGTTTTTGATGAATACACTTTTTTGCATTTCTGCCTTCCAAGAACGCAGATTGAACGCTTGTGACACGTAGCTAGTGGTTCGAAAGTGGTCATCTCTTTTTGCAGATTTAACGTTTTGGATAAATCCACTTTTCTGCTTTCGCATCAATAGCCTATCTCTGGTCAGTATCAACACGTGCAAACCGTACGTGCTATGGCAACTTTGTACGTGTTTGGGTACAAATTGTGTGTATATGTACACAGTCGAGTCACGTATTAGCTGTCTGCAATGTGTCTGAAAAGTCTCATAGGGCATTCATAAAACGGAGGCTCAGGCTCCGACTATAGGCTCCGGTGTAGAGGTTATATCTGTCCCCCCTCAAAACGAGTCCGCGCGGACACATTTACGCCGTTGCGGCCATATACAGCTGTCCGCGGGGACACGTTTACATGGATGAATCTGTCCCCCTCAAATTATATCTGTCCCCCTCCAAAGGTTAATTGTGTCCCCCGGTTAGATTGGTCCCCCACCTCGTGATACGTAACCAGTCTACCACCCAGACTACGTTAGTGCATTTTACATTGTTTTAGGGCAGGGTGAGAAGAAGCATGAATTTTAATGCTCTGTTAGATCACGTCAAAGATGATGAACTGTGGATTTCTATACGTGGACGGATCGCGGATCGGCTGTGTATGATCGGCCATAATTATAGTCCGTGGGCCGTGAGGCCAAATTCGCTTTAGTTTTTGAGTTATACGTGACCATCATTACCGAATTTGTTCCCATTCGGCATGGATGTAGATCTGACATTACTGAACAAGAATCGATTTGTTCCCACGTCCAATTTGTGTTCCCTAAAGAGAAATTTGCGATAGAAAATCGTCAAAATTTACGTACAGAAAAAACATAAGAATAAACAGCGCCCTCAATCGGTAGAAAGTATTTATCTACATAATAAAACTATAGGAACTGCATACCCGTGCTATTTTTATTCCCGATGTAAAACCCTTTACATGATTGGAAACTGATCAAACTTCAACGTGATTATTTCTAGGGATATTTTATTTGTCGTTTTAATTATGGGAAAATTAGTTGAATGGTGGATGGAAAATATGACACATGTTTTTTAAGATGTTTCTCCCAGCAAAATTCTAAATGATGAGGAAGTAATAAACTGCTGCAAACCGCTAATCAACCAAAATAAGAGCCTAAAATAATCATTCTTGGGATTGGGAATGCCTGACGTTTTGAACCTACCAGCTTAATCTAAATAAAATTACAATAAAAAGATTTGATGACAAGGAAAACAAAACAATTATCACAATGAGGTTGAGACTTCAATATAGTTGCATACATGACTTTATTCCCACAAAGGAATCTTTATTTCAAGCCACACACACTGTATGATCTCATTATGATTTTGCTGTTAAAATATTCCTGTCCAAAATGCTTATTATAAGATGTATATTTCTTTTTTAGAAAACACTTGACTTGAAATTTCTTGTCACGCATGATCAAAACTACAGTATTCTTTATATATTATAAGAAAATAATTGACTAAGTTTTTCAATAATATTCTCTTGGGACTCAGCTGGCCGATTAAGCTTAAAATTTCCAAGTCAGTTTTAACATACATGTAAATCTTTGAATTTCCCAGTCAGTTTTCACATACATGCAAATCTTTGAATTTCCCAACCAGTTTTCACATACATGTAAATCTTTGAATTTCCCAGTCAGTTTTCCTTTCCTTCAGTATTTTTGCTGATGCAAATCAAACTGATAGAGCCTGAATTTGAACATGAAACTATGTCTGTATGTACATGTACATAGAAAAACCAGAAATGTGATATTAAAGGGTCTCTGCAATGGGAATATTATGGCTTGAACATGTGCCAATATAAAAACTGTACATGGGGACTGTGATTTTACCCACTTCCTCACACTGATTCAGGGTTAAATTCAGCGGTTGTTTTATCTATAGGTTTTCTGACAGACCTTTTCCTCCTCAATGGGTTTTATTTTGCCAACTGGTGCCAACTTTATTTTCACTCAACTGGTGGTGTAATTTTTTTACCAAACCATTTCTGTAGGTCAAGTTTGCATCTTCATTTTCTATGTTTTTTCATTATATTTTTTCTGTTGGTTCCCTACATGAGTATGCGTGAAAATCCCCCGTTTTACAAAGCCATTCAAAGGAAAACCAAATGCAGGTTTGAAACCAAAATAAGACATGCCATTCATTATTTGTCAGTACATTCTCTGTATGAAGGCAATAAAATAACCTGACTGAAAAAGGCACTGCAGCAACCCTTTAAAAATCAATTTGTCACCAAGGGGTTGGTTTAAAATGTTAAAATGATTTCTGAAATAAAATTATTGCTCACACATTGACTTGAGTAGTGCTTGTGATGCAATTGAATCAAGGGCAACTGATATATTTTTTTTAACCTCTAAATTTTGGCGGTGGAGGTTAATCTTGACTTTCTCAAGTTTCAAGAGCTCCTCATGAAACTTGAGCTGCCTAATTTCAGTTGCCCTTTGGAGAGAAGATGGCTGGGAGGAGATTGCCTGAATCTGTTCCTGCAGCTGATGTACTTGATCCTGTAAGGCAGTGAAGGCAGTCGTTGAAGGGGTTGCTTCTGCCATGTGTTCTGCTCTTGTTGCCGGTGGTACATCAGCTGATGTAGTTGGGGTTGCCACATCTTGGGAGGAATCCTAAGTTGAAAATGGTAACACCATTTCATGTGGAAATTAATCCTACTAATTCAGACAGCACACATGGCATAGGATAATTTTTACTATTGACTGTTTTATTGAGTGATCAAAGATTGTGAATAAATTTGAGGGGCTTTTCTCCATTGATTTGTTTGTTCATTCAATCTGTCCTTGTCTATGCTTCTTTCTTTTTGGGATGATGGGGGTGGTTGTGGAGGTGAGAGTCCAAAGAAATATTACCTGTGACATGTCGAGGTGTCTCAGCACCAGTTGGGTCCACTTCTGTGTCCTTGCCTCTGATGCCCTCCAATGACTCCCTTGCCATGACTTCATGCAGAGGTGCATGGCTTTTGAAATGTCAGGTTTTGGACCACCTCCTGAAAATCAAACATTCATTAAAAATACATGTATGTTCATAAATAATATTGGGAATAAATGAAGTGGTAAAAGTGCCCAGTTACAACTATGGATATTTGTCTGAGTTTAATTTGTCTGAATTATAAATGCACTCAGTAACAAAAATAAAGTGATTTTAAAATTTGCACAATACCAATTTCACACAAGGTACATATTTTAGATTGGAAAGTGCTGCAAATAATGTGTACATGGCAATTTAAATAAATAAGTGTTTTGAACACTAGCACTATAATATAGCATTCCAATAACATTTTAATGACAACATTTACCAGTTTGTCCCATCTCACTCCTCAACTTCTTTACCCTGTCCTTCAGAGAAAACCACTGCTTTCTCACTTTCTTCCACTCCCTTCCATTGCCTCCCACAGCATTTACAGCCTGGGTACATTTCTGCTAGTACCTGGCCTTTCGCTCTTCAACCTGTATCATGTGTATGAAAAAAAGAGAATTCAGTATACCGTGATTTAAATGAAAGTAAAAAGTCAATTGTTTTTCTATTTCTACTTGTGCATGGTAAATACAAAAAAATACTGATACCTTTTTGGAAGTACTCATGGAATAGCCAAAGGTTGAACCTAAATACAGAATCATTCATAATTTGGTTGTTCACTTGAAACATATAGACCAAGAAATATTGCTGTCACAGGAGTTGCATTTGAATTTAATGCTGTATGAAAATTAATGCCGTCTACGGTGGTAGTAATGCAGAAACCTAATTATCGGTACTTGTTATTGAAGGGTTAGGCTATAGTACTAGAACTATAGTAGTACTAGCCTATACATAAACAGCAATAGGCTAGGCCTAATTATAGTTTAGGCCTCTACAAGTACAAGTACAACTAGGGCCTTAAAGGCTGCCCACAGTACATGTAGGCCTACAGCCATAGGCCTAATTATTTGGATGACCTAAGTCAAAACCAACAGTGCGAGCGTTTAACTTTAAGTTGTTGTACAAATTTAAAAAAAATAAGCCCCAAATCTTCTAAAATTCTTCAAAGCATCATCACTCATGGATGAAATAGTGATTCTCCCAAATGATAAGACCTAGTTTTGAGTGTAGTGCACATGAATGCAACAGTGATTATAATAATAGGCCAAGCCTATCTGTGCTGTAGTGTAACGTTACTCCGATAGGCCTATTTATAAGTATACACTGTGCATAGGCTATGGCTATGCATTGCATGCATAATGATAATGCTGTGTACATGGTGTAAGCTTTCTCCAGCTAGATTGACATTCTTGCTTGAAAAACTGCATTAATTTGTTGCTTCTATCTGCTAAATTTGGTCTCATTGAATAGAGAATGTTGACATCTAAAAGTTAATCAGCAGTGAATATATAAATGATGGGAATTTAGTGATAAACTTACCATTTTTCTTTCCTTTTTTTGCAAAACAAAATGGTGGAATCTAAGTTTGCAAAATCCTCTGCAGCTGGGTCAAGGGCATATTTGACCTCAGGCTCTTTCACTATCATTAAAGATAGGAACTTTTCATTTTATTTTACAAAAATTGTTCCAAACTAAGGAAGATTCTTTCTTCCTAAGATAAGAATTGTCTTTTCCAAATTGTTCCTTAGTTATTTAGGAACATTTTATTTAGGAAGATTCCTAAGTACTCTTTATGAAATAGAGCCCAGCAGGGGGGACACAAATTACATGGAGGGGGACAATTTAAACTCAGGGGGGACATAATTAACACGGCGGGGGGACACTTTTAGCTGGCTGAATCTGTCCGGGGGGACACGTTTTGAGGGGGGACAGATATAACCTTTACACCGGCTCCATTCCTTGAATCCATTCTAAAATAACGGGTATCAAAATGGAGGCTTTTGGTTCGGAAGTAGATTCTCTGGTTTGAAAAGGAAAACAGAGCTTCAGCTTCAATGATAAACCACAACCTATATTTTCAGCATAATTATGGGTGTCAGAGCTGGAGCCCGAGCCTGAGCCCGAGCCTCCGTTTCGTAAGCTCCCATAGCCTCTATAGCGCCCTCTTGTGGTGGTAAAGTGAAACGTGTATGGCATAATATGACCTCCAGCCCCTTGCCTTTCATCATAATCATAACATTCATCAACTGGAAAATAGTTACATTAAATTCAATAGTAGGTACCTTGAAACACATTGGCCAGTGCATGAGATACAGATCAAGATAATCCAATTTCAGCATGGATAGAGTCTCACGACAAGCGCCCTCTACGTCATCAGGGTGGTGTTTCGTGTTCCAAAGCTACAGCATGTATAATGTGTTCAAAATCAGAAAAACAAATTATTTTCTTATAAGAAGTTGACGTATGACAACGTATGATCTCTCTGAGATCTACTTGGTCTGAAAGTTGTTTCTGGAGCAGAAATCATTTCTGTATGATGAGGTATGATATACCTTACTAGTGATGAAAACGTCTTCCCTTTTGACTGTGCCATCGTCGATCTTTTCCTTCAATCCAGCACCGACTTCAGATTCATTGGCGTAGGCGTAGGCACAGTCTAAGTGACGATAGCCAACATCCAGAGCAACCTTGACTGCATTTGTCAACTCTCCATGCTTGGAGTTCACACAAAGAAAATGATAAGAGAGAATTAAATTAGACTTGAAGATTACGGTGTGTATTAATTGTTGAGATTGCTAAAACTACTCAGTACAAAAATCACAATGGAAATATACTGTACTATCAAGCAGTGTTGGAGTGGAGTCCTCAGATCCGAGTACATAGTACTCCGAGTACTTCAGAGTCCGAGTACTGGGGGGAGTCCGAGTACATTGCTGCCGAGTCCAAGTCCTAGGTGTCGAGTCCGACTACATTCAAGGTCGAGTACAGGGCCGAGTCCGAGTACCAAAGTTCGTGTCCCGGTCCGAGTACATGCACAGAACCAATGCACAGTACCAACAAATGCAGTTCATGACAGTCGTGTTTAATAAAGTCTCTTTATTACACAACACAGTCAACAGGTAAATTTAAAAGAAACAAAAACAACTGCCCTTTATTCTCTCTGGACTTAACAAAATAGTCAAAATACCTTGTATGAACACTGAACAGTGCTTTTTATCAAACTTTAGGTATAAAGATAGTGATGGTACAAATATAATGGCAAAACCTTTTCTGCCTAAAATGTTGTATTTAAAAAGGAAAGAAAAAAATTAATCACAAGCCAAAAACACTTTGGATCTCAGGGTGAGATCATAACTCGTATACAGTGAGCGTTTTCACCGTTTTTCTAAAAGGAAATGGCATGGGTACCGTGGAACTGGATATTTGCTGTATCGTTGTTGATATTTTTGCATGAAACTGCATTTTTTTGACAAATAACCTTGAAAAGTACTATCGTACTTTGGTAGGAAACCCAAACAGATCTATGTATAATTGACAGGGTATAAAGAAAGACCTGGAACAAACATAATGTATGATATCAGATATCGCCAACATGATACCTTCGCTTCGGAATATGTAAAGTCTGCCAAATTAAGTGTCATGCAATATATATACACGGCAGGGGAATACACGAGCGTGACACGAAGTGTACGGAGTAAACACAAATATGTACCAATTGAGAATGTACCATGGAGTGTACATGTGTATACATGTATAGCGCATAATTTTGACCCAACCATGATTGGGCATTGGGCCCAATTCGGGCCGCGCTAACCACTAACTCCACTACATGTATGCACGCACGCACACCGTACCAAATGCAAGGAAAGCCTTCTACACATTATAATAATTATGGATATCGTGCTACTTGATATCGCGCTTACGATATGTTCGAGGTTGAGCAATGTCATCGACGAAAAGGGGAATTAATTCAATTTTTTGTATCGGAAATTATCGAGTACTGGGATCGAGTACAGAGTACTTAACGTCGAGTACGGGCCACAATTCGAGTACATCAGATCGAGTACGGGCCAAGTACATTTTTTGTTTTCGAGTACTTTTAATCGAGTACGGGCCAAGTACTTTTGTGGACTCGAGTTACTACAACACTGCTATCAAGGGGGACCGTTTTGCATGGCATAGAATGGGGTTTGCTTTGAGACACCATGTAATAGTTAAATCCCTTGAATAATTAATAATAATAATTACACTTACACTGTATAGGCTATAGCACCGTATTCCAATGTACTTTCTAGAAATGTGATATTTCTTTGAAATTCAACAATATCGAATGTTTGAAAGCCTTGCTTCATACTTATAGTCTTTATTCAATCAAGCATGCTTGAAGTGTTTTCAAATGGAAGATGAGGATTTGAGTTTAATTATCAAGCAATGGCCTATAGAATTATGAACTGCCTATATAAGTATGGACACTGTCACTAGTTTTTTCCTTTTTACTTTATTCATGAATTGCATGCAGCATGCCATAATAATAGTCTCTACGTGACACGAATTTTGTGTACATGTACTAACTAGTAGTTCTAGCTAGTGTGTACTTCACATTTTGTTTGTCGTTATCCTAGCACTCAAAAGCATCACAAAAATAATATCGATAAATCTTACCGTCCAAGCGGTCCATGTACCAAGTCCAACAATGGGCATCTTTGCTTTGTTTGGCAGTTCGATGTACTTTTGGACAACCATGATTGTATAAATGACGAGTGGTCGAATTACTATTACTAATTAACAGACTAATGTAGGACGAAGGCTGGGAAGTATACCAAACCCCGTAGAGATTATGGTGTCCGGCCACACGGCTGTGCGAATGGAGCATTTGGCAAAAAATAAAATATCAAACCTTGGGTTCAGCGAGGTCACTTTATGGTGGGTAGGATACTAGCCATAGACTAGACAATTAAGGACCAATACAAGGTCCTTGGTCTGCGCTTACTGGACTGCTAGGACACTGCATGCACGGTACGGACGGTCGGACGTCGTGCACCGTACACACAGGCCTTGGCCGGACAAATAAAGACCCTTCCATGCAGTATCACACTGCATGCAGACCGCCAATCGCTGGGATTTTTTTTACCCAACTTAGGCCTAGGCTATACGCCGTGCTACTGCCGTGCCGAACTCAAATAATTTTTACATTTTCAAGTTCGGCACGGCAATAGCACGGCGTCTAGCTTGAATTTGGCTCGGCAAATTGAGTTCGGCACGGCAAGCTCTTTGGCTCGACATATTCTCGGTATTCGTAACTGGCAGTCGCTGGACACTTTCAATATTTAGCTCGGCATTTAGCGCAACTGCCGCGCTATTGCCGTGCTATTGCTGCACTCATTGGATTTAAGTTCGGCACGGCAGTAGCGCGGCAGTTGCGCTAATACGGCGCGGCAGACTCTGTCGAGCCAAAGAGCTTGCCGTGCCGAACTCAATTTGCCAAGCCAAATTCACGCTAGACGCCGTGCTATTGCCGTGCCAAACTTGAAAATGTAAAATCATTTGAGTCTAACACGTCCCCCAGCAACCATTCACACTAGACCCATTTGGTAGCTCCAAGGACACTATTTCCCGCCGTCGCGGTTTAAGCTGTCCGGGCCCTGACGTAGCGACATCACGCCACTTAATGGACGACTTTCTCGCTAGAATGCGCATAAATGACGTATTTCATCATATTTTGGTAAGAGGGACCGCCGAGACCGGGAGACAGTAAGATACTCACCAAGCCCTAACCTCGGACTTCTCTGTCAGCAACTTGCCGCTTGACGACCTGGCCAAGCTTACCCCCGTGACAGACTAAATAAGTCCTGCCCGCACTGGACTCAGTCTTTTGGGGCAAAGTTACCGAGACGCTGGGTACTGGTTTTAAGTCCAGTACGCACGGACGTCTCAGGAAGGCTTCCTCTCAGTTACTATATTCCCCACCCGCGCGGGTATTTCTACCAGCCAACATCTGCCCATGAAGAATTCCAGAGACACTTTTTCCCGAGACAGACGAAAAGTCCAGTGCAGACAGGGCGAGTCGGGTAGTCCTCAATTCTTCAATCGAACAAAATGAGACACATGTACTCTGTCGCATATCTTGGTAATGATGCGTGTTTTATTATCAACAGCACAATCATAATCATTTCTATATCTGATCCTTCCAGTTGGCAGTCCCTGTGTGAACACAGATTCTTGTGGCTCATATAACCACTTCTTGGGAATTTGAAATTCCACTCAAGTAAAATAAAAAATAAATCCTCGTAAGTGGATCCCCGACAGTTTGCAAAATGTCTTGCGTAAGCAGGGGGTTATTAACACAGATTATTTCTTAACGGTGTTGTTCCCATTGTCGCGTGTTTAACTGTATGTTTACACGCGTGACATTCGCAAATACGTTGTGAGAACTTCGCACAAACTGCGCAAGATAGAATGGTTTGCGACTTTATTGTCGCGAGACGCTGAGAGAAAAACTTCGGCGAATATTGGACTTCCGACATTCGCGTGCGTTTGCTTTCCCGTATAACACTCCCACCTTATCGGGTAAGAGCACCGGTACGGTATTCCGGAGGCCTGGATCGAAATTGGTTTCGAAAGGGATTGGAACTTCAAGTTTTCGCTGTTCACTTTTCAACTAATAAATTATATTTGATTGGGTACTGTACTCTGTAAGCCTTGATTTCATTTCATGAATCCAAGTTTAATATCAAACAAACGATTTGTGTAATTAAATATGCAAAACTATACATCACAATCATACCAAAATATCTAATTATATGTCCCTACTATCAAAATGAACAAACCAATATTGGCAATATTCTGGGACTTTTGCATTTAGAGCAATTGTTATATTTATGTTAACAACATGATTACAGATATCAGTTTCTCAATTTTTGTCCCCTGATTAAAACTTGACCTAAAAAGCAGAAAATATCACTGGTAAAGACGTGTTTATCCAGCCCTAAAAAATAATGCACAGGGAATTCTACATCATGGCGCCTTCCTTGCTCTGTGCAGGATACCAACATGCAGGTCTTGCAGGATACCAGCTGTTTCTATGGTGATCTTGATTTATGAAGTAGTCGGAGGGAATGGGTTGTTGGGGTGATCATATTTGATCCTGTATAGAAAACAAAGAAGGTATCCAGAACAAGTTTGTACAAAAAGTGTAAAATCAATTATAATTAGGCCTATCGGCTTTTTAATAACGACCCACCATTTTTTCAAGTGAAATTGAATAAAAAGAAATTAATATCTGAAAAAAAAAAAAAATCCTTTCACGATATAAACTTCTGTTTTTATGCATGAACAAAATAATACGAAATGAAACCTGCTGTAAAATAAAAAATGACACTTTTACATCGCAAACACTGAGTCTCGTATAAAACTTTTTTGTATTTGTCAGCTTTTCATTTCGGGTTTAAAGATAATTTCATACTTTTTGTCACGGAAATGCAAATTCATGGGCACAAATTTCCACACGGATACACAAACAGTCATCTGTGAAATTTCCAGGGATCGTACGGTGTTCAACTTTTGAGAAAACAGTGAAAAACACTGACGGTATTTTCAAATCTATTCACTGGAGTTTTGATCTCCCGAGATCAAAACTTGTTTGTTTTTTTGTAAAGTGGTTTTGCTCTTTTCAGGATAAGTACAGCATTTTAGGTAGGAGCAATTTAACGGTATGTTTCCAGTTTCCACCATCACCATCTTTATACCCTGTAAGCTACAGGTAAATCTGTGACGATTTCTGTTTTGGTATGCTACCTATGTATAATACTCAAAGATTTGCCCTGAATTTTCCAGATTTGTTGGTGGCTCTCCTGAAATGATTACAAGTCAACTCGCCCCCTAGCCGACTCGCCCCTTACCGACTCGCCCCTTACCGACTTGCCCCCTCCCCGACTCGCCCCCTCCCCTACTCGCTCTCTAGCAGACTCGCCCCCTGACCAACTCGCCCCCTGGCCAACTCGCCCCCTAATCTATTCAGAAATGAGATGCAAAATGTGAAGTTGATTATGCATCATAATTAATAACCAAATGCTTCTGACCCTTTTGCAGGGCCTACTAGGCCTATGTGTTTATGTCAAACATAATTATGATTAAGAACGAAAAATGCACAAAGTCCACACACAAACTCCTGCATGATTCGATTGCAGTTCAAGCAATTTAATATTTCCTTCGCAGAACTAACATCAAAACTTTAAAAACGCAACTTAAAAACAAGAAAAACAAGTCAACAGCAACAACATACTTAAAACAAACCATAGAACAAAACGTATCGTCATAATGAAAAAAGTCTACAAAATGATGTCAACAATAACACTTAAAGTTTAATTTAAAGCAAGACATTTTAAAACAAAACGCTAATCGATATCAAAATATGTTAAGAAAGAACATCGAATAATAAAACAAAAAATGGTTATTTTATCTCAAAGAGTCACAAAAACTCAAAAACATCGTTATTAAGGACAAAAACCACAAAAGTCGGTCAGGGGGCGAGTCGGGGAGGGGGCGAGTCGGGGAGGGGGCGAGTCGGTAAGGGGTGAGTCGGCTACGGGGCGAGTTGACCTGTTTCCCCTGAGATTCCCCTCCACTGTATCCCAGGTTATGATTCTATGACAGTAGGAACTTAGGCCTAAGTCTATAGCAGGTAAGACTCACCAAGTAAAAGCACACGCTCGGTAGTTTCTGTTCAAAGCCATCAGGTCTTTCATGTCTTTCGGGCTCAACTCAAAATCAAATACCTGATAAAAGAAAGGTAAAAGACGTCAAAAGACTATGGCTAACAGTATCATTCTAAGTGACTCTTTTTTCAAAATGATACAAATGAATACTGTTCAACAGGGAAAAGGGAATTGATTTTTAATAAACCATCTTAACTTTGGCATTGCACATTATGCTCTTAAGAAAAACTTACGTCAAAATTAGCTCTGATCCTGGAATCTGTGACACTCTTTGGGATGCAGAAGGTGCCTCGTTCAAGATTAAATCTGATCAACACTTGGGCTGGGGTCTTTCCCTTTGACTCAGCGATCCTAACAATCTCTGGGTCAGTCATCAGATTGGGGTCAGTGTCCTTTGCCCTGGAAGATAACACACAATATTTCAAATGAAAGTTGTTTTATTGAAATGCAAGACACAGACTTGGAGCTGCACAGGGGTGATAGTGTTGATATAAGTACCCATTGGTTTGCTTAGCACCCCTTGCCATTGTCTTGCTGGCTCCAGTATTTGCCAGTCCCTGGTCATTGCCTTGGTGCGCCCTTGGTCCGCCCCTGATCATTGCCTAGCTGCCCCTCGTCATGCATTGCCTTTATTTGCCTGGTGAGTGCCTCGATGCCCCTGGCCATTGCCTTGGTTTACTTGGTCATTGCCTTGGTGTCCTTGGTCATTGCCTTAGTGTCCTTGGTCATTGCCTTGGTGTCCTTGGTCATTGTCTTGGTGTCCTTGGTCATTGTCTTGATGCCCCTGGTCATTGCCTTGATGGTGTCCTTGGTCATTGCCTTGGTGTCCTTGGTCATTGTCTTGATGCCCCAGGCCATTGCCTTGGTGTCCTTGGTCATTGCCTTGGTGTCCTTGGTCATTGTCTTGATGCCCCTGGCCATTGCCTTTGTGTCCTTGGTCATTGCCTTGGTGTCCTTGGTCATTGCATTGGTGCCCATGGTCATGCCGTGTTGCCCTGCTGGTCATTGCCTAGCTTCCCCTAGTCATACATTGCCTTGGTACCCCTGGTTAGTAGTCATTGCCTTTTAAGGGCGACCCTAAAATGTGTGTGTGTATCTCAAGCCTTAAATTGAGATATCCTCCATGTACAACCATGTGTACTGCAAGAAACTCAATGCATATTCAGTTTGGTCAGAACCATATATCAAATACCACACAAATCCTAGTATAGGTAAAGCTATAAGAGGGGGGAAATAGAACAGACTGATTGGGGCTCCAGAGTCCCGAGGTTTGAACTTACGTAGGGCGAGCCGGTGAGCCCAAGGGGCTAAATGCAGTGACTGATATGTTAGAGTCTAAGCAGTACTTAACAAGCTCCTCTTGAACCAGGTAAGGATGAAGCTCAATCTGTAAGCACACAACATCAAATTATCAGTTGGTCTACGTTCAAATCACTGTTTTCATGAAGACTTTTAGCTGAACTCTGATGTCATTACTTACCTGGTTATTAGCAATAGGGACTGTACAGATGGCTTGAACATCCTTAATCATCTGAAGGTTGAAGTTGGACACACCAATAGCTTTGCATAATCCCTTCCCAACCAGTTTCTCCATAGCCTGTAAATAGAAAACATGAAGTTTACAAATTACTTTAAACAGATTCATTATAGTTGTATATAACCAATATGAAACTGATACTTCTCATATAGCTAGCACAAAACATGATCATCATAAACTTACCAGCCATGTATCTGTGTAATGAGTGTCACCATACAGTAATTCACCATTTTCATCTCTAGGAAGTACTGTGTTAGTTTCATCCCTCTGAAAACAAAAGAGAGAAAAGAGCATATTGCAGCATGAATCTGAACATAATGGGCTGAATGGACTAATATCGTGCGCTGTTACACGTATAAACATAGAGCTACATGTATAGCTCTTACATGTGGGCCTACTTGCAAAAACTCAATGTATACTTCTGACAAAGTGGAAAATATAGAGAAAGTGCTATGGCCGATACCTTGAAACAAAATGGCATGTGCATGAGATACAGATCAAGATAATCCACTTTCAGCATGGACAGAGATTCACGACAAGCGCCCTCTACGTCATCAGGGTGATGTTTGGTGCTCCAAAGCTGTGTGTTCAAAATACATATTATTCATTAAATACATTATTCATTTTATAAACCTTCTACATATACCACAGAAGACAAGAGCTGCTTACCATGAATTACCACAGTCCCAAACTCCCCACAGGGGGACGTATCATAATCTATACGTAAGGCACACATTACCGACACAAAAACCAAACTTTGATGTATTGTGCCCGGTATTCAAGATAATTATATCAAACTTACAACAGCCTGGAAAAACCATGTGTAGTAAACTATGAAGTTATGGTTAAAGGTATAATACATGATTGGTAAAGATCACAAAACGTCACTCACACTTTGTCTGATCCAACATTTACATTAAATAACGTACACACTTGTGAAAATTTGAGCTCAATCGGACATTTGAGTCACGAGAAAATAGTGAAAACCTGACTCAATTTTTCTTATAAAACATAAAAAATGGTTTTGACCTTACCCCCAGATCAAAACTGTTTTCGGTTGTTTTTTTTCCCATTAATTTCTGGATAAATACACAATTTCAGGCGGAAATATTTTAACGGTATGTTTCTACCAGCAGCGTCTTCATACCCTGAAAGTTAAACGTAAATCTGTGAACATTTCTCTTTTGGTTTCTTACCAAAGTATGATACTACCTTTAAAGTGACTAAAAACAAAAGGTATTACGACGCACGTATTGAATGTGATATCCAATGATTCCCCGTGCATTGCAGTTTCAGTTTGTTTGTTTGTTTGTTTGTTTGTTTGTCTCTGTAAATAATCAACATATTCTGCCATGCTGGTTCCAATCTCAAATTCTCAATCTACCACCACTTTGAATGCAAAGAACTGCATATCGGCGCCTAATTTAATGCAGAAGAGTGTGTTAAAACATACCTTACTGGTGATGAAAACGTCTTCCCTTTTGACTGTACCATCGTCGATCTTTGCCTTCAAGCCAGCACCAACTTCAGGCTCATTTCCGTAGGCATATGCACAGTCTAAGTGACGATAGCCAACATCCAGAGCAACCTTGACTGCATTGGTCACCTCTCCAGGCTTGGACTTCAGATGAAGAACAACAAGAAAGTTTCTTGTATACTCAGTCTGTTCAGTATGAACAACTGCATACGACTGTGACTATGGCCATTGGCTAGCACCTACCTACATGCTCAGGCCCAGCAATGTACCGGTGCTGCGACTCTATGGCTGGGCAAAGGCCATACAATTTCTGTACAACTGTTGTTCGTAAATTTGGCCAGGATCATCCAGCAATAAGCTGCGATGATCATAAACTTGCCTTGGACTGTCAAGTTAAAATTGTCTGATTGTAACCTACTTCGAGAACTAGAAGGCTCCTCTGTGAGTTGCGCACTTCCAAAGCTGTCCGAGCTCACGGAAAAGCGTAAGTTATGATACAAAACACGTGACATGAGGCTATAGACCTTATTTCCCTATTACCATTGACCACAGAATCAAACAAGTATTGGGCCACATGGCGAAAATTAACCTGAGGCTGCATGTTCGCGATCGCCGGTATCAAGCCCTTCATTTCAATCAGGACACAAAATGGCAGTAATAGCAAAATGAATCCCAAGGTTTGAGTGCCTCATTTCGTAAAGGCCCCAAAAAACAAAAGCCAAGAAGTAGGCCTAAGGTCCTAGTTGCGATGATCGTAACCCTAGGTCTGACCTAAATGGGTCAAGTCGTACCCAAGTTAACTCGTACCCAAGTCAACTCGTACCCCAAAAATGACACCCAAGTCAACTCGTACCCAAGTCATCTCGTACCCAAGTTAACTCGTACCCAAGTTAAGTCGTACCCGAGTCAAGTCGTACCCCATTATTGCACAAGGCATGCGGCTGTCGCCAACAGACTTCAAAGCTGTCAAACTACGTACTTGTATTAAATTGACATCTATATACATGTATGTAAAGGTTGAATTAAGATGAATATATAAAACTACAACTCTTGAACTAGTCTTAGCCTACTGTCTGTTTGTTTTAATTTTGCTGTGTTTTAATAGTTTGTTAATTTTGATACGGACGGTGAGGGGTGGGGTGTTGTTCAATTGATTTTGAAATAGGAGTTTTTTGGAGGCGGATAAATAATAATTTTGAAGTTAATGTGATTTTTTCGATTAAAAGAGACATTAAAATACGATAACTAAAATGTCACAGTCAACACGAACGGGATTTTATTCACAATTGCATATAGGGGTACGAGTTGACTTGGGTACGAGTTGACTTGGGTACGAGTTGACTTGGGTACGAGTTGACTTGGGTACGAGTTGACTTGGGTACGAGTTAACTTGGGTACGAGATGACTTGGGTACGAGTTAACTTGGGTACGAGATGACCCAAAATCGGTCTGACATGGGGACTGGGACCTTAGGTCTGACATTAGACCCAGTAACTGGGGCGCTAGACCGACCGTCAACCCCAAAAGTCAAAAAGGGAGTTCAGCGCCCCAGTTACTGGGTCTAGTCTGACATGGGGACTGGGACCTTCCAGTCCCCATGTCAGACCTAGGGTTACGATCATCGTAGACCCGTAAACAGGGCCCAGATACATCGCTACTCCAGGATCTGAGAGAAGCGATGTATCTGGGCCCTGTTTACGGGTCTACGATCATCGCAACTAGCCTACTCGTAACCTTTGGACTGTCATATTCCGTGTTGTACATGACGTTGGATATACCAAGGGTTATGTTCAGCACAATTAATCCTATGATCTATGATCTATGATCTTATATTTACCAGCCAAGTCCCAAGACCAAGAATTGGCATCTTTGCATTGTTGATCAACTGGATGTATTTCTGGAAAACCATGGTTGGTCCCTATAGTTAGTAGGCCTAGTACTAAAACTCAACCTGTCGCCTCTCGTTATCGAAGTCCAAGTTAGTAGTCGTGCACTCGTGCGTCGCTAGCGGATTGTCATGATACGCCCTCTCGTGGTGGCGGATACGATAACTACGTCTAGCAATCTAGACTACAACAATTCGCTAATTCGACAATTTGCTAGAATTTAATAAATACAGTATAGATTTCAAGCGAGTTGCTGCATGCAATATGTAGATCTTCGACATCACAATGCCATATGGAATTATACTGATCATTAATTAACAAATTAATTAGACAGGCTTAGTCAGTATAGAGCCATAAAATAAAAAGACTACATGGGCTTTTTCTCGCTAACTCAATTTTATGCAAAACTCTTAAAGGTAAAGAGCAATGTAATAGCACTCCGCACTTGCGCTAAAAATATCACACCGGATCTCAGACAAATTATATTGCAACCATGCAAACGTGTGGTATGTGCGCGTCCATGCATGGTGTATACTACATGTGTGAGTCAATGTTTGTCTGACATCCGGGGACTCGTGTGACGTCATTAGTGCGGAGCGCTATTGGCTTGATCCAATCAATGGGCGAAAACTATTGGTGCACGGTAACTATAGTAGTCAGATAAGTCAGATCCTCAGTATTGAGACACACCCATTGAACACTTTCAACCATACAGTACCAGTATGTGACTGTGACCACAATGATCCTATGATAACAGCAGCCTGAGAATAAAATACAAATCAGCACAGTGATCTTGTTCTTGTCCAGCATCTTGTTTTATATATCAAAGTTCATATTGCCTGCCGTTGTTAAAGTTCCTATTCCCGGATGAATAGTTATAGTCTTTAATTCGTCAATCAAACAAATAACACAACGTCTTTAAAGGTAGTATCATCCTTTGGTTTTTGTCCAAGAAATGCAGATTCATGGACAAAAACATCAAGGAAGATACAGTAACAGTCATCTGTGAAAAGTTCAGTCCGATATTCGCGATACGGTGCACACTTTTTGTGAAATTTCTGAAAAACGACCACGGTATTTCTTAGGTCTTTTCTCTTTTATTTTGATCTTTAACAGATCAAAAATGATTTTGGTCACTGGTTTTACTCTTTTCTTGATAAATGCAGCAATTCAGCCAGAAAAACTGTAACGCGGTTTCTACTATCACCATACCCTGTAAGTTCTGTTTCGGTATGCTATACCAAAGTATGATACTACCTTTAAAGGTTCTTTACACAAAATGTACTGTGTACCATATCTTGGTAATGATCGATGTGTCTTATTATCTTTATTGCTATATCATATTCATATCTTCCTATATTACAATAGGATTAGTCTGATCCTAAAACGTTAGTACATAAACTGCAATAAAATTGGTATCAGGTTGATTTCTGATAACTGATAACTGATTTCTAAATTTTTTGTCCACTGATTAAAACTTTTTTAACTGATTAAAAATTAAAAGTCAAAAAGGAGAAAATATTACTGAAATAGTTTTGACCAGTCATATGAGTTAACCAGTCTGCAAAAAAGAAGAAGAAATTCACAGAGAATCCTACATGGTAACTTCCATGTCCTGTGGAGGGTACCAGCATGCAGGATACAGCTGTTTCTATGGTGATCTTGATTTACGAAGTAGTCGGAGGGAATGGATGGTTGGGATGGTCATCTTTGATCCTGTATAGAAAACAAAGAAGGTATTCGGAATGAGTTTGTACACCTGTAAAATCACAAGTCAATTGCAATTAGGCCCATAAATAGCTTTATAATATTGACCAAAAAACAGTGAAAAACACTCACGGTATTTTCAAATGTATTCACTGGAGTTTTGATCTCCCTGATATGTTTTTGTGTCAATTGGTTTTACTCTTTTCAGAATAAGTACAACATTTCAGACAAAACAAAATCACTCATGATTCTACCATTACCATTTTTCTACACTGTAAAGCTATAGGTAAATCTGTGAAGATTTCTGTTTTGGTATGCTACCAAAAATGTATGATAGTAACTCTAATACTCAAAGAGTTGCCCGGAATTTTCCAGATTTGTTGGTGGCTCTCCTGAAATTTCCCTTCAATGCATCCCTGATCATGATCCCATATTAACAGGAGAAAGTCTATAGCAGCTATTAAACTTGACTCACCAACGTAGACTACATGCTCGAAAGTTTCCGTTCAAGGCCATCAGGTCTTTCATGTCTTTTGGGCTCAACTCAAAATCAAACACCTGATAAAAGAATCATCAAAGATGTCATAAGACAATGGGCAGTTACAGTATCTTTCTATAGTGACTCATTTTCAAAATGATACAATGGAAGATTATTAGGAACAAGGAAAATGAGATTGAATTTGGTATACCATCTTAATTTAGACACATTTCCTGAAATTAGAAAACTTACGTCAAAGTTAGCTCTGATCCTGGAATCTGTGACACTCTTTGGGATGCAGATGATGCCTCGTTCAAGAGGAAATCTGATCAACACTTGGGCTGGGGTCTTTCCCTTTGACTCAGCGATCCTAACGATCTCTGGGTCAGACATCATATTGGGGTGAGTGTCCTTTGCCCTGGAAGATAACACACAATGTTTCAAATGAATTCCTTTACATTTAAAAGCAAAGACTTGAAGCTGCACAGGGGTGACGGTGCATATTGATGCCCTTGTGCCTTTGGTCATTGCCTCTTTGCCCCTAGTCACTGCCTTGGTGCTTCTAACATTGACTTAGCACCACCTACTATTGTCTTGCTGGCCCTATAGTCTTTGTCAGTGCTTAATGTCATTGCATTGTTGCCCCTGGTCATTGCCTTGGTGCTCCTGCATGGTCATTGGTGCCCCTGGTCATTGGTGTCCCTGGTCATTGCCTTGGTGTTCCTGCATGGTCATTGGTGCTCCTCATGGTCATTGCCTTGGTGCCCCTGGCCATAGCCTTACTGCCTTAGTGTCCCTACTGGTCATTGCCTCAGTGCCCTGGTCATTGCCTAGCTGCCCCTGGTCATTACCTAGCTGTCCCTGGTCATAACCTTGGTGCCCTTGGCCATTGCTTTGGTGTCCCTGTTGGTTATTGCCTCGGTTCCCCCGATCTTTGCCTAGCTGCCCATGGTCATGTATATTGTCTTAGTACCCCTGGTCAGTGATCATTAATCTCTAAGGGTGACCCTAAAATGTGTGTGTGTGTATCTCATGCCCTGAATTGAGATATCCTCCATGTACAACCATTATTTTGTACTGCAGCAAATTCAATGCATGTTCAGTTTCATCAAAACCCTACCAAATATCACAAAACACCTAGCAAAGGTAAAGCTTTTATAGGGAAAAAAGAACACGCTGAATGGGGCTCCAGACTCCAGGTTTGAACTTACATAGGATGATTCGGTGCGCCCAAGGGGCTATGTGCAGTGACTGATATGTTAGAGTCGAAGCAGTACTTAACAAGCTCCTCTTGAACCAGGTAAGGATGAAGCTCAATCTGTAAGCACACAACATCAAATCATCAGTGGGTCTACGTTCAAATCACTGTTTTCATTCAGAAGACTTTTTGCTGAAGTTCCTAGACTTGAGTATACAAGTCATTACTGAAGGCTGGTCTGTTACGTACCTGGTTATTAGCAATAGGGACTGTACAGATGGCTTGAACATCCTTAATCATCTGAAGGTTGAAGTTGGACACACCAATAGCTTTGCATAATCCCTTCCCAACCAGTTGCTCCATAGCCTGTGAATAGAAAACATGAAAACAGATTCATTAGTAAGTTTGTAACATGAAACTGATAGGCTACTAATTCTCATAGCTGCTAGCACAATGCATGATCATCATAAACTTACCAGCCATGTATCTTTGTAATGAGTGTCACCACACAGTGATTTACCATTTCCATCGTCAGGAAATAAGTTATTTTCATCCCTCTGAAAAAAAACAAGAAAAGACCATGGAAACACATTCTTAGCATGAACCTGAAGATATGGACTTCATGGACTTAATGGAAAAATATCATGCGCTGATGTACGTAATTTTTTTTAGCTATTATAGATCTTATACAATGTATGGCATAATGTCTAGTACGACCTCTGACAATAAGATGAAAAACTGGAAAATATACAAAAATACTGATTGCTGATACCTTCAAACTAAATGGCATGTGCATGAGATACAGATCAAGATAATCCACTTTCAGCATGGATAGAGTCTCACGACAAGCGCCCTCTACGTCATCAGGGTGCATTTTGGTGGCCCAAAGCTGTGTTGTTCAAAATAAAAAGTCATTTAAGATAATGGTGGTGATCGAAACGTATCGTTAAAATCTTTTTGTCTGAAATGCTGTATTTATCAAGAAAAGAGTAAAACCAATGACCAAAAACAATCTTGTAAGATCAAAAATAAAGGTGACAAGATTGTTAAAATATTGCGGCCGTTTCTCACTGTTTTCTCAAAACGTGGACAACGTATGGGATACCGGGACTGAAAATTTAACAGATGGCTGTTACTGTATCTTCCTTGATATTGTGCCCATGAATCTGTATTTCTTTGACAAAAACCAAAGTTGATATTACCTTTAAACACATTAAAAGCATAATGAAGATTAACCGTATAGCCTAAACCCTCTGTACCTATATAACACATAAGACACAATTTACCTTTTCCCACAGTCTTCACAGGGGGAAGTATCATAAAGTATAGACGTAACCACGCATTACCGCGAAAACCACACTTTGGTGTATTGTGGTATTCAGGATACCACCGTTTATACAAGAGGAAACAACATGTGTGGTAAATATTGTGGTATGAAGGTGGTTTAGGTTTAGGTGACTAAAAACAAAAGGTAATCATTATTATATGAGGCACGTAATGTGATATGCCTTGTTTCACTCCCTGCAGTTTCTGTTGGGGTGCCTTGGGGTGTTTGTTTGTTTGTTTGTTTGTTTGTTTGTTTGTTCTCTGTATATCTGATCAGCATATTCTGCCATGTTGGTTCCAATCTTGGGACCAGTTACAAATCCATCTGTTTCGTTCAATCTACTACCACACTAAAAAGAACTGCATAATACAACGGAGTGCAAAATAATTAATACATACTGTACATACACACATAATAATAATCGAGGATGGGACCTTAGGGAGACTTTCCCAAAGGGTCGCGCACAAACTTTACTTATACCTATTTCTAAACATCCTCCAAACCAATTAACTTGAAATTAACATAATGTTCATATTGAGAGCATTCTCTGTCTTCTATTAAAATATGGACATTAAAAATATGTAGGCTATTTAAGAGGTAGCTGGTACCTTAGGGAGACACCGAAAAGTCTCCCTAAGTCCCGATGTCTCCCTAATGTCCACTTTTAGATACTACGTGTCTCCCTAATACCCCATTTGTAATTATAATACATACCTTACTGGTGATGAAAACGTCTTCCCTTTTGACTGTACCATCGTCGATCTTTTCCTTCAAGCCTGCACCAACTTCAGACTCATTGGCGTAGACAAAGGCACAGTCTAAGTGACGATAGCCAACATCCAGAGCAACCTTCACTGCATTGGTCACCTCTCCAGGCTTGGACTTCAGATGAAGGACAACAAGAACGTATCTTGTATACTCAGTTTCAGTTCAGTATCAACAACTGTATACGGATGTGACTATGGCTAGTATCTAACTGCATGCTCGGGCCCAGCTTTGCACAGAGCTTGCTGCGCCTCTAGCTGGGCAAAAGCCATACTATTTCTGCAGCAGTTGTTCATAAATTTGACAGGGATCCAACAATAACTTGTGATGATCATAAACTTACCTTGGACTGTCAAGGTGAAATTGTTTTGTTGATCGGTTTGCGGAAACACCATGAAAGAATCATTCATACTTTCGCACTTCTATTTCGTTTGCACTTCTCGCAATTATCTCCTGATGAGGACTAGAGCAGACTAGTCAAAACGTTGAGACCTTAATTGCGAGAAGTGCGAACGATATAGAAGTGCGAAAGTACGAACGATTCTTACATGGTGTTTCCGCATTGTCACCATGCAAAGCCTCAAATATTTCGTGAAATTGTCTGATTGTATTAAACCTACTTCGAGAAGACTAGGAGGCTCCTCTGAGTGAGCTTTGCACTTCTAGAGCTTTCGGAGGTCACGGAACAACATGATACGAAACCATAGCATGTTGGAGGCTATAGGCTTGGGACTTATTTCCCTACCACCATATGAGGACCACATGGTCAAACAAAATGGACTGGGCCACATGGCGAACCTAAAGAAAGGCTCCAGCTTCACCATGTATCTCATATCAAGCCCTTCATTTCAATCAGGACACAACATCATGGCAGTATTTGGCAAAATAAATCCCAAACTTTGAGTGGCTCACTTCGTAAAGACCCCCAAAACAAAAGCCAAAACGGTAGTCGTAACCTTTGGACTGTTTTAACGTGCTGTATATATACGCATGGACAGACCAAGGGTTATGTTCATCGCAACTAATCCTATATGTTATTGTTATGATGATTTATATTTACCTGAAAAGTCCCAAGACCAAGAATTGGCATCTTTGCTTTGTTGATCAACTGGATGTACTTCTGGAAAACCATGGTTGGTCCCTAATAGTTAGTATTAAAACTCAACCTGTCGCCTCTAGGCTCAAGTAGGATGTGATTTGAAATAATCTGACTGGGTTTATCAGAACGATGAGTCTATAGGCCCTATATACGTAGAATCTAGCAATGGAAATAAATACGCCCACCGCCTGACCATGAATCCTTTAGCCTCCATGGTCTGACCATGACCCCATGAAATGACCGCGGCAACTCGCACAATATGATGACTCGGGTTTTTTGCTCTTTATCTACATGTTTACAGAAAACCACTACAAAAAATTAGCTATAGGTTGCGTCCTTCCCAGATTCTGAGCACCAAAACCAATGATAATGAAGCAGATTACAGCCACACTCACTCCGACCACGTGCACCGTACCGGTGCGGTCAAGCGCGCGCATGTACAAGTGAAGTCATGTGCCTGACGGACCGCGGGGTCACGTCGATCAATGCACAACGTTATTGTACCCTTTTCAATGACCCAACGGCTGTTTTCGTACCATTCAAGAGCTTAATTATGGCTTAGCCTTAGCTATATATGCATATTGCATATCCAATTTGATTTATGATTCCGGTATAATGATGAAAGTATAAATTTCAATGCAAATTCGACAATTTCCTGAAATGTAATAAAATAATACAGTAGTAGATTTCAAGCGAGTTGCTGCATGCAATATGTAGATCTTCGACATCACAATGCCATATGGAATTATATCTGGTCATTAATTAGCAAATTAATTAGACAGGCTTAGTCAGTATAGAGCCATAAAATAACAAGACTGCATGGGCTTTTTCTCGCTAACTCAATTTTATGCAAAACTCTTAATGGTAAAGAGCAATGTAATTGGCTTGATCCAATCGATTGGGCGAAAACTATTGGTGCACGGTAACTATAGTCGTCAGATAAGTCAGATCCTCAGTATTAAGACACACTCATTGAACACTTTCAACCATACAGTACCAGTATGTGACTGTGACCACAATGATCCTATGATAACAGCAGCCTGAGAATAAAATACAAATCAGCACAGTGATCTTGTTCTTGTCCAGCATCTTGTTTTATATATCAAAGTTCATATTGCCTGCCGTTGTTAAAGTTCCTATTCCCGGATGAGACGTTATAGTCTTTAATTCGTCAATCAAACAAATAACACAACGTCTTTAAAGGTAGTATCATCCTTTGGTTTTTGTCCAAGAAATGCAGATTCATGGGCAAAAATATCAAGGAAGATACAGTAACAGTCATCTGTGAAAAGTTCAGTCCGATATTCGGTGCCCACTTTTTGAGAAAACAGTGAAAAACGGCCACGGTATTTCGTAAGTCTTTTCTCTTTTATTTTGATCTTTAACAGATCAAAAATAATTTGGGTCACTGGTTTTACTCTTTTCTGGATAAATACAGCATTTCAGCCAGAAAATTGTAACGCGGTTTATACTATCACCATAGCCTGTAAGTTCTATTTCGGTATGCTATACCAAAGTATGATACTACCTTTAAAGGTTCTTTACACAAAATGTACTGTGTACCATATCTTGGTAATGATCGATGTGTCTTATTATCTTTATTGCTATATCATATTCATATCTTCCTATATTACAATAGGATTGTCTGATCCTAAAACGTTAGTACATAAACTGCAATAAAATTGGTATCAGGTTGTTCCTAAGACTGATTTGACAATAACAGATAACTGATTTCTAAATTTTTTGTCCACTGATTAAAACTTTTTTAACTGATTAAAAAATAAAAGTCAAAAAGGAGAAAATATCACTGAAATAGTTTTGACCAGTCATATGAGTTAACCAGTCTGCAAAAAAAGAAGAAATTCACAGAGAATCCTACATGGTAACTTCCATGTCCTGTGGAGGGTACCAGCATGCAGGATACCAGCTGTTTCTATGGTGATCTTGATTTACGAAGTAGTCGGAGGGAATGGATGGTTGGGATGGTCATCTTTGACCCTGTATAGAAAACAAAGAAGGTATTCGGAATGAGTTTGTACACCTGTAAAATCACAAGTCAATTGCAATTAGGCCCATAAACAGCTTTATAATATTGACCAAAAAACAGTGAAAAACACTCAAGGTATTTTCAAATGTATTCACTGGAGTTTTGATCTCCCTGATATGTTTTTGTGTCAATTGGTTTTACTCTTTTCAGAATAAGTACAGCATTTAAGACAAAACAAAATCACTCATGTTTCTACCATTACCATTTTTCTACACTGTAAAGCTATAGGTAAATCTGTGAAGATTTCTGTTTTGGTATGCTACCAAAAATAGATCAAGATCCTATAATTAGTATAGGAAATCTATAGCAGCTAATAAGACTCACCAACTAAAATCACATGCTCGAAAGTTTCTGTTTAAAGCCATCAAATCTTTCATGTCTTTTGGGCTCATCTCAAAATCAAACACCTGAAAGAAACGCAAAGAAGTCAATGGACAACAGTATATAAGTGACTCATTTTCAACGGGGAAAAGGGGATTCAAATTTTTAATAATTATTATACTGTGGTGAACGGAAACTTTGCTTTATTGTTGAATGATTTTGTTGGTCTATAGAGGGCGCTCTGTCACTTTAGTTGTGACGCGTAGTTATATGTGATTAGAGATTGTTATGGGGTGCAACTTTTTGGATTATAAACACCATTCTTGATATAAAAGGGGGTTTATTAAGGTCTAAGTAAATATTAATTGCAGTATTGTGATGTAACAAAATCAGGTTTCTTTTGTAACCCGTATTTTATTGTGTTTTAAGTTCTGGGAGGAAGGCGGATTAATATGGTAGCCTAGTGAGTGGCTGGGCCTGGGCCTACTTTGTGAGCTCTTGCCGGAATTAGTTTATGAATGTAACATGTCTCCATGAGGAATGATGAGAGATTTCTTCGTTAGTGATGCCCAAGCTTGGTAGAAATTATAGCTAAATCCTTGGAGGGGATCGGTTGGTAAGTTTTCAGCTAAACCTTTGACTGTAACTTGGAAATGGGATGGAGGCTTTTATTTTGGTTTTTCAGGTTATAAATTGATGTAAACAAGTACTCTGTATTCATTAATATAATGGATTATAAATGGTTTTGGATTGACTGATAATGATAGGTCTGTCTTTGGGAGTGAATAAATAAATCATCCATCTTGAACAGCAATCCTACGCAGGTGACATGTCTGTTAGTCTGTTTTCCCAGGCTATAAATACACTACAATACCATCTTAATTTTGGCTTTGCACATTTCCATAAGCACAATATGATATAAAATTAGAAAACTTACGTCAAAGTTAGCTCTGATCCTGGAATCTGTGACACTCTTTGGGATGCAGATGATGCCTCGTTCAAGATTAAATCTGATCAACACTTGGGCTGGGGTCTTTCCCTTTGACTCAGCGATCCTAACGATCTCTGGGTCAGTCATCAGATTGGGGTCAGTGTCCCTTACCCTGGAAAATAACACACAATGTTTCAAATGAATTCCTTTAAATTTAAAAGCAAAGACTTGAAGCTGCACAGGGGTGACGGTGCATATTGCCGAAGTCTGTAAGTGCCCATTGGTTAATGCATTGATGCCCTTGTGCCTTTTGTCATTGCCTCTTTGCCCCTAGTCACTGCCTTGGTGCTTCTAACATTGGCTTTAATAGCACCCCTTGCCATTGTCTTGCTGGCCCTATAAAGTTTGCCAGTGCCTGGTGTTATTGTCATCATGGTGTCCCTGGTCATTGCCTAGAGCTGTCCCTGGTCATTGCTTTGGTGCCCCTGGTCATTGCCTTGGTGCTCATTACCTTGCATGGTGCCGCGCGCTGGCCATTGCCTTGGTGCCCCTGGTCATTGCCTTGGTGCTCCTGGTCATTGCCTTGCTGCCCCTGGTCATGCTCTTGGAGCATTCTTGTCATTGCCTTGATGTCCCTGATTATTGCCTAGCTGCCCCTGATCATTTATTGCCTTAGTACCCCTGGTCAGTGGTTGTTGTCAGGGTTGACCTATTTGTGTATGTATCTCAAGCCCTGAATTGAGATATCCTCCATGTACAACCATTAATTTTGTACTGCAGCACTATTCGTATTCAGTTTGGTCAGAACATATCAAATACCAGGTTTGAACTTACATGAACAAGGGACGATTCGGTGAGCCCAAGGGGCTATATGCAGTGACTGATATGTTAGAGTCTAAGCAGTACTTAACAAGCTCCTCTTGAACCAGGTAAGGATGAAGCTCAATCTGTAAAGCACACAACATCAAATCATCAGTGGGTCTAGGCTCAATTCAGTGTTTTCATTAAGAAGACTGTATGCTGAACTCTGAGGCAGTTCCTACACCCGAGTACTATACAGTAGCCTGTTCATACGTACCTGGTTATTAGCAATAGGGACTGTACAGATGGCTTGAACATCCTTTATCATCTGAAGGTTGAAGTTGGATACACCAATAGCTTTGCATAATCCCTTCCCAACCAGTTTCTCCATCGCCTGTGAATAGAAAACATGAGGTTAATTACATGTACTTTGAAAGTAATATCATATTTTAGGTTTTGTCAGAGAAATGCAGATTCGTGAGCAAAAATATCAAGAAAGATACAGCAACAGTCATCTGTGAAATTCCCAGTTCCCTGCGGTGCTCACATTTTGAGAAAGCAGTGAAAAACACCTGCGGTATGTTAAAAAACTTTTCACTGTTATTTGTTATCTTTTAAAGATAAAAAGAAAAGTTTGGTCATTGGTTTTTACTCTTTTCTGGATAAATACAGCATTCTAGGCAGAAAACAATTGAATGATATGTTTCTACCATCTTTATACCCTGTAAATTATATGTACATCTGTGGAGATTTCTGTTTCGGTATGTTACCAAAGTATGATAGTACCTTAAAACAGGTTCATTGGTTGTAACCAACATGAAACCGATACTTAGGCAGTACATGATCATCATAAACTTACCAACCATGTATCTGTGTAATGAGTGTCACCATACAGTAATTCACCATTTTCATCTTTAGGAAGTGCTGTGTTAGTTTCATCCCTCTGAAAACAATGAGAGAAAAGGGCAAGCAGACACATTCATGGCACGAATCTGAAATTGACTAAATTGGAAAATGTGCTGATATGTATAAAGTAAATAGCTACTACTTGCAAAAATGTATACTTCCATCAAGTTCCATGACCTCAGACACTTTACAGAAAAATAAAGAAAATATAGAGGAAGTGCTAAAGTCGATACCTTAAAACTAATTGGATTGTGTATGAGATACAGATCAAGATAATCCAACTTCAGCATGGACAGAGTTTCACGACAAGCGCCCTCTACGTCATCAGGGTGGTGTTTGGTGCTCCAAAGCTGTGTGTTCAAAATATTATTCATTAAATACATTATTCATTTTATATACCTTCTACATATACCACAGAAGACAAGAGCTGCTTACCATGAATTACCACAGTCCCAAACTCCCCACAGGGGGACGTATCATAAACTATACGTAAGGCACGCATTACCACAAAAACAAACTTTTATGTATTGTGGTATTCAAAATACCAAACTTACAACAGCCTGGAAAAACCATGTGTAGTATACTATGAAGTTAAAGGTATAATACATGATATCACAAAACATCACTCACACTTTGTCTGATCCAACATGTACATTAAATAATTGTGAATATATGCAAAGTACTGCATATCTATTGGCCTATTTTAAACTTGCAGAAGAGTGTGTTAAAACATACCTTACTGGTGATGAAAACGTCTTCCCTTTTGACTGTACCATCGTCGATCTTTTCCTTCAAACCTGCACCAATTTCAGACTCATTGCCGTATAAATAGGCACAGTCTAAGTGACGATAGCCAACATCCAGAGCAACCTTCACTGCATTGGTCACCTCTCCAGGCTTGGACTTCAGATGAAGAACAACAAGAAAGTCTCTTGTATACTCAGGCTGTTCGGTATCAACAACTGCATACGGCTGTGACTATATGGCTAGCACCTAACCACACGATCTGGCCCAGCTTTAAATATTGTACTTCAGTGTGCAAGTATACAGAGGTGCTGCGACTCTTTAACTTGGCAAAAGCCATACTATTTCTGTAGCTCGTATTCGTAAATTCGGCCGGTATTCAACAATAACTTCGCCATTAGCTTGCCATCATAGACTGACATGGTGAAATTGTCTGATTGTAACCTACTTCGAGGACTAGAAGGCTCCTCGATCAGTATATGAGCTCCGCACTTCTAGAGCTGTGAGCTCACGGAAAA
Organism: Astropecten irregularis; assembly: GCA_963971285.1. Classification (NCBI taxonomy): domain Eukaryota; kingdom Metazoa; phylum Echinodermata; class Asteroidea; order Paxillosida; family Astropectinidae; genus Astropecten; species Astropecten irregularis. The sequence goes on along the minus strand of OZ020254.1, from coordinate 16,927,860 downwards.
GGCTTATAATGGGCCTTTTGCGGATCCAGTCATGAGGCTATGGCTTGGAACTTATTCCGCTACCGCCATTTGAGAACCACAAACGGATTGATTGAGCCACATGACGAACCCGAAGAAAGACTCCAGCTTCGCCATGTATCTCATAATTTATCAAGCCGCCCGGCCTTCCTTTCAATCAGAACACAAGTTCATGTAGTATACTTAGCCAATCCCAAAATTAGGCTTCGAGTGTCTCATTTCGTAAAGTCAAGAAGTATAACCTTTGGTCTGTCATAACGTGCTGTGCATGACGTTGGACGGAAGGTTAATTATGTTAATCGCAACTAATCCTAAGTTATTATTATGATCTATGATTTATATTTACCTGCCAAGTCCCAAGACCAAGAATTGGCATCTTTGCATTGTTGATCAACTGGATGTACTTCTGGAAAACCATGGTTGGTCCCTTAGTTAGTATTAAAACTCAACCTGTCCCCTCTAGGCTCCGGACGTGAGATCCGAAAAAAAATCTGCCTGGATTTATAGGAGAACGATGAGTTGAATTTACTCTATAGGCCCTATAAACCCGTACAATCCAGCAATGCAAATACGCCCTTGCACCGTGTGTAGCTCTATGGTCTCACCATGGATCCGTTTAATAGTTCCATGACCCCATGGTATGACCTCAGCAACTTGCACAATGATGACTCGGGGTTTTTGCTATTCATTTATACAGAAACAACAATTACCTAAGCTGTGCCAATCCCAGATTCTGAGGTATGAAGCATACTACAACCACACATACTCCAAGCACGTGCACCGTACCGTTGCAGTCAAGCGCGCGCCCTACGCGACAATCCAGAGTTTTTCGGAACTAGAGATAGATGCTATGTGTTGCGTCTGGCCAGATGAAAGGGGCTACCTGTACATTTTATAGATGTTGTGGCTAGGCCTGGGCGATTAACTCGATTAATCGATTAATCGCGATTACATTCCTGTGTCGATTACTCGATTAGTAAATTCTGAACTACTCGATTAATCGTGCCAGCGCGATTAGCGCCTTCGCGTTGCGATTAATTCCATGAGTTACTACTATTCTCAGTCGATCAATAGCCATGCCGTGTGTGTTGCATGGAGCAGCTTCATAGACTTGATGACAAGTCGTTAGATATTCGTGTTTTGTCCATCCGTCCGTCAATATCATGCATCGTTCGTATAGTGAGGCAACGTATTAATCTTGATTCAATAGGGGGTCGAGGGTGTATATGTACCGCGGTCGCGTCCCCGCATGTTGGACATTATGCAGGACGTACACACAGAGATGAACACGCACACCGTACCCCTGGTGTAGCGATAAAAATAATTACCGACTTGATATCAAGTCTGGTGCTGCACGTGCACCGGATGCCGGATGGGTCTGTGTGTACGTACGTGAGGCAGTAACTGCATGCCTTGTCGGCCAACACTTCGCGAAATTATACTTTACTGAAGGAAGTAATTATGGACGATATTAGCTTCACGAATTTTGCATTATACATTATCAGAACAAAAATGGCATTGCTCAATGCCTCTGAAATCGGAACTGATCGCTGTTGAAACTTGTAAGAATCAATGCATTACGCTAGTGCAGTTTACTGCAGTGCCGCTATGATGAAAACAAGGTACGTGCTGCTTGTATAGTCACTTCCGGGTAATCGCGATTAAGTGATTAATCGCGATTATTTCCTCCGCGATTAATCGATTAGTGAAAAGCACTAATCGCCCAGGCCTAGACTTGTGGCGCATCCTGGAGGGGGGGGGGGGGGGGGGGGGGTTGTTGGAAGCATGATGGGTATAGACATGTGCAAATCCTATTATGCGTGGATATCTCAACAATAATGAACATTCTAAATAACTTCCTAGGGCCCTTGTTTTTTTTGTACGTGTTTGAATTGTGCTTAAAACAAACGTTTACATGGTGTTCTTGAGGTGAAGGATATGCAGGATGATAAGAATGTGGATAAGATATCCCTCCCCGCCAGTGACCAATAAAAGACAATGACACCATGGACCGTGTGTTGAGTGGCCTGACATAAGAGTAACGTTTATATTTGGGAAAAGTCTGTTGACCTCCGAAGTATATACAGTATTTAAGATAATTATTTATTTTTTTTATCAATGAGGGTCCAAACGTGAAGCATTTGTGGAGGAGTACATGTATGATCCAGCAGGAAGTATACTCCCCTCGCAATGGCGATTGCTTCATTGACATAATTCGATATATGTATGTCATCACTCACAAGTGAAGCAAGTATGGGAGCAAGGGAACAACCTCTCGAGAGGAGTATAGGGGAAGTGTCGTGGCAGTATTGGGATGCCCTTATAGGTACACTCCCCTGGAGAGTGTACCTATAAGGGCAATGTGAACATCAGAATTCTGCACCAGATGCATGCGTATTTACTGTACGGTGTAAATTAATGACCCGAAATTTCCCGATATTTGAGTATATATACTTTGGCGTTATAAATCAACATTTTCTCTAAGCATGACAGGCTGCTGAATTTGGTACGAGATGAACACGTAGGGTAAATGTGCCATGATTCGGACACTTAAGCAATTTTGGATTATTTGACCTTCTTAATGTTTGTTTCTCTCAACTATTTTCACTTATGAACAAGAAAGTGTAGTTATTATATCCAGGTTGATATTTTATGAAAGTTTTTTGTGTCCTTGAAATGAAATTGACTTGAAACATAACCTTAATTTTTGCCATGATTCGGACACCCTGTCCATGATTCGGACACACATGAAAAAATGCTGAAAAAACATGCCTTGCAAAATAAATAATACCTCATCAATGCAGTGGGCAAATTCTTAAGTTGCCACCATTTATTTTCCCAAAAAAGTGTCATTTGACTGCTCAGAACTCAAAAAAGAAAATTGGTGCATGGACACATCCAGGACTTATATTTTTCAGAGTTTTTGAAGGCAATGCCCTGATAAAAACGGGCCATTTCAGCCATATCGTGAAATCGGACTCCATTCCGTCCGTGTGCTCCCGTGCGCACGACTCTAGTGTGTACAAAGTCAATGGCGTAGATATTAGACTCCAGCCATTGACGAAATGAACGGCAGTCAATGGAGTGGAGTGTAAATTCGGGAGATGCCGGCATTTCTTCGAAAATGGAACATACACAAGCCACAAAATTATTTTGGCATATTTTTTAGCGACTCTGGGGGCCTGGGTAGCATAAATCAATGGAGTGTCAAAAATCATGGCACATATACCTTGGCTTCTGGACAAGGAAATTTATGCAAGTTCAAATTGGCAACGCAGCTCTCCATAATTTGGACCTTGATGGTATATTGATGAACAGAATATACCAGTTTCATATAAAAAAAATCCTGTTAAATTTAATTAATTTTCTGTGTTTTTAAATAATGCATTTTCTCACAACCCTATTTTTAACAGGGCTCTTAAGTTAAGGATCACCCTTTTTTTTTTACTTGAGGTTGCGCCCCAATTTCCTATCAGAAAATGTGACATTTTATAATAGGAATTGGATCATGTAATATAAAGTATGTGGCACCGTTCTTTAGTCTAATAGGCCCTAGTGCACCTATCGGAAAGAATTCCACTGATGACCATAATTTGTGCACAACTCTATATAGAACCAACAGAGGGCGTTTTGAGCAAACTGGCTTTGTACAGTTTGCAGGTAAAAGAACCCTATATAATCCTTTTTCCGTAATGGTGATCAGTGGAATTCTTTCCCATTTGCATTTGCACATTTCCGAGCATCCGAATGCTTCCGAAAACGTTGCTTCCGAAGACCTGCCGAAGATGACGTTCGTTGTGACGTCACAGGTCATTTAAATAAAGTAATAAAATCCACTTTTTGGCTCAGGTATATATTGTTTCGTATTTTTTTTCAGCGTTTCCAACCCTCTTGAAACCATTCTAAGGCGTTCCATGAGAAACAATGTCAAAATGTTGGCTACAACATACATATCTGGGGCATTTTTGGTCATTACCAGATTTTTTTCTACGAAAGTAGTGTTCCGATAAAGCCCTAGTCGTGTGCAGCGCCACCTACCGGTGGTTCCGGGAACATTGCGTCAAGGCTGTGCCTGACTGACCGCGGGGTCACACAGAGTACATTCGTTTTAGCTAACACGGGTCTAGACTATACTAGCAGGCTAGTCGTTGTAAGTCGCGTTATTCGTCTCTTCTTTCATGCTACTCTCGTGAAACCGCTCTACTTTCTCGCGAGACTCATGGCTACGACGAGAGTTCGGCTCTCGGCGCGGGACCACTCGAAAATAACGACTAGCCAAACACGATTTAGACTTTATTCATTTATTCACGTACGGGCGTGCTTTGCATCGTGGTTGCCATAGAGACGGCCGTTAAGACGAGTCCATTTTATTTGAGGGTGATATACAATTTCAAATAAGGCAACAGTACTATATACTGTAGTTAGTTACATTAGACTGCATTTTCAAACTATAGTTTTTGTTCGATTCCTTTAATAAATAATTGTTTGTAGTAAACTGGAACAAAAGTAATATCTATCAGTATCAGTTTAAAATGTGTGCATTACTTCATAAAAATGAAAAATGCCCATGGCAAATGCATGTAAATGATTTCTCTATAGCAAGTGGTCTACACTATAACTACAGTTAGAGACGGACTTATAACTTATTTCTTTATTTATATACCATGAAGATAAAAACAAAATATGCACATGTAAATTCACGACGAACTAGAGTTAAAAGTATCACTGTCAAGGTCATACTATTATGGCTAGAATTTAATAAATACAGTAGTAGATTTCAAGCGAGTTGCTGCATGCAATATAGATCGACATCACAATGTCATATGGAATTATATCTGGTCGTTAATTAGTAAATTAATTAGACAAGCTTAGTCAGCAGAGCCATAAAATAACAAGACTGCATGGGCGTTTTCTCGCTAACTCAATTTTATGCCAAACTCTTAAAGGTAAAGCGCAATGTAAACTATTGGTGCACGGTAACTTTAGTAGTCAGATAAGTCAGATCCTCAGTATTGAGACACACCCATTGAACACTTTCAACCATACAGTACCAGAATGTGACTGTGACAATGATCCTATAAGAACAGCAGCCTGGGAATAAAATACAAATCAGCAAGTGATCTTGTTCTTGTTTTATATATCAAAGGTCACATTGCCTGATCTTTAAAAGATCAAAAATAATTTGGGTCACTGGTTTTACTCTTTTCTGGATAAATACAGCATTTCAGCCAGACAAATTGTAACGCGGTTTCTATACTATCACCATACCCTGTAAGTTCTGAGTCGGTATGCTATACTAAAGTATGATACTACCTTTAAAGGTTCTTTACACAAAATGTACTGTGTAGCATAATTATCTTGGTAATGATCGATGTGTCTTATTATCTTTATTGCTATATCATATTCATATCTTCCTATATTACAGTAGGATTAATCTGATCCTGAAACGTTAATACATAAAAAAAACTGCAATAGAATTGGTATCAGGTTGTTCAAAAGACTGATTTGACAATAACAGATAACTGATTTCTAACTTTTTTTCCACTGATTAAAACTTTTTAACTGATTAAAAATTAAAAGTCAAAAAGGAGAAAATATCACTGAAATAGTTTTGACCAGTCATATGAGTTAACCAGTCTGCAAAAAAACAACAACAACAAAACAACAACAGAGAATCCTACATGGTAACTTCCATGTCTTGTGCAGGGTACCAGCATGCAGGATACCAGCTGTTTCTATGGTGATCTTGATTTATGAAGTAGTCGGAGGGAATGGATGGTTGGGATGGTCATCTTTGATCCTGTATAGAAAATAAAGAAGGTATTCGGAATGAGTTTGTACACCTGTAAAATCACAAGTCAATTGCAATTAGGCCCATAAATAGCTTTATAATATTGACCAAAAAACAGTGAAAAACACTCACGGTATTTTCAAATGTATTCACTGGCGTTTTGATCTCCCTGATATGTTTTTGTGTCAATTGGTTTTACTCTTTTCAGAATAAGTACAACATTTCAGACAAAACAAAATCACTCATGATTCTACCATTACCATTTTTCTACACTGTAAAGCTATAGGTAAATCTGTGAAGATTTCTGTTTTGGTATGCTACCAAAAATGTATGATAGTAACTCTAATACTCAAAGATTTGCCCTGAATTTTCCAGATTTGTTGGTGGCTCTCCTGAAATTTCCCTTCAATGCATCCCAGATCATGATCCCATATTAACAGGAGAAAGTCTATAGCAGCTATAACTTGACTCACCAACGTAGACTACATGCTCGAAAGTTTCTGTTCAAAGCCATCAGGTCTTTCATGTCTTTTGAGCTCAACTCAAAATCAAATACCTGATAAAAGAATCATCAAAGACGACGTCATAAGACAATGGGCAATTAAAGTATCATTCTAAGTGACTCATTTTCAAAATGATACAATGAAAGATTATTAGGAACAAGGAAAATGAGATTGAATTTTGTATACCGTCCTTATTTAGACACATTTCCTGAAATTAGAAAACTTACGTCAAAGTTAGCTCTGATCCTGGAATCTGTGACACTCTTTGGGATGCAGTTGATGCCTCGTTCAAGAGCAAATCTGAGCAACACTTGGGCTGGGGTCTTTCCCTTTGACTCAGCGATCCTAACGATCTCTGGGTCAGTCATCAGCTTGGGGTAAGTGTCCTTTCCTCTGGAAGATAACACACAATGTTTCAAATGAATTCCTTTAAATTTGAAGCAAGATTGGTTTTGCAACGGCCGACAGCAGTTCTAAGTCGGTTGAGGCATGACCAGAAAGGCCAAGCTTCACTGGCATCTGGGGGTAGGGCCTCCTTTGGGTTTGTTATGGGGACCATATGAGGTGAAAGGGAGAGATGTTCAGCCCACAGGGACGAACGCTGTCTGTCAGGACTGTTGCTTAAGGCCTCTACAGAGTGCATGAAGCAGTGCCTAGATTTCAGTCTGTTTCTCGATGGCTCATAGTTGAAGAGATGGTGGCCACAGTCAGTTTCCTGCTTCAGCCTTTCCTTCTAAGATGCAACTGCCCTCCGGATGTTAGGGGGAGCTATTCCACTCATGGTCAACCTTTGTAGGCTTCCGGCAGCCCAGCTATTCCACTCATGGTCAGCCTTTGTAGGCTTCAGGCAGCCGAGCTATTCCACTCATGGTCAACCTTTGTAGGCTTCAGGCAGCCGAGCTATTCCACTCATGGTCAACCTTTGTAGGCTTCAGGCAGCCGAGCTATTCCACTCATGGTCAACCTTTGTAGGATTCAGGCAGCCGAGCTATTCCACTCATGGTCAACCTTTGTAGGATTCAGGCAGCCGAGCTATTCCACTCATGGTCAACCTTTGTAGGCTTCAGGCAGCCGAGCTATTCCACTCATGGTCAACCTTTGTAGGATTCAGGCAGCCGAGCTATTCCACTCATGGTCAACCTTTGTAGGATTCAGGCAGCCGAGCTATTCCACTCATGGTCAACCTTTGTAGGCTTCAGGCAGCCGAGCTATTCCACTCATGGTCAACCTTTGTAGGATTCAGGCAGCCGAGCTATTCCACTCATGGTCAACCTTTGTAGGATTCAGGCAGCCGAGCTATTCCTCTCATGGTCAACCTTTGTAGGATTCAGGCAGCCGAGCTATTCCACTCATGGTCAACTTTTGTAGGCTTCAGGCAGCCAGTAATTGCCCGGCAGGAGGTATTCAAGGCAGTATCGATCTTGATGGCATGGGCATGATCTACTCCAGACTGGTGATGCACACTCTGCAGCTGAGTATAAACATATAAGGCCAGTGCTGTCGTACGGACTGTCTTTGGATCGGCACCCCACTTAGTGTTGGTGAGCTTCTTAAGGAAATTATTCCTTGATCCCACTTTTGCCTTGGATAGAGGAAGCATCTTGTGTCTGGTTGGATGGGTTGATCGTTTGTGTAGATGTTGAACAACAGAGGGGCGAGCACACTTCCTTGAGGGAGGCCGTTCTTCTGTGTCCTCCAATGGCTCCGTTTACCGCAGGGGTACATTTGAAGCTGCACAGGGGTGATGGTTCATATTGCCTAAGTCTGTAAGTGCTCATTGGTTAATGCATTGATGCCCTGGTGCCTTTGGTCATTGCCTCTTTGCCCCTATATAGTCACTGCCTTGGTGCTTCTTACATTGGCGTAGCACCCATTGCCATTGTCTCGTTGGCCCTGTAAAGTTTGCCAGTGCCTGGTGTCATTGTCACCATGGTGCCCCTGTTCATTGCCTTGCTGCCCCTGGTCACTGTGCATATAGCTGCCCCTGTTCATTGCTTTCGTGTTCCTGGCCAGTGCCTATAGCTGCCCTTGGTCATCGCCTGGGTGCGCGTGCCCCTGGTCATTGCCTTGCTCCCCCTGATCATGGTCTTGATGCAACCTGGTATTGCCTTGGTGCCCCTGGTCATTGCCTAGCTGCCCCTGGTCATTGCCTTTGTGCCCCTGGTCATTGCCTTGCTCCCCCTGGTCATGGTCTTGGTGCAACCTGGTCATTGCCTTGGTGTCCCTGATCATTGCCTTTGGTATTCGGACTCGGCCCAGTACTCAGACCTTGAAGTACTCGGAGTACTCTGTACTCGGATCTGAGGACTCCACTCAAACACTGAACTTACATAGGATGATTCGGTGAGCCCAAGGGGCTATATGCAGTGACTGATATGTTAGAGTCGAAGCAGTACTTAACAAACTCCTCTTGAACCAGGTAAGGATGAAGCTCAATCTGTAAAGCACACAACATCAAATCATCAGTGGGTCTACGTTCAAATCACTGTTTTCATGAAGACTTTGTGCTGAACTCTGATGTCATTACTTACCTGGTTATTAGCAATAGGGACTGTACAGATGGCTTGAACATCCTTAATCATCTGAAGGTTGAAGTTGGACACACCAATAGCTTTGCATAATCCCTTCCCAACCAGTTGCTCCATAGCCTGTGAATAGAAAACATGAAGTTTACAAATTAAATACATCATTAGTTGCACCTTGCAACCAACATGAAACTGATACTTCTCATAGCTAGCACAATGCATGATCATCATAAACTTACCAGCCATGTATCTGTGTAATGAGTGTCACCATACAGTATTTCACCATTTTCATTCCTAGGAAGGATTGAATTAGTTTCATCGGCCCTCTGAAAGCAAAAGAGAGATAACAGCATTGCAGCATGAATCTGAACATAATTCTAATGATACTGAATGGAACAAATATCATACGCTGTTACACGCTATAAACATAGAGCTATAGAAGAAGTGCTATGGTCGATACCTTAAAACTAATTGGATTGTGTATGAGATACAGATCAAGATAATCCAACTTCAGCATGGACAGAGTTTCACGACAAGCGCCCTCTACGTCATCAGGGTGATGTTTGGTGCTCCAAAGCTGTGTGTTCAAAATAAAAAGTAATTTCACTTTAAATACATTATTCATTAAAAGCATTATGAGGACTAACCCTATAAACCTTCTGCATCTACGTCACGGAAGACAAGAGCTGCTTACCATACATTACCACAGTTTCAAACAGGGGCGTAGATACCGGGGGGGGGGGGATGTTGCATCCCCCAGTATTTTAGGTGGGGGGGGGGGGGTGTGTACAATCAACCCCATGTTTCTATCGGGGGGGATTTAAACTTAAGTATAATCATGCAATGTATGTCAGTCTAAAAGTATTTAATTATTGTTATAGGCCTACAACATGCATTTGAGAGATGAAACGCAAGGATAAACTGCTAGGAACGGTGCTGGTCTTCGGTGTGCGTGCGTTTATGTGCACGACTCTTGATCCGTTCAACTAGACCTTGTATTATTTCAAAGAACTGCACAGGCGCCTATTTCAAATTGCAGGATACGGCGGTTTGTTGATATATACCTTACTCGTGATGAAAACATCTTCTCTTTTTACTGTGCCATCGTCGATCTTTGCCTTCAAGCCAGCACCAACTTCAGATTCATTTTCGTAGGCGTAGGCACAGTCTAAGTGACGATAGCCAACATCCAGAGCAACCTTCACTGCATTGGTCACCTCTCCAGGCTTGGACTTCAGATGAAGAACAAGAAAGTCACAATGAAGTATACTCAGGCTGCTCAGAATCAACAACTATATACAAACGGCTGTAACTCATGATGGCTAGCACCTAACTACATGCTCAAGCCCAGCTATGCACAGTGGCGCTGTGACTCAGCTGGGCAAAAGCCATACTATTTCTGTAGCTAAGTAAGACTTGAAGCTATGCATGGTGGAAGTACTAAAAGAAAGTAGGTTTGCGGTGACACCATGTAATCTCTTCTGTGAGAGTGTGTGGTTCTGAGAAGAACCGTTGGTATTATTTATGTATAGCTGTTGTTCGTAAATTGGACCTGATATCCAGCAATAACTTGTGATGATCATAAATTGCCTTGGACTGTCAAGGTGAAATTGTCTGATTGTAACCTACTTCGAGAACTATAGGCTCCTCTGTGAACTCAGCAGCCGATTTCACGAAACTTTACGCAGTTGCGTAAGTCCACTTACGCCACAAATTACGTGGCGTAAGTGGACTTACGCAACTGCGTAAAGTTTCGTGAAATCGGCTGCTGCACTTCTAGAGCTTTCGGAGCTCACGGAAAAGCATGACGTATTACGAGAATCAAACAATTGGCATTGGGCCACATAACGAACCCGAAGAAAGGCTGCTTCGCCATGTATCTCATATCAAGCCCTTTATTTCAATCAGGACACACAATGACAGTACTTCTTAGCAAAATAAATCCCAAGCTTTGAGTGCCTCATTTCGTAAGGCCCCCAAAACAAAAGTCAGTAAGTAATCGTAACCTTTGTAACATGTACATGACGTTGGACAGACCAAGGGTTATGTTCATCACAACTATCATCCTATTATGATGTATGATTTATATTTACCTGCCAAGTCCCAAGACCAAGAATTGGCATCTTTGCATTGTTGATCAACTGGATGTGCTTCTGGAAAACCATGGTTGGTCCCTAATAGTTAGTAGTATTAAAACTCAACCTGTCGCCTCTAGGCCCAAGTAGGATATGATATCCGAAAAATTCTGACTGTGTTTATCAGAACGATGAGTATAGACTATAGGCTATAATACGTACAATCTATAGCAATGCAAATAAATACGCCCCATCGTCTGACCAATCCTTTAAGCTAACATCATGACTCGGGGTTTTGTTATTCAATTATACAGAAACAACAATTGGCTAGGCTGTGCTAATCCCAGATTCTGAGAACTACAACTACTGATATGAAGCAGATAACAGCCACACCCACTCCGACCACGTGCACCGTACCGTTGCGGTCAAGCGCGCGCCTGTACAAGTGAAGTCATGTGCCTGACGGACCGCGGGGTCACGTCGATCATATCAGTGCACGTTGTAGCTGGTTCAATGACCCAACAGCTGTTTTCGTACCATTCATGAACTTAATTATGGCTTACCTATGCATATTACACATCAAAATTGATTTTGATTCCTTTATAATATCAATGATGAAAGTATATTTCAATACAAATTTGACAAGTTGGTAGACAGTATACAGTATAGTTGATTTCAAGCGAGTTGCTGCATGCAATATAGATCGACATCACAATGCCATATGGAATTATATCTGGTCATTAATTAGACAATCAATTAGACAGGCTTAGTCAATACAGAGACAGAAGTAAGACCGCATGGGCGTTTCCTCACTGACTCAATTTTATGCAAAACTCTTAAAGGTAAAGAGCAATGTAATTGGCTTGATCAATCGATTGGGTGAAAACTATTGGTGCACAGTAAAGTCAAGTCAGATCCTCAGTATAATTATTGAGACACACTCATTGAACATTTTCAAAATGTACCCGTATGTGACTGTGACCACAATGATCCTATGATAACAGCAGCCTGAGAATAAAATACAAATCAGCTTGTGGTCTCTGTTTTATATATCAAAGTTCACATTAATTGCCTGCATGCCGAATTGTTAGTTCCTTAGTTCCTGAGACATTACAGTCTTTATTTATTCAATCAAACAAATCAGACAACGTCTTTAAAGGTTCGTTACAAGAAATGTACAGTATTTAGTATTTAGTATTTATTTCATTTCTCGGGAAGAACAAGTTACAAAGCACAAGAACAACAATTAACACTTTCCATATAACAGGACAAAACAAATACAATAACTACATAATAATCCAATCAGCTCCCGAAGGATTGCCCAAAAGGAAATATTCCTGTGTAGCATATCTTGGTAATGATCGATGTGTCTTATTATCTTTATTGCTATATCATATTCATAACTTTCTATATTACACTAGGATTAATCTGATCCTAAAAAGAACTGCAATAAAATTGGTATCAGGTTGTCCATAAGACTGATTTGACAATAACAGTTAACTGATTTCCCAATTTTTATCCACTGATTAAATCTTGAATTTAAAAAGGAGGAAAATGTCACTGAAAAAAAAGATGACGTCCAGTCACCTATGAGTTATCCAGTTATCCACAAAACAATATTGGCAAGACCTTTGCATTTTGAGCAAATTATGTAGATGCTAACAACATGATTACAGATAACTGATTTCCTCAATTTTTGTTCACTGATTAAAACTTGAAGTTAAAAAGGAGAAAATATCACTGAAATAGTTATGACGACCAGTCATATGAGTTAACCAGTCTGTAAAAAAAAATAATGCACAGAGAATCCTACATGGTAACTTCCATGTCCTGTGCAGGGTACCAGCATGCAGGATACCAGCTGTTTCTGTGGTGATCTTGATTTATGAAGTAGTCGGAGGGAATGGATGGTTGGGATGGTCATCTTTGATCCTGTATAGAAAACAAAGAAGGTATTCGGAATGAGTTTATACAACTGTAAAATCACTAGTTATTTATAATTAGGCCCATAAACAGCTTTAAAATACTGACCAAACAGTGAAAAGTACTCACGGCATTTTCAAATGTATTCACTGGAGTTTTGATCTCCCTGATATGTTTTTGAGTCAATTGGGTTTACTCTTTTCAGAATAAGTACAGCATTTCAAACAAAACACATCACTGTTGCTTCTACCATCACCATCTTTATACCCTGTAAGTTATATGTACATCTTTGAAGATTTCTGTTTTGGTAAGAGCACTACCAATGTATGATAGAAGCTCTAATACTAAAAGATTTGCCCTGAATTTTCCAGATTTGTTGGTGGCTCTCCTCCTGAAATTTCCCTCCAAATTTATCCCACATCGTGATCCCATAATTATAAACAGTAGAAAGTCTATAGCAACTAAGACTCACCAACTTAGATTACATGCTCGGTAGTCTCTGTTCAAGGCCATCAGGTCTTTCATGTCTTTTGGGCTCAACTCAAAATCAAACACCTGAAAAAAGAATTATCAAAGACGACGTTATAAGACAGCAGGCAATTACAGTATCATTCTAAATTACTCATTTTCAAAATTTTACCATGGAAGATGACTAGGAACAAGGAAAATGAGATTGAATTTTGTATACCGTCTTAATTTAGACACATTTCCTGAAATTAGAAAACTTACGTCGCAGTTAGCTTTGATCCTGGAATCTGTGACACTCTTTGGGATGCAGTTGATGCCTCGTTCAAGAGCAAATCTGATCAACACTTGGGCTGGGGTCTTTCCCTTTGACTCAGCGATCCTAACGATCTCTGGGTCGGTCATCAGTTTGGGGTCAGTGTCCTTTGCCCTGGAAGATAACACACAATGTTTCAAATGAAAGTTCCTTTATTAAAATTCAAGGCAAAGACTTGGAGCTGCACATGGGATGTTGGTGATGGTATGGTTAATGCCCACTGGTCAACTTACCGCGACCGTGATGTAAAACTAACAGGCCGAAAGAAGTCGCGGAAAACTTCCGCGCAGCCACGGTAACTTAACAGGGACGCAAAAAAGTCCAATGGGAACACTTCCCGTGGGTAAACGTACCGCGAGCACGCTGTAAAACAGTCCAGCTTCCTGTGTTACGTCACCAGCACACGCAGGCTGTACAGCGAGCGCGCGAAAATACTTGCACTACGATTCCCTGTCTCACCTTGCACATGTCATCAACATCAGCGGGCAAACTGCGGGTAAATATTGTACGTGTGCGTACCGGTACGTACGTTTCTCGTTCAAATACTTAAAATGTTTCAGATTTGACAGATTTGGGCACTGAGATGTGGGTTTCTGCATGGGCCCAATTCGTGACGTAGGCCAAGTTCGTGCTTTGGCATCGTCACTAGTATTTCCTCGAGACTGCGCCCGTGAATTTGGCGACTCTATTTTCTTGTCATCTAGCTGGCGGCTAGCTTGTTTTATTGTCACGGTGACACGTCGGTCTTTTTCATGGATTCTTTTATGAATAGAATTTTTTTTATATCTACATACCGTGTGTGTCTATATATTGGAAAGAATTATTGTCGACGCGCGAAAGTTACGTCAAGATATGAGTCATATCCTGCTCGAGTCAAAGGTGATTTGTCCACCGTCCGCTATGTGTTCACTTATTACGGCCAATAAACTGTCCGCTGTGGTAAATAAAAGTCCAAGTGGGAACGCACAGTAGATTGACATGAAGGAATGTAGCGGTAAGTTACCGCGTGGCCGCGGAAAAAAAAGTCCAATGGGAACACGGCTTTGGTGCCCGCAGTCATTACCTTGGTGCCCCTGGTCATTGCTTTGGTGTCCCTGCTGGTCAATCAATGCCTTGGTGCCCCTGGCCATTGCCTAACTGCCACTGGTCATTGCCTTGGTTCCTCCTGGTTATTGCCTTGGTGCCCCTGGTCATTGCCTTGGTGCCCTTAGTCATTGCCTTGGTGCCCCTGGTCATGGTCTTGGTGCAACCTGGTCATTGCCTTTCCCTGATTATTGCCTAGCTGACCCCGGTCATGTATTGTTTTAGTACTCCTGGTCAGTGGTTACTTTCTCTAAGGGTGACCCTAAAGAGGGAAAAAATGGTTTGAACTTACGTAGGGCGAGCCGGTGACCCCAAGGGGCTATATGCAGTGACTGATATGTTAGAGTCGAAGCAGTACTTAACAAGCTCCTCTTGAACTAGGTAAGGATGAAGCTCAATCTGTAAGCACACAACATCAAATCATCAGTGGGTCTACGTTCAAATCACTGTTTTCATGAAGACTTGTGCCGAACTCTGACGCAGTTCCTAGACCTGTGTAATAGTTATTGGTCATACTAACCTGGTTATTAGCAATAGGGACTGTACAGATGGCTTGAACATCCTTAATCATCTGAAGGTTGAAGTTGGACACACCAATAGCTTTGCATAATCCCTTCCCAACCAGTTTCTCCATAGCCTGTGAATAGAAAACATGAAGTTCACAAATTACAAATTTAAATATCTTTAGTTGTAACCACCATGAAACTGATACTTCTCATAGCTAGCACAAAACATGATCATCATAAACTCACCAGCCATGTATCTGTGTAATGAGTATCACCATACAGTAATTCACCATTTTCATCCCTAGGAAGTACTGTGTTAGTTTCATCCCTCTGCAAAAAGAGAAAGAAAAAAACATGCAGACACATTCTTAGCATGAATCTGAACATTATGGACTAAATGGAAATAGTACGTATAAACATAAAGCTAGCTCTATGGTATAAATTTACAAGTAGGCCTACTTGCAAAAACTCAATGTATACTTCCATGGAAAATATAGAGAAAGTGCTATGGCTGATACCTTGAGACAAAATGGCATGTGCATGAGATACAGATCAAGATAATCCACTTTCAGCATGGATAGCGTCTCAAGACAAGCGCCCTCTACGTCATCAGGGTGCATTTTGGTGGCCCAAAGCTGTGTATTCAAAGTAAAGAGTAATTTCACCTTAAACATATAATTCATTAAAAGCATTATGAAGGTTAACCCTCTGCATCTACCACAGAGGACAAGAGATGCTTATAGCACAGTCTCCACAAGGGGACATATCATAAAGTATACGTAACCACGCTTTACCACGAAAACCACACATTGTGGTATTCAGGATACCACACTCACAATAGGAGAAACCATGTGTGGTAAAACGTGGTATGAAGGTGGTTAAGGGTTAAGTGACTAAAGAAGGTATTAAGGTAATATGAGGCATGTAATGTGATATGCCTTATCCCCTCTTGCGTTGCATGCAGTTGCAGTTTCTGTTTGTTTGTTTGTTTGTTTTTTATTTTCTCTTCAGCATATTCTTCCATGTTGGTTGCTTGGTTCCAATCTTGGGACCAGTTTCAAAACCAGTGTTTTGTTCAATCTACCACCATATTGAATCTAGACAAAGAAGGGCATAATAATACTACTTGTACAAGTGGCATGTTCCTGAGAGCAGCAGTGATCATACCTTACTAGTGATGAAAACATCTTCCCTTCTGACTGTACCATCATCGATCTTTTCCTTCAAGCCATATCTATTGGCCTATTTTCAACTTGCAGAATAGTTTGTTAATACATACCTTACTGGTGATGAAAACGTCTTCCCTTTTGACTGTACCATCGTCGATCTTTGCCTTCAAGCCAGCACCGACTTCGGGCTCATTTCCGTAGGCATAGGCACAGTCTAAGTGACGATAGCCAACATCCAGAGCAACCTTGGCTGCATTGGTCACCTCTCCAGGCTTGGACTTCAGATGAAGACGAGAAAGTCACAATTATGAAAGCCAGTTTAGTCTATCGTGGTGCTGTACATGACATTGGCTAGACCAAGGGTTATGTTCATCGCTAGTATTCGCTACTAATTTATTTATATTTACCTTCCAAGTCCCAAGACCAAGAATTGGCATCTTTGCTTTGTTGATCAACTGGATGCACCTCTGGAAAACCATGGTTGGTTTATACTACGGTCCAGCAGTGGAATGTGAGATCTGAAAAATAAACCCGACTGCGGTTGTTAGAAAGGTTAGTAAAATGCTTATCATACATTCATAATCATTAACCATAATATAGAATCCAGCAATGCAAAAATAAATACGCCTACCGGTACCGTTTGTATATGTAGCACCTATAACCATGACCTCGGCAACATGCATTATGTACATGTATTAATATGAGTGATGTTTCTGCTTTCAGTCTCAGGCTGGGGTTCGAAGTTCACCTTCATGAGCACCACGTACGCTGTGTTTACACTGAGACAATCCCCTGAAGCAGATTACAGCCACACATACTCCTAGCTGGTATAATCAGGGTCTCTTTGGTTTGGTGCAAACACATCAGCACTGAAGCATGCTAGGAGTAAACGATAGCTTGGTAAGTGCTAAGGTACAGCTACTAAAAAGCCTAGTCAGGCTAGTCTAGTCTAGGTCACGGTGCCTGTTCTTTTTTAAACCAGGCACCGTGACCTTAAACGTCATGCATGTGCCTGACCGCGGGGTCACGTAAGTCATGTGCACGTTGTAGCAGCTGTGAAGCAACGGCTGTATATCATGCACCAATCCCGAAAACTTCTGGTCTGCTGATTAAATTTTTGATAGAAAAAGTGGAGATGCTCGAGGTGCTGAGCTTGAAGTCTGACTCATACAGGCACAGCTTCTTCCCAAGAACTATTGAGAGAGTGGGATGGACTTCCGCAAGCTACCATTGAACTGCCCTCTGTTAAGCAGTTCAAGAAAGCTAATCTAATGACGTCATACGAAACGGAGGCTCGGGCTCAGGCTCAGGTTCAGGCTCAGGCTCAGGCTCCAGCTCTCACATCCATGCTGATGATAATAAGACATCTCCATGATATATATAAGCAGTGGCGTCGCCAAGGGGGGGGCCAGGGGGGGGCACGTGCCCCCCCCCCCCCCCCTGGAAAACCTCGTGCCCCCCCCGCGTGCCCCCCCATTTGAGATTTGGGTTGGTGAAAAAAAATATAATATACATTATTGTAGTGCCCCCCAACAATTGCTAGTGCCCCCCTTGTGCCCCCCCCCCCCCCCCAGACTCAAAAGTCTGGTGACGCCACTGTATATAAGTTGTTGTTTTTCTTTCAAGATGCTCTCTTTTCCTTTTCAAACAGGAGAATCTACTTCCGAACCGCAGCCAAAACTCCCATTCTGATCATACACGTTATTTCAGAATGGATTCACGAAATTATAGCCGGAGCCTCAGTGAGAATTGAGACGGAGCCTGAGCCTCCGTTTCGTAAACGAGCTAAGAGCGCAATTTTTACTCGGCACTCGGCGTCCGCGCCAATCCATGAAAAGTTTGGACGTACGTGCACTTTGTCTTGGCAAGATCAAAATTGAGACAGCTATATCCCACGTTATTTGGCATAACAATAATTGCAACACCGTTTCGCTGTTTTCTACTGTTTCCAATGATCAATTGAGCTCATTTCACAGGCTTGTTTTTATTCAATGACAAATCGAATTATGAGCAGCCTGCAGCTGCTCTGTCACCTTTACCAAAGTTGTATGATGCCCTTTAAATTTTCCTGGCATGCATATTCAGGATTTTGATAAATTGAGTTTTTATTGACATTACCTAGTTACCATATGCATCCTGCTTCTTCTGCAATGTTGACAAGTACTTCCTGGCTTGAGTGGGGGTAGGAGAGTGCATGATACACCTTTTTTAATGGACTCAACTTCCCACACATAAACTAATCCATAATAAATTGCAGCCTGTCAGAACCAATTCAGTCCACGCATTTCCCTTGCGGATCAGTTGGCCACAATGCAAGTATAGTTTGCATGGTATCCATGTGTAGGTACGGAGCTCCAGAAGTGCAATCCGTCTTGTTCAGATCCTGAGATAAATTATCTCGGTATGACGACATAATTATTACGAGCAAGATGTCGACATGCCGACACAATTTATGACGGGATGACGACATCTTAAAATCAAGATGACGACATCCTGAGATAATTTATCACGGGATGACGACATCCTATAATCAATATGTCGACATCCAGAGATAATTTATCACGGGATGACGACATCCTAAAATCAAGATAACGACATTCTGAGATAATATATCACGGGATAACGAATGACGACATCACAAAATCAAGATGACAACATCCTGAGATAATAAGGTTACATGTAAAGGATACAAACGGTTCAGCACAGGCCCCAGCATACTTTCAAACATTATATTAACTTGATTTTAGGATGTTGTCATCCCGTGATAAATTATCTTAGGATGTCGACATCTTGATTTTAGGATGTCATCATCTCGTGATAAATTATCTCAGGATGTTGACATCCTGACCGTAATAATGTCGTCATCCCAAGATAATTTATCTCAGGATCTCAACAAGTCGGATGGCACCTCGAGAGCTCCGTACTTAGGCTCACGCCTCATCATCATGTCATCTTATTGAAAACTTGGAACTTGTCCATTTGAGTCTGGAGGAAATACTCAGTAATATTTCATCACATTAAGTGGAAACCGTGGGTGCGGGAACAATTGAGAGCAATCGCTAGAGAAAACAAAACATCCGATATAATTCTGCCCCTCAGTTGTTCTTTCTGGGCCAGCAACAACAAAATGATTGCTTTTCTTCGTAACTATTTCCTGTCTCTTGAAAAACAGAATCAGGGTCCTTACATCCCTAACTGATGAGGAACACCATAATTTGTTGTCCAAAAATGCAAAAACATGTTGTTATTTTAACATGTGTACTGCACACAGTGATGAAGATTCCTTGATATTGAAACAAATTTAATCAGACAACCTTCCTCTAGGAGAATGTTTTCCTCCCAAAATTTGGTGACGTAGAAATTTAATTATTTGAAACGCAAATGCAGTTGCATTTAAAACAACAAGCACCCACGCATTTTCTTCTGTTAAATAAAAATCATTGTGCAATTTAATATTTCCACGTATGTTTTTCTTTGGAACACACGTGTTCTGTTCTTGATCAAACTATATTTTCTGTCATAAGTTTTTTTTTGCATCTTATGCTGTTCTATTTACCAAAAATAGAACCATAATTTAGACCCATTATTGAGCACCCCACTTTTCCCAACGAAAAACCTCGCTTACGTGACATGCAGAACACCTCGCAGTATACTGTGGTGCAAGCTATACTAGTTCTGTATGTGATGTCACAAGCTATTGTTGTGTGGGTCGGTTTCAAGGGGGACCTTTTTGAGGGGCGGGGCAAACATGCATCGATTTTATAACTGTTTCGTCAAAATTAAGTACTTACATACAACATATAATCTATATTGTCATTAATTATGTAATAAGCAAAAATGTTAAAGCACTTTCATCCCTTTCCCAAATTTGATTACAGTGAACATTTAATGTTATCTCTTATCCTATATACATATTCATATACATGTATATCTGTTTTCGTACTATTTTTATTCCTATCCGGGGAGTGAATTTTAAAATGGACGTTGATGACTTTTTCACAACCCTAAACTTTGTTTGAAATAAATAAATAAATACTAAAAGGTCCTTTGTTCCTGAAATTTGCAAATGAATCGATCAAGATGGATCATTAAGGCCCTATTTTGCCACATCCATCATAAAGGCCAAAGAGGGGGCTGGAATAACAATGTGGGTAGGGAATCTATAGAGGGGGTGGAATAGCTACTAGCATGGACATGTACAAAGGTTTACCTGTATAATAATTAGATCATCCTGGAAGTATCTACTGGGTTTTGGTAAATAAACTAATCCCTCATTGAATTTGTGTAATGTGTAATACAGTCGTGTAGACAAGTTCTCAGACTTGGGGCCAAAAGCACAAAATTTGCTTAAGCATGAAAAGTCTTCCTTGATCAAACCTGATTACCAACCATGTTTGTTTTTGACTTGTATTCGGCCATTGTTTACTGAGCATAACACTCACAAGGAGTTTTGGCTGGCATACTAATTTTATTTACCACGGTTTTTGGTGCTTAAGAAAATGTTGGTGCTTCAACAGCTCTATTATGGCCCCTGGGGCCAATTTCATAAAACTTTTAAGCACAAAAATTTGCTAAGCATGACATTTCTGTCTTAATAAAAACAGGGTTAACAACCAAATGTCCATGTGTTGTGTATCACTTGTGACTCTCCTTTGGCTGTTGTTCGCTGACCATGAATATCAATTGGAATTTTCAATGGTGGTTTGTTTTATTGGGCGAGACATTTTTGTGCTAAGCAAATTTGTGTGCTTAACAGTTTTATGAAATTGGCCCCTGGCCACTTTGATCTGCAGTGGTTATGAACCACCGCCATTAATGATACTTAACTGATACTTTACATTTCATGCAAAACCTTCATTCCGAGATTGGTTGTTTCTTCTGTTTTACTGTCTTCCAGATCTGCCGAATGTCATCCAGGAAATCAGTGTCATCAGCTGCTGGCATTCCATCAATGTGCATCATTGTCTGCCATCTTGCTTTGGTGTTTGACCAATTGCTGATAATATTTATTGTTGAACTATAGACCAAGTGATGTTTGGTGCATTCAATTCTTGTTTGATTCGTCTGTAATATCAACTGCATTGTTCCAATGATGGTGCCTTTATCACGTGTTACTCCTTGCAGTATGTGGTCTGTGTGCATTTTCGTCTGTGCATGGCCGTCGTGATTATTTTTCCTTATAATGATTTCCATGCTATAGTGCATGTATGGGTGCATTCGTTTAGCTAACACGGGTCAGCCTTTACTGGGAATGGTCGTGCTATACTGCACAAAACAAGCGAGAGAATGGGGACGAGGTTGACTGGTGTCGACCTGTGCTAGCTAAACGAATGCACCCTAAAGTAGCCTGCTAGCCCCACACATATAGGGGGGGGGGAGATGGCTCTCTTTAAAAATCTGTCTCTCTCTCTCTGGTTGCCATTCTCATGGTCGCCATTCACATGAGAATGGCGACCAGAGAGAGAGACAGATTTTTAAAGAGAGCCATCTACTACAGCCCTATGGATGGGGCTAAGTAGCCTGGCTGCTTGTGGGTGGACATCATAGGTCTCGATCCCGGGGGATTATTATTATTATTATTATTATTTATTCGGCCAGAATCACACAACAAATGAATACAGTAAACAAGTACATGACTTAAAAAGCAAGAAGACATAAAATACAGTTGACATTAAATAAACAACATACAGGAACAACTCTAATTGTGATGGCCAGGATCAACACAAGTATAATAAAACACTGTAGCTCAAGAGCCTGTTGATCCACTCACAAAAGAGACATAAAATAAATAATTTTATATATATACATGTACATATAAATAAATTTAATCTACCCCCCCCCAAAAAAAAAAAAAGAAATCAGATGGGGGCGTGTATTATCATCCCCCCAATATTTCGAGGCTGAATATCATTTAATACCGACAGAATATCTGAAGTACCAACAAAATAATGAGAAAAAATAGCATGCTTGGAATGTAGAAAGACAATAAATTTTACTTGTTCGCACTTCAATATACATTGATAATATTGATGTGGGTAGTTTGTGAGGCGTGAGAGAGAATTATGCGAGTCATGCGAGAAAGCGAAGAGATGTGCCATATTATTAATAAGCAGTGTTGAATTTATACTACATTGTATATTGAATTCTTATTCTCCTGAATATCGTTTTTAAATGCTCTAAAATGCGACTTGTCTACTCTGTTTTCAAGGGGGTATTCCCCCTCCCACACCCTCCCCCGCTTGGTCGCTTAGCTCCCTCGCATAGGACACCAAATCACATATCCCCCCCCTCCCCATCATGAAAAGAAATCGACACCTATGGTGGACATCACTCATTGGGGCCTACACACAGCCAATCATCTTGCAAGACGATATCCAATGATAAAGTATTGCAGTTTGAATCCTAATGGCCAATAATAGCCTGGTGTACACATTCGAAGATAAGAATCTCTGCATGCGAAACGGTGAGGCTGATACCAGACACCAATCATGTGATTTTCACCTTTTCCCTTATAGCCTCCCACACAATCAGTATCTGAAGAATATCAGTTGCCAATATGGACCTCTGGCTTGGTAGTTAGTTACACTGCCCTGACTCCTACACTGAGTGGGAGTTTGATTAGCCTTATATAACCTCCCACTACAATGGATATGTAATATTTAATAATTAAGTATGGTCATATCCTGCATTAATGGCATGCTATCCATCCACACGTGTCAAGCCCCACTCCAGGGCTCACCTACACACACCCTTGTGTCTTTCACCAAACAAAATGAATGAAAAGAAAGAAAGAAATCATAACAACCATTTGGATAAAAACCCGTGGGCTGCCTTTTGCCATCGTTTATATTACTTCCTCAAGTCCATTCTTGCCATTTATCCTCGTGTGCTGATGAAAGCACATGGGCCAGAATTCACATATGGTGCTCTTATAGTATATACTGCATGTATATTCAGATGATAATTCAGTGTATAAATATACTCGTTGGGATGTACATGTATGTATGATTTAGAAATGCGCATGCCAGTCCACGAGGGAAAAATACTGCACAGGCAATGGTGAGTCTATTTATTTCTATGGTAAGCAACCCTGAGTATACTTAAACGTGGTGACTTCAATTGTCTCTTACGGAGTTCCACGAATGCCATTTCACTTATCCATATAGCCACATAATTTATCTCGCCAAGTCGACTTTTGGAGTGGTAAAAGTCATCTTATCTCACTAATTATCTCAACAAGATGACTTTTAGGGAAAATGAAAAGTCGTCTTATCCTGATAATTAGCCTCAGTTTTATTAAGTCGTCTTTACAAGGTAAACTATCAGGACAAGTCGACTTCCTTCTTTCAGTAAGTCGTCTTGGCAAGATTAAATTATCAGGATATGTCGACTTCTTAGTTTTCACTAAGTCATCTTTTACGAATAAATCATCTCTATAAGTCGACTTTTAGGGCTCAATAAGTCGACTTGGCGAGATAAATTATGTGGTTATCTGGATGAGTGGAATGGCACTCGTGGAGCTCCGTAGTCTCTGTTATTCAAAGTCAAGTTGATTCATATAATATACTTCAGTTCACTTTGTTTGAAAAGTGTGGACATAATTTCTTCTTGGGCTGATTTTATATTGACAATAACATTAAATAAGCTGAAGATTGAATAACCGCGGGTCAATTTCTCGGCACTGCTTAGCACAGAAATTGTTGACAGTGTTCACTCTGCTTTAATTTGAGGCCTCTAGATATTTATTAAGCAAACATAAAACAGACAGACAAAATAATCAACAAAGAAATGAATGAACAGACGGACAAAGGGATGACGACCACAATGAATGAATGAATGAATGAATGAATGAGACAAACAAACATTTTCATATGCGATGAATGCGTTCCATCCACATGGCAGGCAACCAACCGTCAGCCAGTTTTTGTGTTTACATCGGTCCTATATTTCAGAGATTTCTCATAAGAAATATGAATATTTGTTTTCATTTGTTCAGTTAGAACAATCAAGTCGTTTCCAAGAAAGACACTTTAAAGTAACTAAAGTTGAGGTTAGACACTTTTTATTGTCTCTTCCATGTCTGTATACAAAAATTTAAACGTTAAACTAGATTAGTACACAGCTGCAATTTATGTTTTCATATTCACATATTAACATTTGTACAATGCATGCATAATTTTAGACTGGGAAAGTATTATTTTTTGACAAATTATTAATCAGAAAATAACAAAATACCTATCAATCAGCAATAATGACTGACAAGTTGTTGATGAAGCAGGTTTTCCCTTTTCCTCGATTTACTAATAAATTGCTGGTAAACAATCAGTATTTTTTGTGTGGGTTGGAGTCAACCTTCACATAAAAGTTATTTTTAGCATAAGAGTGCGCTATCCTGCTATATACTTGTGTTTACAACTTGAATGGTACTTGATCTTTTCAAGGTGTAGGCACTATTTAGGAACTATACAAAAACATTGCAATAATAATCTGTCGACCCGAGTTAAAGGTACTAACATACTTTGGTAGCATACCGAAACAGAAATTTTCACACTCAGATTTATCTGTAACTGCAATGTATAAAGAAATAATGAAATGCCTGAGATGTTGTATTTATCCAGAAAAGAGTATAAACCAGTGACCACCTTTTTATTTCAAAAATAAAAGGGAAAATACTGGTCGTTTTCACTGTTTTCTCAAAAAGTGGGCACCGTATGAGACTGGAGAGTGTTCACAGATGACTGTTACTGTATCTTCCTTGATATTTTTGCCCATGAGTTTGTATTTCTTTGACAAAAACCAAAGTATGGTATTACCTTTAAGATGCATCTAGTGTAGAATAAAGATTTTGTCTTCATCTTTTGCTTGAGTAAATTTGGCATGTTTCCCCTATCCATAGATCAACAAAAACTGATATTTATCTGTTGAGAAACTTGAGATACCGGTATTTCATACTGCGGCTATTTAAATTAATGGAATTCAGCAAGAGTCAGAAACTTTGTACCAAATTTTGTTCAATTGCAATGAAAAATGTCAAAAACATGACGATAAATTGAATAGACCCATCGTTTGCGTTAATCTTTTGTGTCCCAGTATACTTCTGCCTCTCTTAGGCAAGCAAAACGTTGAATTTCTCAATCGTTTGAAAAAGACGTCACCAAAAAGGGCGGCAAAATTACTTTAGTTTGGCGAGAAAGTTCACACGCGTCACCCGCGGCATCGTGCACTGTGTCAAACAAAATAACCCAAAACCAACTATAGAGGGCGACGTACAACTTTTATGGACATACTCCGAGCAGACGATCTGACATTATCAGAAATGCAAAAGTGACCGTCGGACAACAAATTAAGTTTGCTGATCATTTTCCCCAACTTGTTATGAAGTTTGTGTCTACTACGCTAGGAAACTACGGAAAATAACGTAAGTGGAGTTCATGTCTTCAAGTTAGCTCTCATTTCGTGTAGGCCCAACTTTCTAGAACGAAAAAAATGCAAAATTTGGTTTCACTTTTTTAGTTTCAGCGTGTTTTGTTTTGTGCACGTGTGCTTTTCAGTTTCACTTGGGGATGACAACCAAAAAGGCCTAAATTATGTAAATTGTGCACTGACAAAAACCCCAACTTTTGTCTGAAACTTTGTAAACAAATCTGTACTTTTGGGAGTCAGTATGCTTTAGTCCACAAGGATTATTAATTTTCAGACATGGCTTCTACAGTAAACTAACTCGCCTAAATGTTGACCAGTTGTGATGTCCTTTTCAATAGTAGCAAGGTTAAATTTGTGGAATGAGGGCATGAGGGCTTTGATTTTTGAGGGAAATTATGGGGGCCTGAAAATAATTCTTGTGGACTAAATCACACTAACCCCTACTTTGTACCACAGTAGGCATGATTGATTGAGTCTTAGTAAGAGCCAAGCTAGAATTAGAAACACATTCTTTCAACCGTACAGTAGGCCCCCTAGTACTAGTAGGACCTACTAGGCCTACATAAAATGGCTAAATAACATGGTTATTGCTTCATCAATGTAGGGCCTACAGTATACTATTACTTATTAGTATGGGAGCTGGGTGAAATTTATTTAACATGGAAGGTACAAAAGGTTTGAGGTGCTGGTAGTACTACCCAGCCCATACACAGAACACTGCAGCCATTCTTACATTGCGCAGGTGGTGTGTGTGGTAGGCGCACCACCCAAAACATGATTGGTACAAGTGCCATTTCTATGTCAAATGATTACAGGCACCACACCCTCCAAATCCGCAATGTAAGAATATAATTTCTTGAGGAAAGTTCACTTAAAGGGACGGTACAGAATTGGTAAGACAAAATACACTTCAAAATCACAGATTCACATAAAACTTACACAGTATAATGGTGATGATAAGAGAATGCATCCCATGAAATGTTTTTGTCTGAAATGCCATATAATTGTTGAGAAATAAATGAAACTATTTTCTGATTGGAATAAATCGCTTTGAAGCGTTTTATTCATTCGTTGAAATGTGTAAACGGGTTTTCACTATTTTCTCGTGACCCAGATGGCTGATTGACCTCAAACTTCTACAGGTTTGTCAGTTTAGGTATATGATGGATTACATAATGTGCTTTCACTGTCAGCAACAGTTTTGTTGCAAAAACCAGTTCTGTACCATCCCTTTAAGAATAACGTTTCGGCACTTATTAAAGTTTTAATTAACATGAAAAGTACAAGTATGGAACCAATCAGGAACAAACAAAAATTGACTGGAGCGGTATTCAAACCGGCAACAGTCCTCCTGAACTACCTGTATTTAGGAGGTCGCTGGTTCGAATCCCGCTCATTCAGGAGGTCGCCGTTTTGAATCTCACTCCAGTAAATTTTTCTTTGTTCACCTTTCAATGACTTAAAATTCAGTCAGTTTTCACTTGTGGTTATTTGATGATAAAACCAACATTAGTATTAGTCTAAACTGCAAGGTTCAATATTAACTGTGACATTCATGCAGCCGTAGACTACCAAAAAAGATCCTTTTAAGTAACCTACCTGCCCTAATGCTCTATAATTGTAAGTATGCAAAGAAAAAGTGACAATTTGACTTTGGAAAATTTAATATAATACATTCTTGAAAGTGGTTGACAATTACTTAAGAGTGTCAATCATTTCAAGTTACAAAATAACGTGCAATGACTCTTTTAAATATTTTGGTTGTTTGAATCCATTTTGTTGACAGTTTGTAAGTTTTTTGTTTGTTACGTCACAAAAATAGTAAATCACCGTGGATTTGAATTTTAAAGGTTGTATTATACTTTGTTTTTTATCAAAGAAATACAGATTCATGGGCCAATATATCAACAAGGAAGATACAGTCACAGTCATCTGTGAAAATTTAAGTTCCATACGATGCCCACTTTTTGAGAAAACAGTGAAAATTGGCCACATTATTTCTCAAGTCTTTTCTCTTTTATTTTTGATCTTTAAAAAGATCAAAAAGATTTTCGGTCGTTGTTTTACTAATTTCTGGATAAATACACCATTTCAGGCGGAAAAGTTTTAACGGTATGTTTCTACCACCACCATCTTTATACCCTGTAAGTTATACGTAAATCTGTGAACATTTCTGTTTTGGTTTCTTACCAAAGTATTATACTACCTTTAAGAAAACTCTTTTCATACTAACTTAATTTAACCTTTAAGAAAACTCTTTTCATACTAACTTAAACAAACGGGTCTTTGGATAAAAAATACTAAACGCAAGTAAGAAAGACCTGTGCTGTATGTATCACCCACAGCAATGTTATTCCAGATGCTTAAATGTATCAAATATTGCTGTAAATTGCACTTTTCTACAAAAAAATGACTGAGGTGGGTTTTTCTTTTTACATTTTTTTTTATATAAAGGAAACATACAGAATTTTTGAAAATGGTTCTTTTCACTGGGAACAAAGAGGAGGTAATGCTTACCTAAGTGTGATATAATTTGATATTTTCATAAAGTCATTTATCACCAGAGTCACTTGCCCATTAGTTTCAGTTCCAAAGAATCTGCAGTGAAACAAAAATAAACCAAAAACAGGGTAATTATTCATCTTTATAAATAATAAAACAGGGCCCGATTAATACTTTTTCAACAACTTCAAATTAATCTACTGATGATCCACTTTCATAACTAGAATTCTGAGAATGAAATTTTTGCTTGAAGAGTTGTTT
This sequence comes from Astropecten irregularis, assembly GCA_963971285.1. NCBI lineage: Eukaryota > Metazoa > Echinodermata > Asteroidea > Paxillosida > Astropectinidae > Astropecten > Astropecten irregularis. The sequence continues at coordinate 16,899,300 of OZ020254.1, read as the reverse complement.
TCAAGCACTCCACAAATGTTTCATAGGAAAACAAAATATTGGTTTGTAACTGGATACATGTAATGTAAGTAGATGAAGTGTGAGACTACCAGGAAATGAGCTTCCGTTAGAATGCTCTGCTGCCCTCATTCATTTATTTCAGATTCAATTACGGTAATCTTATCTGCTGCCCTCACTTGTGTATGGACGGAACCGCCCCACTGCTAGCACTGCTGCTGTATTGTAGGACAATGACAATGCATGATAGCTGTACTATTGGTACAGTAGAAGCAAGTACATGTACATGTAAACTGTATACTGTACTTTGTACACGTATGCCAAGTGTATAGCAACCAACAGTGTGTTGGGAATTTCTGTTTTCACAGAGATACTGATAGTATCCATGGCTGAATACAATATGTAAAAACTTAAGAATCACTTTGAAAGATCAGGTGCAGTACTGATACTGATAGTGTAGTATTTGATTTGTCTGATAACTGGTGGAAGTTTGGACTCAGACATCTGTTTCCTTCCTCTATGGACATATACATGTATATTGTTAACAATTCATTACAGGTCTTTCCAAGGGCATGTACAACATTGGTAACAAACTGTAATGTATACGTTACAGGGTACAATTGGTGCTGGTAGACACACTTAAAATATTTCCGCCTGAAATTGTGTATTTATCTAGAAATTAGTAAAACATAGATCGAAAACTGTTTTGATCTTGTGGTAAGATCAAAACCTCTATTCCGAAAAGCACAATAAATAATTTACCAACATTGTACATGTTGGCCTTATGCCCTTTTAAACATAATAACAAACATTTAGCCGGAATCACAATATGTCACAATTGCTCAGTAAAACTATTAAATATAAATTTATTATTTTATTTAAAATATTGTTATTTATCATGACATTTCAGCTTGAGTTTTGGGAAGTTGAAACATTTGATTCAAATGTTTTATTTGTTTGGGCCGGAAAACAAATTCAGGAAAATGTTTTGTTAACCAAGAATGATTATTTTTAGTGGAATTCTCTGTAAACATTTCATCTGCCATGAAGTCTGTAATTTTCTGAAGCTCCTGTTTTGATAAAAAACAAATTCTGGAGATGTGTGCTAAGTAATAACATCTTTGACTATATTTGGCAGATGTGGGTTTACCATTTATTGACACACGAGACTTCTTCAAGCTTTGGCTCCTTGAGTATGTTCTAAAGCAGGAAGGGTTTGGCAGGTGAAATACACTTATGACTTGAAATGCAATGCCCTTGTTTCATTAATTACACCTCTCAAATAGATGGTTTGGTTGAGAAACAATTTTGGTGGGTGTGAAGAGTCTTGAGGCCCGAACAGAAATCCATACGCAACCCTTCACAAGTCACCCAGTTGAGGGGAAGGCTGCTGATGAGTGTCCACCCACACACACTAGAAAAATGGGCGACACTGGGTGTTGGGTGACTTCAGATTACAAGGACTAGAATCAGAAGTGAAACCAGGAACAAGAACCTCAAGCCTGTTTTACATTTGATCGGGATGGTTGTATGCCCACCCACATGCCTTCAGAATGGGTGAAATGGGTGTCTGGTGTCCCCGTCTAGTGGGAAACAACATATTGTTCCGACAGGCCTCTCTCCTGCACTTTGCTTTTAATATTCAGGGACGTAGAACAATACACCGAGAAACTGTCATTATTCTGTTTAAACATTTGATCAGTTGCAAGCGTTTCACCTTACGCCCACATGCACTGTACACCCATTCATAGTACAAAAGGTATTGGGTGTTGGGTCCCCTTGACTCTAATGATAAAACCTTAAAGATTCAAGATGTATTGATTTTACTGTAAATAAAATTGAGTGATTTGATGCAATGCAGACTGCAATATTGAAGATGTTTTCCCAGAAGACAAAAATGTACTCTGACTCAGCCATGGTTCTAGGGTTGTTGCAATTATCTGGAGTCAGTTGATCAGTAAAGATTTTTTTTAAATGTATGCAATTCTTCTGTGTATGTTTGTTGTTTCTGTATTAGAAGAGAAAGTCTTCATCACAGGACTTCAAAATGAAGTGGAGTCTCATTCACTGCACCTGTAAGCATTTAGGTATGCCAAAACAAAATGCACTTTCCCTGGTGTACAAACTGTACATGAAGATAGATCACATTCTAATTTGAAGAAACACATAGGCCTACAGTTAATGTGCGTGTTCATTACATAAATGAAGCTTACTGTAACATGGACACCGTCGCACAGCCTAGAGTTGAGTAAAGGCTGATTATACTCGCTAAGTATTCACTGCGTATGCAGCGAGGTGTTCCATTTCGAAGTGTCTGCCCTGTGGGTATGAACACGCACTGCGTACTGAAGTGTGCGTCTTTGTGCGAAGCAAGGAATTACTTTTCAAAATTAAACAAGAACTATTAGCAATGAGTTTGCCATCCCTTTACAAACACAGGCCGATAAGAAACATTACAACTATATGCACATTGCCTTTCTCCAAACATGCCTTTGTATGTCCTTAATTGACCCAGAGTTAACCAAGCTGCAGTTCACCTGTAACATTATTACTACAGGAACTCTGATCTACGGACCACATACATGTGTCATGTTTACATGGAGGATGTTAGAAAGATCAAAATAGGAAATACTCTCAAGTGTCATACTAGGGTTAATGTACAGTTGTCTATTGACTTTGAAGTTGACTCAATACCATGTAACATTATCACTGTCAGTGTATTCATGTACAATAGCTTTTAAGGTTGTTCACTCCATTTTTGACTAATGACCAACCCTGACAACCAGTGCCATTAAATCAATACTCTGTGGCATTTATAACTAAATGTGTATTTGGAAGAGGCTCAGATTATTCTCCCTCCCCTGCATAACTGTAAAGAAAGTGTCTTTTCTCATAACAGATAGTCATATTGTGATTTTAATTTATTTAATCCTACCCCACCCATGGTCTTGTATGCAACTGTAAAGAACCATACTTTTACCTTTTGTGACTTCTGAGAAACCCATTGAGGCACCCATTTCAATCAATAAGCCTAGCACAGAAACTATTCTGGTTGATC